>VCAZ01000225.1:0-47500 GCA_005784505.1 Bagarius yarrelli
GCTGTGGAAGGGCTGGAACTCTGTTGTTAGAAATTGTTAATGAGGTTAGTAAACTTAAACAAAATTAATTGCATTAGAAAGTTCAGACACACTATTAGGGGTCCATTTATAGCACTGATTGAGGTTTTAGGAGTTTGTATTTTTTTCTTCATGATATTTGGCTTTTGGACTCTTTTAGGATCACGTTTATTTGGCAGTGGTCTGATAAAGGAAGCTGTGGTCTGACAGTGCATGCACTTATACAGGATGGGTCCATGTCAGTAAGAGCATAATCAACTACACACTGAACCCAAGATCTGAGCAGTAAGTGAACCGACCTAATGAGTCTTCTCAGATCCGACTGTTAAGCATGTACAGGCCCAGGCCTCGACAGAGCTGCACCTTAACATTTTTATTGTAGTAGAATCCAGGTTGACTCTTTTTGTTTTTGGGGGCAAATAGTGTGCTAAATATGTTTTTTCCATTTATATCTATTACTTTATTTTCTGAATCTGTCCTGACATTAAAGTCTCCACAGCAGTACATTTCCCTGAGCCTGAAAATTGCATGTTTCTGCGTGGAGATTAGGGAAGAAGTCGTCATTATAATAAGGTGACTCTGCAGCTGAAGTGTAAACCACACAGATAAATCGGTTTTCGCCATTATTTAATATACCCTGTTGAAGCTGAAGCCAAATTTGTCTTTATTGACTGAAAGGTATGGTGTAAGGGTATCTTTATACCAGATAATGACTCCTCCAGAGTCTCTGCCATGTTTATATTGGCTTATTTGAAGGATGGTAGCAGGATTTCAGTGTAACTCGAGGGGACAGTTAGGTCTGAGTGTCTGCACGGGGCACCATGTTTCTAGTAGAATTATTATGTCTTGTTTGCATTTTTTTTTAGAAAATCTGTGTTTTTAGCTTTTGGTTCCTAAAAAAACCCTGAATATTCCAAGAACTTATAGAGAGGGATTGCATTGTAAAATCAGTCAGTAATAGTAATAGTAGAGAAACAAGTGAAGAATTTGTACATGTTTTACAATACCAATTACAGTGTTCAGTGCATATACAAATTCTTAATTTAATTATATTTTTTATATTCTTAGTTTAGTTATTATTTATTTACTTATTATTTAAGTTAGTTACTTATTTTACTTCCCTTTTTTACTGTAAGGAATCTGTCTCCCAACCGCCGGAGGGCGCCTTCGCCGGAATACTGACTGTCTTGTTTTACTTCCAGGTCTACTTCCTGTTTGGTGCGCTATTAAAAACTAGCGCTTTGTGCTTACACATTGTGAAGTATTGTTTGCCCAGCAACTTACTAAGTGGTTCCTTTGAATCATGTTATTACAGTTTTGGGATTATTGCCTGTTTTTTTGACTACGTGTTTCTGCCTATCGTTTTGGATTGTTTGCCTGTTCTCTCCACGTGTGTGACCACTGCTTGCTGTTTGACCACTCTCCTGGATTTTGCTACCTTGTTTAATAAAGCCTTTTGCTGCAACATGCACCCCCTTCCGCCTGTTACTTTACATTTAGAATTTTTATACTAAAATAAGGAAAAAGTTAATAACTTAAATAATAAGTAAATAAATAATAACTAATCAAATAAAAAATCTAATTAAAAAACAGAAATGGTCAATACGAAATAAGTTGGTTTTTTTTTTTACTTTTTATCAGTATTAAGTGTTTTGTTTAGAATTCGGCAAATCGGTTGCAAAACCTGGCTTTGGTTTTCCTCGAACAACATCAGCATATGTGGGATACTGTGGAGGTTGGGCTTCAGTACATTTGCAGCATTTGGCAGACGCCCTTATCCAGAGAGACTTACAATATTCCTTGTTATACAACTGAGGGTTAAGGGCCTTGCTCAGGGGTCCAGCAGTGGTGGCTTGCCGGAGCTGGGAATCGAACCCACAACCTTCGGGTTGGTAATCCAACACCTTAACCATGAGCCACCACTTTCCCACCACTTCCCCTGTCCCTGGGCCCATCTTGTCTTAGTCTGTTTCAGTCTGAAGGCTGTGCTTTGATTGGATAAGATTTGTTGGACTGGGGTTTGTTGCCCATGGTTCATGGTGTGTTGTAAGGTTTGTGTACTTTTGTTTTGTTTTTGTTTAGGTAGTTGGTGAGGTTTGTGAAAGTTGAAGGGTGTTCTTTGGCCTTGAAAGTGTTTCAATGTAAAAAGGGGCTGGTTGTTTGGGTTTCTCCGGAGTGCAGCATCCTTGAGGTTTTTGGCGAAGACTCTGATGTACATGGTCGAGTAGGTGTGTGTGTCTGTTATGGTTGGATGCTGTGCAATGATGGTGTTACGGATGTTGGAGCATTTTTCTGTCATCCTCACTGAGTCTGCTTTTCTTATAGTGCAAGTCATTCATGCCAGTGTGAAGAACTATGTTTTGAGGGTCCTGTAGTTTTGATTGGCAGAAAAGCTTAAGCACAATGTCTGTTGTAGGACACCAGATTTTTGCAACCCTATGTGTGGGGAACAATTTTCTGTAATTTATATATTTGCTGTTAGAGTCTAAAAGGATTGCAGTCTTTGGGTGTTGTGGGTAATTGGTGGGCTGGTTGGATAATAAGCTGTTTTTCTGGGTGTTTGGTGGGGTGGCTAGCTGGCTGGTCATTGGGCTTGCTAGCTGGGTGGTTGGTGAGGTAACAAGCTGGCTGGCCATAGGAATGGTTAGCTGAGTGGTTGGTGAAGTGGCTAGCTGGTTGTTTGATAAGGTGGCTTGCTGTTTAGTTGGTGAGGTAGATAGCTGGTTGTGGGTTGCCTGTATGTGTGGTTTGGATGTTCTTACTGACATCTGTAAGAACACTGTGTGTGGTTTGTTACACATTTACAGCATTTTGGCAGATGTTCTTATTTAGAGCTACTTATATTTATCTCTTATATACAACTGAGCAATTGGGGGTTAAGGGCCTTGCTCAGGGGCCAAGCAGTGGTGGCTTGGTGGAGCTGGGAATCTAACCCACAATCTTCGAATGGTAGTCCAACACCTTAACCCTGTGCCACAACCTCCCTTTGTTCTTACTGGATGTTAGACTGGGTGTGGCTTGATTTAGGGAGTGTTTGAATAGTTTAAGTAAGGTGGTCAGCTGTTGTTGGAGACTTTGAATTAGAGAATCTTTTTGTTCCAGCATGTCCAAAAAGTTTACATTGTTTCTCCTCTGATGGATTTGTTGTCTTTGTGAAGTTTGTCCATGTTTTTCTCAATTTGTCCTATTTTCTTTCTAAACTCGTAGAATTGTGACGCTGTCTTGGAGTTTACTCTCTTTAAATTCCATGATTTCTATCTTTAACAGAGACAGACACTCGTAGATGTGTGAACTAGACACTGGTGTGTGAGGGGAGTGGTGTGTGTGAGGGGAGCAGGGGTTAGGCTGTGTGCATGAAGATGCAGAAGGAGCAGAAGGAGGAGCTGTGGGCGCAGAGCTGGGCTGAGCTGCTGATTTTCTACGGACTTTCTTTTGTTTTTCAGCAAATGATTTTAGATCAGCAAATTCTCTTTCAAACTCTAGAAGACTGCCTTCTAAACCATGAATCATTACAGTTTCATTATTGTATATGTTAATATAAAATTTTGGGGGTGGTGTCCATATACAGCTTTCTCATAGCTGAAAATCATTTTTAGCTCTTGTTTAGCTGACAGCAGTACTGAATGCCAGGCAGTCGGTTGCTCTGTGTAGAAAACTAGTTCTGCTTTGATAACTTTATCATTTAGAGTAGTAAAATCTGCTCTCAGAGTCTCAGGAGAATCTCTCAAAAGTTTGGCTTTGTTATTTTTACCTGCCATTTTCAGTAGTTATATCTGATAGCGAGGGTGCTAAAGCTCGAACCCCTCAAATTTTTCAAATTTATCCATTTTCCACTGTCACTGCTTGCTCTAGTTAGCAGCTGCCTGCTATTTCTGTTAGCAAGAAAAAAAATAATAAAGGTAACCTCCTACCTCCTTTCTTGAGAGTTTCTTTCTTGTGGTTTTTCTTCTGTTCTTCTTCAGTTTTGCCCTGCTCTTCTCTCTCTCTCTCGCTCTCTTTCTCTCTCTCTCTCTGTTGGTATAATATAATAATTTGGTTTGTCCAGAAGTAAAATAATCGTGTGTCTCTTTTGTTCTCTGCAGGTTTATGAACTGAAGAAGAAAACGGGACTTGGTGGAGTTCTGCGTTTAATCTGGAACAAAATAAATCAGCCATTTCAGCCTGGAGTCCCGAACACACAACACATCCCACACACACGTGTCCTTACACTGCCATTCAACAGAGAGAAACTGCACCTGTAAGCACAGACACATACACACACACATACACACGCAAACAGTGAAAACACATACCTCCTGCTGTGAGGCACAAAGGGGATCAGATACACTTACCGGCATCAATGTCCTAACTTCCAGGGGAAGCAGCTGACTGCTGTAACCGGGTCTTGGGGTAGGGTGGGGGGGCCTTAGCTAACATCTGCACGAACTACTCTTGGAGGTCTGCAAATTTCCATCCCAGATGAAGTCATGGTCATCATGTCTCGCCTCAAAGAATACACAGCACAGCAAAATCCAGAGAAGGATGAAAGCTTTTATCTGCGAAGGAAATAGAAAAACGTGCGGCTGTAGTCTGTAATATGCCAAGTCGTTGGTGTCATCTTGCGGTAAAGGTGAGCTCACGAACAACAGGGCAGTGCAGTGCGAACAGTCTGAAGTCTTGATCACTTTCCCAGGATGCAGTGGCTGTGGTTTTATGATGGCTCAATCGGTCAGGCACAAGCAATGCAGAAAGCCAAATTTTTTTTATACTCTCACTCAGCTGACAGTCTGTCGCTGTGGCAAGTGGACAGTTGCACTGGTGTTGAACTAAAATCTTCAAAGTCAATGTAAAGTCGATCCTCTGCAATGTTGAGTGAGCACACACACACACACACACACACACACTTCATCTCATCTCATGCTCTCTCACTGTTTAGGTTGGATATCAGCTCACAGACAACCCTTTTCAACACAGCGACTCGTGGAAGAATCGTGAGTGTCTTTAACTCTTCTCACAATAAACTCTGAGTTTCTCTGAAACACTTCCTGATTTGTGGTCTGGTGTTTGCAGGTGTTTGAGATTCTAAGACGCACGAAGTGTTTGCGCTCCTGTCATACTCTGGGTAAAAATCTCAGCATTTAGTCCTTAATGTCCAAGTTTAAATGATATTTAAAAGATGTTAATCTGTGAGTATTTGTTAATGCTCTTTGTCGCTTTGTCGCTCTGTGTTCACGCCGTAGGAATCACCTCCCTACTCGCCAAAGGAGTTTATAATGCGGCATTTCCTTTACACGATGTAAGAGAACAGTCAATTTAATCATTTACTCATTTATTTCATTATTTACTCTTTTAAATATTTAATTAATTAGTCAGTTATATTTATGCAGTGTTGAATTAAAATGTGTGAAATGTGCATCATTGAATACGTGAATGTGTGGAGTGTGTCTGAAATGTGACTGTGTAAGGTGTGTAAAAGAGTCTGTTAGTGTGTATCTCTGTTTATAAAAGTAAGTGTGTTAGCGTGTGTATTTGTGTGTTTTTTAACAATAGATTTTGTGTTAGAGCAGTTTTACAGAATCAAATAAATAAGACAATAAAACACACTAAAAAACTCAGTTCAGTTTAAATAATATTTATAAATTAAGTGTGAAGCAGGAGACAAAGAAGGATCCATGTTGCAGAGAGTAGCTTTATTTAAAAACACAGTGCAATGCAAAATTGTAGTTAGGCAGGCAGTAGTCGAAACACAGGTGTCCAAAATAAACCGTGCAAATAAATACCAAAAATCAAAACCGAAAACCAAGCATAGATCATTAACCAGAAAAGCAGACAGAGAGCAGTTCTCCTCTGATCAGACAAACCAGCAGGTTATGTTATACTGCAGTGAAGATTCTGTGGTTTTGTCTGGATGGCCGTCTAGTCACCACCGGGAAACTGCCACTGAGGTTTATTGTCTCTGTGCTGATCCACCAACTGGACTGGATACACACTGGATCTGGTGGTAACGGTGAGCTCCACATAGGAAAGAAACAGACGTGTGTTAGGGTAGCTGTCATTCTACTTACGACAGACAAATACAATGTGTGTTATTGGTGGTTTTATCAGATTGTCAGAGTTTTGAGAGCGCAGTGTATGTGGAGAACTATAATAGGATAAGAGTTCACTCAGGTACTGAGTTGTTAAACCATCCATGACTTTGTAAGTAACAAGCTGTTAAATTCTATTGGATGTTTAATAGAGAGTCAGTGCAGTATTGACAGAGCTAATATGGTCAGACGTCCATACTGATTACAGAGAACTGACAGAGAAGGAATCAAGTTACATTTAGTGATCTGGATTACTACATGCAGAGGTTTTATGTCTGATAATTGATGCCTCTGTTTTTTTCAGGATTTAAACTGTGTGTGTGTGTGTGTGATGATTTGAGGTGTGTGTGTGTGTGTGTGATGATCTAATGTGTGTTTTTACAGGGAGATTTTAACTCTGATTATAAAGAGGTGCGCAATGACAGACAGGTGAGTTCAGAGCAACCCTCATGTCTAACCGTGAATTTTAAGATTGAATTGACAATTAAACTGTGTGTTTGTGTGTATGTATGTTTTTAGTTGTTACACGACGAATGGGCCAATTACAGAGTTTTCTTCAAGTATCAGCCCATCGATCTCATCAGGTAGGAGCAGAGGTAATTGTAGGATTTTATGTGGAACCAGTTTGTATGTGTGTGTGTGTGGTGTGTGTGTGTGTGGGGGGGGGGTGTCAGGAGTCAGTCACAAGCCAGTGACTTCGGTGTCAGTCCCAAGCCTGGATAAATAAAGAGAGGGTTGTGTCAGGAAGGGCATCCGACGTAAAACTGCCAAATCTAAATATGCGAATTATCCGTCACAATTTCATAACCTGATCGGTCAAGGCCCGAGTTAACAACGACCACCACAGGCGCTGTTGACCTACAGGGTGAAAATTGGGCTACTCTTGGTCAAAGGAGAAGAGGAGGAGGACGCGTGAATAGACAGAAAGAGAGGAGGAAAGGCAAGAGTGTTGGACTGAAACTAGGGACGCTGAATGTTGGGACAATGACAGGGAAAGGTAAAGAGCTGGTTGATATGATGGAAAGAAAGAAGGTAATGTTATTGTCTGTACAGGGGACCAGGTGTAGGGAAGGGTAGCAAGGCTCATAGTATTGGATCGGGATTTAAGTTGTTTTATCATTGTGTGGATAGGAAAAGAAATGGGGTAGGGGTGATCCTGAAAAGAGGAGTTTGTGAAGAATGTTCAGACAGGGTGATGAGTCTAAAGTTAGAAATTAAAGGGCTGATGGTGAATGTTGTAAGTGGTTACGCCCCACAAGTAGGTTGTGAGTTAGAAGTGAAACAGAGGTTCTGGAGTAAGTTAAATGAGGTAATTGTGAGTATTTTAAGGAGAGAGTAGTGTTAGGCACAGACTTTAAATGACATGTTGATAAGGGGAACAGAGGTGATAAGAAAGTGTTGGGCAGGTTTGGAGTCAGGAAAAGGAACAGTGAAGGACAGATGATAGTAGACTTTGCTGGATGGAGATGGCTGTGGTAAATACTTTTTTCCAGAAGTGAAAGGAGCATATAGTGACTTATAAGAGAGGAGGAAGGAGCACACAGGTAAATTACGCTTTTACATGTAGACAAAGCGACCTGAAAGAGATTAGTGACTGTAAAGTTGTGGTGGGAGAGAGTGTAGCCAGACAGCATAGAATGGTGGTGTGTAGGATGAAGATGTTGGTCTGGAAGAAGAAGAAATCAAAATAGAGAGGAAGACCAAGTAGTAAAAGCTGAAAGAATTTAGCTTTGAAGAATTTAGACAGGAGTTGAATAGCAGATGAATAGCAAACTACAGCAGAAGTGATCAGGGAGACAGGACGAAAGGTGCTAGGTGTGTCATATGGAAGGAGGAAAGACGATAAGGAGACTTGGTGGTGGAATGAGGAAGTTCAGGGTAGTATACAGAGGAAGAGGTTAGCCAAGAAGAAGTAGGCAGGAATACAAGCATTTGTGGCACAGAGCGAAGAGAGAAGGCAGAAGGCATATGATGAATTGTACACTATGTTAGACACTAGAGAAGGAGAGAAGGACTTGAACAGGTTAGCAAGGCAGATGGATTGAGATGGGAAGAATTTGCAGCAGGTTAGGGTAATTGAGGATTGAGATGGAAAGGTGCTTACAAGTGAGGTTAGTGTACAGAGAAGATGGAAGGAGTACTTTGAAGTGTTGATAAATGAGAAAAATGAGAGGGAGAAAAGGGTAGAAGAGGTGAACAATGTGGAGCAGGAAGTTAGAATGGCTTTGAAGAGGATGAAAAAGGGAAAGGCAGTTGGTCCTGATGAAAAACCGGTGGAGGTGTGTAAATGTCTGGGAGAGGCAGCAGTGGAATTTCTTACTAGATTGTTTAATATGATTTTAGTAAATGAGAAGATGCCTGAGGAATGAAGGAGGAGTGTAATGGTGCCTATCTTTAAGAACAAGGGTGATGTGCAACAATTACAAAGGCATAAATTTGATGAGTCATATGATAAAGGTATGGGAAAGAGTAGTGGAAGCTAGGTTAAGGAGGGTGGTAGATATTTGTCAGCAGCAGTATGGCTTTATGCCCAGAAAGATCACTACAGATGCAATCTTTGCTCTGAGAATGCTAATGGAGAAGTACAGAGATGGTCGTAGGGAGCTGCATTCTGTTTTTGTAGACCTTGAGAAAGCATATGATAGGGTATATCAGGAGAATATCAGCTAGAATCAAGGGGGAGGTGTACAAGACAGTGGTGAGACCAGCTATGATGTATCATTTGGAGACAGTGGCGCTGAGAAAGAAAGAGGTAGCAGATCTGGAAGTTGAAGAGCTGAAGATGTTGAGTTTTTTTGGGGGCATGACGGGGGCAGCTCATGTTAGATGTTTTAGGGAAAAAGTCAGGGAAGCCAGATTGAGGTGGTTTGGACAAGTACAGAGAAGAGATAGTGAATATATTGGTAGGAGGATGTTTTAAATAAAGCTACCAGGCTAAGGCAAAGAGAAAGACCAAAGAGGAGGTATATGGGTGTGATAAACGAGGACATAAAGTTAGTGGGTGTGAGTGAAGAGGATGTAGAGAATAGGGTTAGGTGGAGACAGATGATTTGCTCTGGCGACCCCTAGAAAGGGAACAGCCGAAAGGAGATTAATAAGATTAATTTCTTACTGTACACTAAAGTTATCACTGTGCCTGAAACAATGTTCCACTCACTGGCTGGAGGTGTGTGTGTGTGTGTGTGTGTGTGTGTGTGTGTGTGTGTGTGTGTGTGTGTGTGTGTGTGTGTGTGTGAGAGAGAGAAACGGAAGAAAATTTAAAGATTTAAAATGTCATGAGTGTAACTCATTTGTGTGTGTGTGCGTGTGTGTGGTGTGTGTGTGTGTGTGTGTTATGGACTCTTGGAGGAGGTACTTTGGGGAGAAGATTGGTTTGTATTTTTCCTGGTTAGGATTTTACACTCAGCTGCTTATTCCTGCTTCAGCGATGGGGATTGTAGTGTTTATGTACGGCTGGATGACCGTCGACACCAATGTACCCAGGTACACACACACTACACACACACACCCACCACACATACACACACATCACACATATACACACACTCACACACACACACACCTACACACACACCATGTTCTAGAACACACCCCATTTCTAGAACGTTCTAGAAATCCAGACCAGTAAATATGAATCACATATAAATCTCTCCTCTCCTCTCCTCTCCTCTTTCTCTCTCTGTTTTTCTCTCTTTCTCTGTTTTTGTCTCTCTTTCTCTCTCCCTCTTTCTTTCTCTCTCAGTCAGGAGATGTGTGATAAGCATCTGAACTTCACTATGTGCCCTCTGTGTGATGAAGTGTGTGATTATTGGCAGTTGAGCAGTATGTGCAGTACGGCGAGGGCTAGTCATCTGTTCGATAATCACGCCACTGTCGCCTTTGCTATCTTTATGAGTCTCTGGGGTGAGAACACACACACACACACAAACACACACAAAATCTTAACTGGGGCAGGGTCATGGATTCTGACCTAAAGTCACAGACTCTGCATGTGTCACATCAGGACTTAATGACACACTCAAATCAGGTTCTGTTTTTGATCCCAAGCCATGTATCAAGAGTCACTTACATGTCTGTGTGTGTGTGTAGCAGCCGTGTTTCTGGAGCACTGGAAGAGGAAACAGCGATGTCTGCAGCACAACTGGGATCTGATCGGTGTTGAGGTGGAGGAGGTAAAACTCAGATTTTTCATCACTGAACACTATAGACACGTGTGTGTGTGCTTTATTGTGTGTGTGTTCTTTATTTTGTGTGTGTATGTGTTCTTTATTTTGTGTGTGTATGTTTTTTATTTTGTTTTGTGTATGTTTTTTCTGTTATTTTGTGTGTGTATGTGTTCTTTATTTTTTGTCATTCTTTGCTGAGATTCAGGACAGAGCTAAAGTAAGAATTTTCATTTTATTTAAGACAAAAATTCACTGAAAAAAGTCTGTGTTTCTGTTTCTTTTTTAATTTAATGCTAACCTAAATTCAGAGAAATTATTGAATTAGAATCAGTTCATTTGCAAATTAATCACACTTCACTGCATTAATTTGACTCCAGAGTCAGTGCATCATACAGAGAAAAATCTGAACCGAATGTGGAATTTTTGATAAAGCAGCACATCTGATTGATTTCTTTTCTTAGTATGAGCTGCGGCCTTCGTATGAGGATTTCCTTCTGCAAAAACAACAGAAACTGAGTCAAAACACAAAAAAGGATGAGGTACAGACTGAGTGTAACATTTAAACAACTGTGTGCGTGTGTGTGTAATTAACTTTTGATGTTTTGCAGTCGGATGAGATGACACATGACATTGGTAAAAAGAAACTGATTTCTGCAAAAAGTGGACAACCAATGGTGAGAAAGAGACGTGTATGTGTGCGTAGAGCAGCTTTAAGTGTGTGTGTGTTTGTGTAAAACTGAGAAAGAGAAAGCAAAAGATTTTCTATAAAACATATAATCCCACCTCACTATGGTCTCACCACCACCTTACTATAGTCTCACCACCTAATTGTAGTCTCACCACCTCACTATACTCTCACCACCACCTGACTATAGTCTCACCACCACCTCACTATAGTCTCACCTCTAACTGACTATAGTCTTACCACCACCTGACTATAGTCTCACCACATCACTATAGTCTCACCTCTAACTGACTATGGTCTTACCACAAACTAACTATAGTCTCACCACCACCTTATTATAGTCTCATCACCTCCCTATAGTATCACCACCTAATTGTAGTCTCACCACCTCACTATACAATCCAACTGACTGTAGTCTTATCACCAACTCACTATAGTCTTACCACCACCTGACTACAGTCTCACTACCACCTTACCATAGTCTAACCACCTAATTGTAGTCTCACCGGCTCACTATAGTCTCACCATTAACTGACTATGGTCTCACCACCATCTGACTACAGTCCACCAACTATATATTCAATTTTTTTTATTTGTATAGCGCTTTTTAGGTCATTGTCTCAAAGCAGCCTTACACAATCAATGATAATTATACAATCCAACTCACTATAGTCTCACCACCAACTCACTATAGTCTTACCACCACCTGACTACAGTCTCACTACAGTCTCACCACCACCTTACTATAGTCTCACCACCAACTGACTAACTCCCTGAGATGAAGTAGGAAGAAATGTTGAGAGGACTCAATAGGGAACCCATCTTAATCTGGGTTACACTACATGTTATTGTTAATTACAAAATATTGTAATGATCAAATGTCATGTAAATTGTAGCCTTGGGCCAGTGGAGCAGAGTGAGTCCCAGTCCATCCTCGAAGCTTCTTGAAATCGAGGAAAGTGGCAGGAACTTTGTCACAGGCCCCTTAAGATCCTTGCAAGGTTGGCATCTTCTCCCTGAAGGTCTACCAGTAATCTGTAGATACCTTGGCATGAGTATAAATAGGAAAAGATGGAGAGAAATTAGCGTAGCCTCTGTTCATAGTATTAGCAGGCACTAGCTGATAATGTGCCTTTCGGATATACTGGAACATAATATTATGGGATATGTTATGTGTATGCCTAGCTAAAGAGTTATGTCTTTAATCTATTTTTAAATTGGGAGACTGTGTCTGAACTCCGAACATTATCAGGTAGGCCGTTCCATAGTTTAGAAGCTAAATATAAAAAAGCTCTAGCTCCTTTTGTGGACTTTGCTATTCTGGGGACTACCAGAAGTCTGTAGGATTGAGATCTTAAGGAACGTGATGGAGTGTAGTGTTTTAGAAGACATGTACGTGTAGATGTGTACGTTGGAGCCAAACCATTTAGTGCCTTATAGGTAAGTAGCAATATTTTGTAATCAATTCTAAATGTAACAGGTAGCCTTGTGGGACCCCATATTTTACTGGCTTTACACTGGATAGTTCTCCATTTAAATCTACAAAGTGGTATCGATTAGATAAGTACGATTTAAACCATTTTAATTCTTGTTCCTGGATGCCTGCGTTATTATGTAAGCGGTGTAAGAGGATGTCATGATCTATAGTATCAAATGCAGCACTAAGTAAATGCATCCAATAAAACTAATATAGAGATATAGCCTTGGTCTGAAGCTAAGAACAGGTCATTTGTAATTGTAACTAACGCAGTTTCTGTACTATGCTGGGTCTTGAAACCTGAATGAAATTCTTTAAGGATATTGATTTCATGTAGGAAGGAGTATATTTGAGCAAGTAAAAATACTAATATACTTTGTGAGCAGACATATTATATTAGTATTTTGAACATAAATGGAAGGTTAAAATCGGTCTGTAATTTTAATAATTAATTTAGATCTATATTCGTTTTTTCAATCAGAGGCTTAATAATTGCCAATTTGAGAGGTTTTGGGACATGACCTTAATATAGCAAGGCATTAATAATGTTTAGAAGAGGCTCTCCAGTTGTATGCATAACATCTTTTAGCAATTTAGTTGTGATTGGGTCTAACAGACATGTTGTTGATTTGGCCATGATGATAAGTTTAAATAGCTCTTTCTGTCCTTTACTTTTAAATCATTGCAGCTTTAATTGTTGGGCTTCAGGCATAACTGGCTCACAAGATGCTATCAAAGGTTGAACATTCACAATTTTGTTCCTGAGACCATTTTTTCTCACCACTACCTTACTACCACCACCTCAATATAGTCTCACTACCACCTCACTACAGTCTCACCACCAACCATATATTCACTTTTTTTAATTTTGTAAAGCGCTTTTTACAATGGTTATTTTCTCAAAGCAACTTTACACAAAGATAATATTACAATCCAACTCACTATAGTCTCACCATCAACTTACAAGTCTTACTTACAACTTAGTCTTACAACCAACTGACTACAGTCTCGCTACTGTCTCACCACAGTCTCACCACCTAACTATAGTCTCACCACCACCTCATTATAGTCTTACCACCACCTCACTATAGTCTCACCACCTCACCACAGTCTCACTTTAGTCTCACCACCAGCTGACTACATTTTCACCACAGTTTCACCATCTCACTGCTTTTTCACCTTCAATTAAATCAATTTTGATTCAGGGTGCGTTTCCATTCTGCTGCTCCGGGGTGTCAGGGTTACATGTGTTATAGAGAATAATTTGATTGCAGTGTGTTCTCTTTAAATCTGTGTGTGTTATCTTTAAATTTGTGTGTGATGTTTTAGTAACTGAAATAAAGTAAAAAAAAGGCTGTTAATGACTAACTTTTTAAATGTTTTTTTAAATAATTTATGCAGTTTGTTTCAGAATCTCTGACATGGAGAGATCGGTTGCCGGGATACTGCATCAACTTTTCCTCCATCCTGTTGATGGTCAGCAATTACAACTCTTCTAACTCTGTTTTTCTTGAATTTTTTAAAATCAATTTTTTAGAAAAATGTGTTAATGCATGTTGTACTTTGTTGGTATAATATGTAAATAGAATTTCAGTGTGTTTGGGTGTCTGTGTGTGTGTAAAGGTGGTGGTCACTCTGGCAGCGGTGTCTGGTGTCATTCTGTATCGCATCATTGTTTTCGCCATGATGTCGATGAACCCGGACCACGAGACCAAAGCCAATGTGCGTGTTACTGTGACGACCACTGCGGTTATCATCAACCTGCTGGTGGTTCTGTTTCTGGATGAGATCTATGGCACTGTGGCAGCTTGGATAACCGAGCTGGGTCAGTGGGATTGTGTGATGTTTCTGTAGCTGTGGCTCTGGTTCAGTGTGATTAATGAGAGAGAAGTCGTCATAATGTGAATGTGATGTAAATGCGGTTTGTGGAATTTTAGAGATCCCGAAAACTGACGCAGCCTTTGAGGAACATCTGATTATGAAGACGTTTCTTCTGAAGAGCATGAATGCCTTCGCACCTGTCTTTTATGTGGCATTCTTTAAGGGCAGGTTGGTCACACTTCTGCATGATGTGTGTGTGTGTGTGTGTGGTTTGCAGTGTTAAAGCTTTATTTATTAACCGAAGCTCCTGTGGGTGCAGGTTCGCGGGACGTCCCGGTGATTATGTTTACGTATTTAAAGCTTTTCGCATGGAAGAGGTGAGACAAAAATACTTATTTTTTACTATGCCTTTTACTGCTGATTGCATTGATGTGTGTGTGTGTGTGTGTGTGTGTGTGTGTGTGTGTTTTAGTGCGCTCCAGCAGGTTGCCTGATTGAAGTGTGTATTCAGCTGGGTATGATCATGTTAGGGAAGCAGCTCATTCAGAACAATGTATTTGAAATTGCCATCCCGTGAGTTTTACAACACACAAATACACATTTACAAAACATTGCAGTATGTGTAATAATTGAGTAATTATGCTCAGAGTGTAATGTAAAAAGCTGCTGATACTGGTAATGATGATAATAGTGATAGTAGTAGTGATGATGATGGTGATAATGATGATAACGGTGATAGTAGTGGGATGATGATGTTAATGATGGTGATAGTAGTGGTGATGATGATGATGATGATGATGGTGATGATGATATTGATTATGTCAAGTCAAAGCAGCTTTACAGAAATACATCAGAAATGACAATATTAAACATTCATTATAACAGTCAATTTGATTGATATTTCAATTCAATTCAGTTTTATTTGTATAGCGCTTTTTACAATGGTGATTGTCACAAAGCAGCTTTACAATTGAAGAAATTATAAAACAGAATTAAACAGAAATCAGTTTGTCCCTGATGAGCAAGCCGGGGGCGACGGTGGCAAGGAAAAACTCCCTGAGATGAGATAGGAAGAAACCTTGAGAGGAACCAGACTCAACAGGGAACCCATCCTCATCCTCATTTGAAAACAGGTAGCAGGGATTATGTGGTTACATTGTGTGAGTGTAAACAACTATAATCATTAGTCCTTAGCGAGCAGCCGGAACGTCTTTATGGCAAAGTGGGTCGTCCCTAGATCGCCCTGGTGATGTATCATCTGCTGGGAAGATCACAGGGAAGGGTCCCACAGGACCAGGTCGGAGGTGGGGTCTGGATCACCGGCAGCTCCGTTGTGGCGTATGTAACTCAACAGTGAGAGAGAGAGAGAGAGAGAGAGAGAGAGAGACAAAAAGAGAGACAGGGAAAGGAAGGCAAAAAGAAAGGAAAAACAGTTAAGTGTGACAATGTAATCACACGGTTTGGATGATTGATTAAATGAATAATGTAGAGTGCAAGGATGGACTCCGGCAAAGCTAACTAGGACAGCATAACTAAAAAAAGGAGAACCAGAGGGGAAACACAGACATGAGGGCTCCCTGATATGTTAAGCAACCAGCCGTTCTCATCATCAACAACGTGATCAATAAGAGAGGGGAAGACAGCATCTAAACATACCAGATCACCATAATACTCAACACCCCATGAGTCCCCCAGATCTGCTCCTTTATCTAAGGGGAATCAATACAAAATGCTTGATTAAATAAGTATGTTTTTTTAACCTGGACTTAAACACTGAGACTGTGTCCTGATTCCCGAACATACATAGGGAGGCTATTCCATAGCATTGGGGCTCTGTAAGAAAAGGCTTTGCCCCCTGCTGTAGTCTTTATAATGCGCGGTACTGACAGGCAGCCTGCATCCTTTGATCGAAATAGGCGTGGCGGAACGTAAGACACTAGAAGTTCGCTCAAGTACTGCGGTGCAAGACCATTTAGAGCTTTATAAGTTAAAAGTAGTATTTTAAAATCGATGCGGTGTCTCACTGGGAGCTAATGCAGTGTGGATAGGACTGGTGTGATGTGCTCGTATCTTTTAGTTTTAGTGAGTGAGGACTCACTGCGGTGCTGCGTTCTTCTGGACTAGCTGAAGTTTATTAATGCACCTAGTTGAACATCCAGACAGTAAAGCGTTACAGTAATCCAGCCTTGATGTGATAAACGCATGAACTAATTTTTTCGGCATCAGTAAGCGACAAGATATTTTCTTATTTTAGCGATATTTCTGAGATGATAGAACGCTATCCTGGGTAATATTGTCGACATGGGCATCAAATGAGAGATTGGAGTCTAAAATCACACCCAGATCTTTTACTGTTGCACTCGGTGAAAACAGAAAGACTGTCTAGGGTTAAGGTGTGATCAGGAAGGTTACTTTTAGCTACCTGTGGTCCTAGAACCAGAACCTCCGTCTTGTCAGCGTTAAGCAAGAGGAAATTGCATAACATCCAATCTCTTACTTTCCTCACACATTGCTCAATATTATTAAACTGGCCTTTCCCATCAGGCCTTGATGAGACGTATAACTGTGTGTGTCATCAGCGTAACAGTGGAAACTGATATCATGTTTCTGAACACCATACTTTACAAGGGAGCAAACGCAGAATAATCACCATTTAAATCTACAAACTGGTAACAATCGGTTAAATAGGACCTGAGCCAAGCAAGAGCTGTTCCTTTTAATTCCTACTAATTTTTCTAATCTGTGAAGAAGAATATCGTGATCTATGGTGTCAAAAGCCGCACTAAGGTCAAGTAATATAAGCAACGAGACACAGCCTTGGTCGGATGCCAGTAAGAGGTCATTAGCTACTTTGACCAGTTCTGTCTCTGGGCTGTGGTGAGGCCTGAGTCCTGATTGATAAAGTTTGTGTATGTTATTTCTTTGTAAATATGAACATAGTTGTTGCGCTACTACTACTACCTTCTCTAGGATTTTAGAGATAAACGGAAGGTTTAGATATCGGTCTGTAGTTTGACAGCTCATTTTGGTCGAGATTAGGTTTTCTTAATTAAAGGTTTAATCACTGCTAATTTAAAAGATTTGGGAACATACCCACTGCTGAGAGAAGAGTTTAACTATTTTCAACAGGGGTTCTAATACTGACTACGCCGCCGGTACAATTTGCTTAAGAAAGTGTGTTGGTATAGGATCTAACACACAAGTTGACGGTTTTGTGGAAGAGATGGGTGCCATTAGGTTTTTCTCTTCCAGAGGAGGATCTGATGCGGTTAGTTGTTCATCAGAATCATTCAAAGGTCCGATTTTAAAAGCGTGGAATTTTTTCTGCCTAATGTTTGCAATTTTATTATCAAAAAAGTTCATGAAATCCTCACTGCTGCACGCAAGTTATAGTGCAGGGGTTTCTGAGGTCGTCTTATTCCTAGTTAATTTTGCGACTGTGTCAAATAGAAATCTAGGATTATTTTTATTATTTTCAATAAGTTTAGAAAGATACGTTGATCTAGTTACACTAAGAGCTTTTTTATAAGCTAGAATTCCCTCTTTCCATGCTGCCTGGAAAACCAGCAATCTAGTTTGGCGCCATTTACGTTCTAGTTTACGGGCTCTCTGTTTTAAAGAGCGCGTGTGTTCATTATACCATGGAGCGAGTTTTCTTATCTTTAATTATTTTTCTTTTAAAACTGGAGCCATGTTATCTAATGTAGAGCGGAATGCGGCATCTATATATTCAGTCGCCTGCTCGAGTTCTGTTGGATCAGACGGTGATCCAATGACAGAAGACAAGTCTGAAAGTCAATTAATAAAGCTCTGAGCAGAAGTTGATGTAAATGTACATTTAAAGCGGTAGCGCAGTGCTACATGTGCACTATTAGTATGACGCATTTTAAACGATATAAGATGGTGATCAAAAATAATTTCGCACTGAAATTAGTTGTTACTATATTACTTATACTTATTCCGAGAGATAGTATTAAATCTCTTAAATCTATTAAAACGTGTGACCTGCTTTATGAGTGGGTCCTATTACACACTGATTTACTCCCACTGAGTTGAGTAAAGACATAAATGCTGTTCTCAGCGGGTCATCTGAGTTTTCAAAATGAATATTAAAGTCTCCAACGCTTTATCGGCGGAGACAACCAGGTTAGACAGAAAATCTGCAAATTCACCAAGAAATTCAAAGTACGGACCTGGGGGTCTGTAAATAAGAACTAGAGAAATCGATTGACTCTGCTTATTATTTGTCTCTGCAGATGTAAGGTTACTGTAGAGAGCTTCAACTGAATTAAAATTTCGTCCATGTTTCTGTACGATAGTTAGATTATTATAAATAACTGCGACACCTCCACCTCTACCATTAGGATTGATTGGATTGATATCTAAAAATTTAGAGTCCCCAACTAAGCAAGCCAGAGGCGACAGCGGCAAGGAAGCAAAACTCCATCAATGACAAAATGGAGAAAAAAACCTTGGGAGAAGCAGGCTCATCTGGGGGGTCAGTTCTCCTCTGACCAGATAAACCAGTAGGTTACCCATGCTGCAGCAAAGTTTCTGTGGTCTTGACCGAAAGGCCGTTTAGAAGACAAGCGATCACTAAGAAACTGCCATATTGCCTCCAAGTGATGGTGGTGACAGTGAGCTTGGAATAAAAAAGAACAGACATATTCGACTTGTGATAAACAAATATATTATGTGTTATTGGTGGTGTTTCCTGGTTCCGGTTGACCTGACTATTGCAGCCTGACAATGCTTTCACAGATTTGAATAGTAAAAATGTCTGTATTATGTGTGGGCCAGGTTAAAGAGATGTGTCTTTAATCTAGTTTTAAACTGGCAGAGTGTGTCTGCCTTTTAAAAATTTCTGCATTTGACTTAGAGAGCATAGGTCTTAGTTTAGATATATTTTTAAGATAGAATGCATTTTTACATGTTGGAAATGTGGAAATGTGTATATTTCTTCGGGTTGCTAAGAAATATATAGTTGATTGTCATCAGTATAGCAGTGAAAGCTAACACCATGTTTCCTAATAATATCTCCCAGAGGTAAAAAGTAATAGTCCTAGAACTGAGCCTTGGGGTACTCCATACTTAGTGGTATGATACCTCTTCGTTCACTGCTACAAATTGTTGGCAGTCAGATAAGTAAAAAATATTTAAAACATGCTACCGCACTTCCGCTGATACCAACAAAGCTTTCTAGTCTATTTAAAAGAATGTTGTGGTCAACAGTGTCAAATGCAGCAGAGTTCCAATAGCACCAATAGGGAGAGACAACCATTATCAGCTGATACCAGCCATTTGTAACTCTAATTAGAGCAGTCTCAATACTGTGACAGGATCTAAATCCTAACTGGAAATCCTCATAGATATCATTTGTCAAGGTTGTAAAGATCCAACCTTTTTAAGTATCTTAGACAAAAATGGGAGGTTTGAGATCAGTCTGTAATTAACTAGATCTTTGGAATAAAGTTTTCTTTTTTTAATGAGCGGCTTAATAACAGCCAGTTTAAATGTTTGAGGACATTTCCTAATGACAATGATAAATTAATTATATTTAGAAGCGGACCTGTGACATCAGGAATTACCTCTTTTAGAAGCTTAGAAGGAATAGGGTCTAACATACACATTGTTGGTTTAGATGATTTGATGAGTTTATAAAGTTCTGCCTCTCCTATATTAATAAATGCCTGGAACTGTTCCTCCGGGGAATTATAGTGCATTATCTGATCCTATACTGCGACTGTCTGCTGCATGTTCACAATTTTATCTCTAATATCTCTAAAGTAATTCATAAATTCATTGCTGCTGTGCTGATACGAAATGTCACCACATGTTGATGCTTTGTTATTAGTTAATTTAGACACTGTATTGAATTAATGCCTAGAGTTATGTTTGTTCTCTTCTAGAAGAAATAAAAAAAATCTGGTCTAGCAGTTTTTGATGCATTTTTGTAGAATAGGCTACTCTCCCACTATGCAATACAAAAATACCTCTAGTTTAGTTTTTCTCCAGCTGCGCTAAACTTTGTGTGTGTGCTCATTGTACCACGGTGGCAAACTATTTTCCTTTATCTTTTTTAAGCGTAACAGAGCAACTGTATTTACTTAAGTACTGGAAAAGACAGTCTCCTTATTTTCAATTACATCATCAAGTTTCTGAGCTATGCTGGAGAATAGAGATAAATCAGGAAGATTACTTACAAAACAGTCTTTTGTGGTAGAAGTAATGGTTCTTACATATTTGTAACAAGTTTTAGAATGTACAGTTCTAGCAATATTAGGTTTGCAATGATCAGAAAATGATCAGAAATATCATCGCTTTGTTGCAGAATTTCAACGTCAATTTCATGTGAGAGTATTAAATCTAGAGTATGATTTTTACCATTAGTAGGACCTGAAACGTGTTGTCTAACTCCAATAGAGTTAAGAATTTTTAGAAACGCTGATCCCAGAACTTTTTTTTTTTTATTTTCGACATGGCATATCTACAGCCAGCAGTAACTCTGTTAGAAAATCACAAATTATTTGATAAAGTATGTATGGTGTCCTGGTGGCCTGTATTAAGTAGCCAGTACAAACATTACAGGGGATTTATTATTAGCATCCATTTCTCCAGATAATGTTAGATGAAGCACCATTACTATAATGAACACACACGCTCTTTAAAACAGAGAGCCCATAAACTAGAACGTAAATGGGCGCCAAACTAGATTGCTGGTTTTCCAGGCAGCATGGAAAGAGGGAATTCTAGCTTATAAAAAAGCTCTTAGTGTAACTAGATCAACGTATCTTTCTAACCTTATTGAAAATAATAAAAAAATAATCCTAGATTTTTATTCGACACCGTCACAAAATTAACTAGGAATAAGACGACCTCAGAAACCTGCACCATAACTGTGTGCAGCAGTGAGGATTTCATGAACTTTTTTGATAATAAAATTGCAAACATTAGGCAGAAAATTCAAGCTTTAAAAAACCGGACCTTTTGAATGATTCTGATGAACAATTAACCGCATCAGATCAGAACTTAGAAAAATTTCACTCCTCTGGAAGAGAAAAGAAAAACCTAATCGCACTCATCTCTTCCACAAAACCGTCAACTTGTGTGTTAGATCCTATACCAACACACTTTCTTAAGCAAATTGTACCGGCAGTATCAGAACCCCTGTTGAAAATAGTTAACTCTTCTCTCAGCAGTGGGTATGTTCCCAAATCTTTTAAATTAGCAGTGATTATTAACCTTTAATTAAGAAACCTGACCTTGACCAAAATGAGCTGTCAAACTACAGGCCGATATCTAACCTTCCGTTTATCTCTAAAATCCTAGAGAAGGTAGTAGCGCAACAACTATGTTCATATTTACAAAGAAATAACATACATACACAAACTTTATCAATCTGTATTCAGGCCTCACCACAGCACAGAGACGGCACTGGTCAAAGTAGCTAATGACCTCTTACTGGCATCCGACCAAGGCTGTGTCTCGTTGCTTATATTACTTGACCTTAGTGCGGCTTTCGACACCATAGATCACGATATTCTTCTTCACAGATTAGAAAAATTAGTAGGAATTAAAGGAACAGCTCTTGCGTGGCTCAGGTCCTATTTAACCGATTTGTTACCAGTTTGTAGATTTAAATGGTGATTATTCTGCGTGCTCCCTTGTAAAGTATGGTGTTCCCACAGGGCTCGGTTTTAGGCCCACTTCTTTTCTCTCTTTACATGCTGCCTCTGGGAAACATAATTCGTAAGCATGATATCAGTTTTCACTGTTACGCTGATGACACACAGTTATACGTCTCATCAAGGCCTGATGTGAAAGGCCAGTTTCATAATATTGAGCAATGTGTGAAGGAAAAGTAAGAGATTGGATGTTATGCAATTTCCTCTTGCTTAACGCTCACACCTTAACCCTAGACAGTCTTTCTGTTTCACCGAGTGCAACAGTAAAAGATCTGGGTGTGATTTTAGACCCCAGTCTCTTATTTGAAGCCCATGTCGACAATATTACCAGGATAGCGTTCTATCATCTCAGAAATATCGCTAAAATAAGAAATATCTTGTCGCTTACTGATGCCGAAAAATTAGTTCATGCGTTTATCACATCCAGGCTGGATTACTGTAACACTTTACTGTCTGGATGTTCAACTAGGTGCATTAATAAACTTCAGCTAGTCCAGAACGCAGCAGCGAGAGTCCTCACTAAAACTAAAAGATACAAGCACATCATCACCACAGTCCTATCCACACTGCATTGGCTCCCAGTGAGACACCGCATCAATTTTAAAATACTACTTTTAACTTATAAAGCTCTAAATGGTCTTGCACCGCAGTACTTGAGCAAACTGTCTTATGTTCTGCCACGCCTACTTCGATCAAAGGATGCAGGCTGCCTGTCAGTACCGCGCATTATAAAAACTACAGCAGGGGGCAGAGCCTTTTCTTACAGAGCCCCAATGCTATGGAATAGCCTCCCTATGTATGTTCGGGAATCAGACACAGTCTCAGTGTTTAAGTCCAGGTTTTAAAAAACATACTTATTTAATCAAGCATTTTGTATTGATTCCCCTTAGATAAAGGAGCAGATCTGGGGGACTCATGGGTGTTGAGTATTATGGTGATCTGGTATGTTTAGATGCTGTCTTCCCCTCTCTTATTGATCACGGTGTTGATGATGAGAGCGGCTGGTTGCTTAACATATCAGGGAGCCCTCATGTCTGTGTTTCCCTCTGGTTCTCCTTTTAGTTATGCTGACCTAGTTAGTCTTGCCGGAGTCCATCCTTGCACTCTACATTATTCATTTAATCAATCCAAACCGTGTGATTACATTGTCACTTAACTGTTTTCCTTCTTTTTTTGTCTTCCTTTCCCTCTCTCTCTTTCTCTCTCTCTCTCTCTCTCTCTCTCTCTCTCTCTCACTGTTGAGTTACATACGCCACAACGGAGCTGCCGGTGATCCAGACCCCACCTCCGACCCGGTCCTGTGGGACCCTTCCCTGTGACCTGCCCAGCGGATGATGCATCACCAGGGCGATCTAGGACGACCCACTTTGCCATAAAGACGTTCCGGCTGCTCGCTAAGGACTACTAAGATGATTAAAGTTGTTTTTACAAACACAATGTAACCACATAATCCCTGCTACCTGTTTTTTCACCCAAATGAGGATGGGTTCCCTGTTGAGTCTGGTTCCTCTCAAGGTTTCTTCCTATCTCATCTCAGGGAGTTTTTCCTTGCCACCGTCGCCCCCGGCTTGCTCATCAGGGACAAACTGATTCCTGTTTAATTCTGTTTCATAATTTCTTCAATTGTAAAGCTGCTTTGTGACAATCACCATTGTAAAAAGCGCTATACAAATAAAACTGAACTGAACTGAACTGAATTACTTCAAATGATTTATACCTGAAACCTGCTCTCTGAGAAACACTAAAAATATTATTGTAAATTGATTATGCAACCCCCTCAACCTTTACCTTTTGGAAGCGGCTCATGTTTATAACAGTAATTTTGGGGTGTAGACTCATTTAAAATAACATAATCATCTGGTTTTAGCCAGGTTTTCTGTCAAACAGAGCACATCTAGATTATAACTAGTGATCATATTGTTTACAAAAAACACTTTTGCAGAAAGGGACCTGATATTTAGTAAACCAAACATTGTTGTTTGTTTCCCTGTCTTGTATACATTTTTTTATTTGTCAGACATTAATTAAATTGTTTAATGTGCTGTGAATTAACTGAATTCTGTGAGGGCTGTGAGGTGAGACGGCAAGCAGATGGATGGCTTAGTCAGACTATCTGCTTCCTGAGCTGCGCTCCAGTTAGTCAAGTGCCAACTCTAAGACTTTTTGCCAAATTTTTAGAAAGAAGAGCGCCACCACCCCAGGAGGGATGAATACCATCTCTTTTAATCAGATCAGGTCTGCCCCAAAAACTCCTCCAATTGTCTATAAAAACTGTTATTTTGCGGGCACTATTTAGACATCCAGCTATTAAGTAATGACAATTTGCTATGTATCTCATCACCACAGTAAGATGGCAGATTATGTAATGATTGTGATGATGATGATTCTATTAATGATGATGATGGTGGTGCTGGTGGTGTCTCTCTTTGTCCCACTGAAGAAAGCTGAAAAAGATGTACCGTAAATATAAAGAGCAAAAGGATGAAATTAAGAAGAAAAAACACATGGATCGGAATAGTCTCTGGAGCCGCTGGGAGTCAGATTACCAGCTGGAGCCGTATGAGGGTCTGAATCCGGAATATATGGAAATGAGTGAGTTAATCTGATCCAACAGTTTCCTTGTTGCTGCTTTAATCTTGTTTAATTACAGATCTGGTGTTCAATAAGTAAGGGGGTTTTCTGTTATTTGGCATGAGGTTGTAAGACTTTTCACTACATGTAAGGTGGTAATTATGTTTCTGTTCATGCAGTTATTCAGTACGGCTTCGTAACGCTCTTTGTGGCCTCTTTTCCGCTGGCTCCTGTCTTCGCTCTGCTTAATAACGTGATTGAGATACGACTTGATGCTGCAAAGTTTGTGACAGAAATCCGGCGGCCTGATGCCATCAGAGCGAAGGATATCGGTATGAATTTGTTTAATCTTTATAACTATAATATACCTGACAGTTAATTGCAGTACTTGTTTATTTATTCACTGAAGTCTGGCTCTAACCTTCTTGCTGGGCTTCTGTGTTTTTTAGGAATATGGTATGACATCCTGAGTGGCATCAGCAAATTTGCTGTAATCACAAATGTGTGTAACACAACCTTTCTATGTTCTGAAGCATTTATATAAAGTGTATTTATGTTCAGGGAGATCACGGAGTAGTGGTTTATTCACTTAACTAGGTAATAATCAGAATAAAGCCAAAGGTATGTGGACACCTGACCATTACACCCTGTTGAACACTGACACTTTGAGTTAAATAAAACAACTTTAGCTCCATGAAGACATGCTGTGTTCTAATTGGAGAAGAAGAACTCTCATGTCCTGTATAGAGTCCTGATTCTGACTCAACCCCTTTAAACTGAACACCTTTGGGATGAACTGGAACCCTGACTGAACCCCAGACCCCCTCGCCTCAACATCAGTGTCTGATCTCACTAATACTATTCTAACTGAATGATCACAAATCCCCACAGTCACATGACACAAATCTGAATTGAGATTTTGGCAATCTGGTGATGTGATGGTCAGATGTCCACGGATCTTTGGTATGTACTGACACTGCGTTATTCTTCATCTCTTTTTCTCTCAGGCATTTGTTATTTCCTTCACGTCGGAGTTTATTCCACGGATGGTGTATCAGTATCTTTACAGTGAGACAGGAACCATGCATGGCTTTATAGATCACACACTAGCCTACTTCAACACCAGCAACTTCAAACCCGGGACTGCGCCTAACAGTACACGCTTTGACCGGGAGCTGCGCATCTGCAGGTGCACATGAGGACACAAAATTACAGCAAGACCTTCTTTAATTAAAATAATGAAACTCACATGGAACTGTGTTCCTCTCCTTCTATTTCAGGTATAAAGATTATCGAGATCCTCCCTGGTCCCCTGTGTCCTATCAGCTCTCAAAGCAGTACTGGTCTGTGCTCGCTGCCCGACTTGCCTTTGTCATCTTTTTCCAGGTCAGTGACACAGCACAGAAGAGAAATAAACTTAATATCACTTCTTAAATTCCGTTCTTTTTTTGTTTTTTGATCCAATTTATTTTCTCACCAGAGTCTAAAAAAAGTTCATCCAACATTTACGATTTTGAAATCTGGGAGATGTCCTTATCCAGAGCTACTTACATTTATCTTTATCTATATTTCATCCACCTGAGCAGTTAAGAGTTTTAGGGCCTTGTTCAGGGCCTTAGCAAAGGCAAATTGGCATGGCTGGAAATTGAACCCATGATCTTCTGATCAGCAGTCCGACACCTTAACCACTGAGCTTCCACTTCTTTAATTCTTTATATTTTCTGAGATTTCTAAAAATGGAAACATTTTTAAACTTCTTTACTGTGAGGTTTAGCACATAATCTAAAGTGATGCTATCCAAATAGAGAAACTCCTTAAAACGTGTAGAAGAATTTGTCTGTCTTGAAGAAGATTGCCTTTCAAAAAACAGGTGTTGAAACAGCTGTAACCATCAAACAATTATAATCAAAAACAAACTATAATACAAACCAGCATTATTATGTGCTTAAACATTATAGTTTATTTACCTTACATTTGATTATTTTTCAATTTTTGGCCCTAACATGATTTTGTGGGTGTTTTAGAACCTGGCTATGTTCCTTAGCATGCTGGTGGCGTGGTTGATTCCAGATGTTCCGTGTTCTTTAAAGGATTGTCTGAAGCGAGAAAAAGCCTTGTTGCTGGATCTTCACCTTAGCGAGGAGGTGGAGAAGCAGCAACGGCTCTCACAGGGTCCTGCCAGAATGAACAACTCAGAGGAGTCCATAGTGATGGTGCCGGACTGTAGTGTCATACTGCAAAGCCAGACGACTGAGTATAAGTTACAGACTGCAGATGTGGAGAACCTACCAAAAGAGGAACCACAATCTACCACCAGGAAGCCAGTTAACCCTGCAAAAGACTTTTATTCTGTCATCACAGAAGATCCTCACCTAAATCAGTCTGTGCTTCAGACTCCACTACTATTGAAAGGTACATCCCGGTACGACGAGTTCATTCCAAACAGACCTCCAGCATCGACCTCCAGGCAGCGGAGCTGCCAAACCCTTCCACCCAGACATAGAAAAGATCAACATGGAGAACACTCAGGCAGAACCAGCCACTCCACCAGCTTTGTGCATTTCAACCAGAACTTCCCTCAAGCAAACAGTGGGATCTTACAGAGTAAGCTTACTGTACATTTACCAACTCTGTCTGAAATTCAATCCAACAAGACACCCTTCACAACAAAGCAATTTAACAGTCAGGTCTCCAAGCTGTCCTGCCAGCCATTTCAGACTGAGCTCCATTCAGAAGAACTGTCATGCCTTCAGTCTGAACAGGAAGTACCAAGCAGACAAAAAGTTTTGGCACAATCGACCTCCAAGCCTGAGATTTCGCTCTGCTCATTAATAGCAATAACACGCCCTCTATCCAGTCCAGAACTTTCCGTTAGTCTGTCAGCTGTTCTGCCAAGACCCCTATCCAAACCTGAATTGATGAAAAGTATTGTGGAAGGACTTCCACTACAGAACCCTACTTTTAGATCCAAGTCCCGTTGTCAGACTCTTCCTTCCAGATGTAGAGGAAACACTTCAGTGGAAAGTTCACTTAGACCCACCCACAGCCTTTTAAATTTCAAACAAAAGTCATCTCCAACATCACAAAATACCTCTGTGTGAAGAGGATCAGCTTGGAAAAGTTCTGGTCCAGCCCCTTTCAACCAATCACCTTAGTGTCGGGTGACATCTATAGCTGCAGGGTCAGCAGGGAGGAGAGAATCACCAGTGAATTCAAGTCATCAAGTCATTAAGTCATCATCACTACTAACAAACTGGAGCTGTGCAGCTAGTCAATGTATTTGAGTACTGGACTGTGTGAGATTTTCTTCCTGTGATCAACTGATATTAAAATCAAACCGGTTTTTATTTATAAGACAACAAACATAAAGTGAAGGAAATCCATTTCCTCCTCTGTTTATTCACATAGAGAAAATAAAGATCCAGTCTCATTTTTTAATTCTGCTTGTCCAAGCCAAGTTTCAAAACTTTACCACAAATCATAGCCAGAGTTTAGTTATCAGTTTGAACCACAAGTCCCGACTACTCTTTAGTTGTTCACTGTGTGTGTTTTTTGCATGGACAGTCCAGTTTACGTCTTTTAATTTTTAGTCTAAAATCTGTCAGTTGTCCAAATGAAGTGAAGCTTGGACAAGAATCCACTTTTACCGATAATCAGTTGTTAGTTTGTGGTAGAAGGAACGAGTAGCTCTCCGATTTTATAAATAATAGTAAAGAATTTTTTGTACATTAAACCTAATAAACCTAATAAGAATATTTTTTAAATACTATCGAACTGTAAGAAGATATCTTTGAGGGAAAATATTTGTAAATAAAATAGGGAAAATCTTGATTATATTAGTTGTAAATTTACTTTAGGGATATTTAAGAATTTTTGTACTGCTTTTACACTTATGGTGATTATGATCAGGTGTGACTGATGTAATCTACTGGATTGTCTAATGATTGTCTGAGGATTATATATTTATAGTAAGCAGTTAAAATGTATTTATTGTCAGGAATGTTTGTTTGTAACAAGATGTTGAATAACTGAATGAATAAACAAATGTTCATATGTTCAAATGTTTATAGACGTTGTGTCACGTGGCTACCTGAGACACCAGTGTTACTGTCACTGAAACAGACACTTTGTTTTTATATTAATTACAGTTTAATTTTTCAGGTTGAGATTATTTAGTGTTCTTATACATATAATATTTTATATGCTTAGTGCTTATCACAGTTTCCTCACAGTAAAAAGGTTTCAGGTTCATATCTCCTGCAGGGGTCTTTTTGTGTGGAGTGTGTATGTTCTCCCTGTGTGTGTGATGGACTGGTGATTTGTCCAGGGTGACCCCTGCCTTTCACCCAGTGACAGTTGGAACAAACTCCAGCAGATCCCTGTGACTCTGATTAGTAATAAATGGCTAAAGACAATGAATGGATGAACAGATGGATATAAGTTTTCTAAGAGACACAGTGTCCTGAAATCCTGAAAAGCTGCAGCAGATCCTTGAAATGCCAAATTTCAGTATTCAGTATTCTCTCATAGTCTGTAAACAGTGATTAATCTCTAGAGGGAGCTGGAGAAAGGGAAATGTGGAAACTTGTAGCTTAACCAATATATTAAAAAAAAATCCACATACATTCATTAAAAAACAAACCTTTTAATTACCTTTATTTAAAAATATTTGTAATTTGTTTTATTATTAGCAATGATATGGTTTCAGTTTATTATATGTAGCACAGTGTGTGTATATTTATGCATATTTTCTGCAGTTGGGCAGACAAATATAATAGTTAATTGATTTTTAATTAAAATTAATAATTAATCATATCATAGGATGGCGGCGTATTGCCGTATTTGTGCTTATTTACGCACTATTCTCCTGTGTGCTTGCGCAGTTCTGTCATGCGAGTGTTTCATACGACAGACAATCAATTTTGAATATTGGTCACATCTGCACAAACTCTGTTTCGGACTTTATTTTCAACTCTGACCAGATACCACCGGAGCTCGTAAGGAAGCCGCAACACAGCGAGCCTTTTATCCCGAGCGGAACTGTCCGGCGCCGGCGCAGACGCCGAGACCGTAAACAGAGACACGGAAAACGCGGAGGAATCACCCCCCGATTCTAAGGCTAACACAGCTATGGAAGAACTAAGCTCTGCTATCAACAAACTGCAGACAGTGCATCCTGATGGAGCCTTTGTCGTCGCTGGGGATTTTAATCACTGCAGTTTAAGATGTGTTCTGCCAAAATTCCAACAAAACGTCTCCTGTTTCACTAGGGGACAAGAACTGTAGATCATGTATACACAAGTGTGGCCGATGCTTACCGAGTCACACCTCTCCCCCACCTCGGACAATCAGACCATCTTTCATTGTTCCTGTTGCCCAAATACTCTTCAGTCATTAAACGTGTGAAATCAGGACTGTTAAAGTTTGGATGGATGGGGCTGACGCTTCTCTCCAGCAGCAGTTCACACATAAAGACTGGAGTGAATTCGCTGCCCAGGCCACTACAGATACAGTCACCAATATCAACACTTACACCACTGCTGTCCTTGATTACATCAATAAGTGTGTGGATTTGGTGACTACAGATAAGAACATCATAGTGTTCCCCAATCAGAAGCCCTGGATGAACCGGGGATGAGAAGGGGAATCTTCAAAGCCAGACACGAATACAAACAGCAGATCGAGGAGCACTTCATCTCTGCTGACCCCCGACGCATGTGGCAGGAAATACAGGCTATCACTGACCGCAAACCACCCAACCGAACACCTCCAACCAGCTCTGCCTCACTCCCAGATGAGCTTAAATGCTTCTATGCTTGCTTTAAAAAAGGGAAAATGGAACCTATGTGCAAAACAGAGCTGTCACCAGGTGAGCAGCCACTCTCGCTCTCCATCTCTGAAGTGTGTGCTACCCTGGGAAGGGTGAATGGTAGAAAGGCAGTTGGCCCTGATGGCATCCCTGGACGCATACTCAGAGCATGCACGCAATCTGCTACCATCGTGCCAGTGCCGAAGCACTCTGCTGCAACAGAACTGGGTGACTTTTGTCCAGTCACACTCACCCCTGTTATCGCAAAGTGCTTTGAAAGACTGGTCCTCACCCACCTTAAAGACTGTCTGCCACCCAACCTGGACCCTCACCAATTTGCCTATCGCCCAAATAGGTCAACTGAAGATGCCATTTCCACAGTACTACATTCTGCCCTGACTCACTTGGACAACCCCGACACTTATGCTAGGATGCTGTTTGTCGATTTTAGTTCAGCTTTTAATACAGATAGCCCTTCTGAGCTAACCTTGAAGCTGAAACAGCTCAGCATCAGCACACATCTTTGCAATTGGGCCCTGGACTTCCTTACGAACAGATCACAGTCTGTTCGATTGAATAACATCACCTCCTCCAATCTCACCATTAGCACTGGGGTTTCCCAGGGATGTGTATTGTCCCCTCTCCTATACTCCCTTTCCACCCATGACTGCGTACCTGTCTATGCGTCAAACAGCATTGTCAAGTTCGCAGATGACACCACGGTGGTAGGCCTGATCAGAGGTAATGATGAGACGGCCTACAGGGAGGAGATCCAGCACCTAGTAGCATGGTGTGAGGACAACAACCTGGAGCTCAACACTAAGAAGACAAAGGATTGTGGATTTCAGACGAGCTAGCAATCACACTCATTCTCCAATACACATCAATGGAGCGGCTGTTGAGCGTGTACCTAGCTTCAAGTTCCAGGAATCCACATCTCACCATCTTATTTAGTTTAAAATGCGTCATATTAATAGCGCAAATGTAGCGCCGCGCTACCGCTTTAAACGTACACTTACATTAACTTCTGCTCAGAGCTTTATTAATTATCTTCCAGAATTGTCTTCTGTCATTGGATCTCCGTCTGATCCAACAGAACTCGAGCAGGCGACTGAATATATAGATGCCGCATTCCGCTCTACATTAGATAACGTGGCTCCAGTTAAAAGAAAAATAATTAAAGATAAGAAACTCGCTCCATAGTATAATGAACACACACGCTCTTTAAAACAGAGAGCCCGTAAACTAGAACGTAAATGGCGCCAAACTAGATTGCTGGTTTTCCAGGCAGCATGGAAAGAGGGAATTCTAGCTTATAAAAAAGCTCTTAGTGTAACTAGATCAACGTATCTTTCTAACCTTATTGAAAATAATAAAAATAATCCTAGATTTCTATTTGACACCGTCGCAAAATTAACTAGGAATAAGACGACCTCAGAAACCTGCACCATAACTGCGTGCAGCAGTGAGGATTTCATGAACTTTTTTGATAATAAAATTGCAAACATTAGGCAGAAAATTCATGCTTTAAAACCGGACCTTTTGAATGATTCTGATGAACAATTAACCGCATCAGATCAGAACTTAGAAAATTTCACTCCTCTGGAAGAGAAAAACCTAATCGCACTCATCTCTTCCACAAAACCGTCAACTTGTGTGTTAGATCCTATACCAACACACTTTCTTAAGCAAATTGTACCGGCAGTATCAGAACCCCTGTTGAAAATAGTTAACTCTTCTCTCAGCAGTGGGTATGTTCCCAAATCTTTTAAATTAGCAGTGATTAAACCTTTAATTAAGAAACCTAATCTCGACCAAAATGAGCTGTCAAACTACAGACCGATATCTAACCTTCCGTTTATCTCTAAAATCCTAGAGAAGGAGTAGTAGTAGTAGCACAACAACTATGTTCATATTTACAAAGAAATAACATACACAAACTTTATCAATCAGGATTCAGGCCTCACCACAGCACAGAGACGGCACTGGTCAAAGTAGCTAATGACCTCTTACTGGCATCCGACCAAGGCTGTGTCTCGTTGCTTATATTACTTGACCTTAGTGCGGCTTTTGACACCATAGATCACGATATTCTTCTTCACAGATTAGAAAAATTAGTAGGAATTAAAGGAACGGCTCTTGTGTGGCTCAGGTCCTATTGGTAACCGATCGTTACCAGTTTGTGTAGATTTAAATGGTGATTATTCTGCGTGCTCCCTTGTGTAAAGTATGGTGTTCCACAGGGACTCGGTTTTAGGCCATCTTCTTTCTCTCTTTACATGCTGCCTCTGGGAAACATAATTCCTAAGCATGATATCAGTTTCCACTCTTACGCTGATGACACACAGTTTAATAAAATTGAGCAATGTGTGAAGGAAGTAAGAGATTGGATGTTATGCAATTTTCCTCTTGCTTAACGCTGACAAGACGGAGGTTCTGGTTCTAGGACCACAGGTAGCTAAAAGTAAGCTTCTTGATCACACCTTAACCCTAGACAGTCTTTCTGTTTCACCAAGTGCAACAGTAAAAGATTTTGGGTGTGATTTTAGACTCCAATCTCTCATTTGAAGCCCATGTCGACAATATTAGCAGGATAGCGTTCTATCATCTCTCAGAAATATCGCTAAAATAAGAAATATCTTGTCGCTTACTGATGCCGAAAAATTAGTTCATCACATCCAGGCTGGATTACTGTAACGCTTTACTGTCTGGATGTTCAACTAGGTGCATTAATAAGCTTCAGTTAGTCCAGAACGCAGCAGCGAGAGTCCTCACTAAAACTAAAAGATACGAGCACATCACGCCGGTACTATCCACACTGCATTGGCTCCCAGTGAGACACCGCATAGATTTTAAAATACTACTGTTAACTTATAAAGCTCTAAATGGTCTCACACCAGTAAACTTCTAGTGTCTTACGTTCCGTCACGCCTACTTCGATCAAAGGATGCAGGCTGCCTGTCAGTACCGCGCGCATTATAAAGACTACAGCAGGGGGCAGAGCCTTTTCTTACAGAGCCCCAATGCTATGGAATAGCCTCCCTATGTATGTTCGGGAATCAGACACAGTCTCAGTGTTTTAAGTCCAGGTTAAAAACGTACTTATTTAATCAAGCATTTTGTATTGATTCCCCTTAAATAAGGGAGCAGATCTGGGGGACTCATGGGTGTTGAGTATTATGGTGATCTGGTATGTTTAGATGCTGTCTTCCCCTCTCTTATTGATCACGGTGTTGATGATGAGAGCGGCTGGTTGCTTAACATATCAGGGAGCCCTCATGTCTGTTTCCCTCTGGTTCTCTCTTTTAGTTATGCTGACCTAGTTAGTCTTGCCGGAGTCCATCCTTGCACACTCTACATTATTCATTTAATCAATCCAAACCGTGTGATTACATTGTCACTTAACTGCTTTCTTCTTTTTGCCTTCCTTTCCCTCTCCCGCTCTCTCTTTCTCTCTCTCTCTCTCTCTTTCTCTCTCACTGTTGAGTTACATACGCCACAACGGAGCTGCCGGTGATTCAGACCCCACCTCCAACCCAGTCCTGTGGGTCCCTTCCCTGTGACCTGCCCAGCGGATGATGCATCACCAGGGCGACCTAGGACGACCCACTTGCCATAAAGACGTTCCAGCTGCTCGCTAAGGACTAATGATTAAAGTTGTTCACACACACACACAATGTAACCTCATAATCCCTGCTACCTGTTTTCACCCAAAATGAGGATGGGTTCCCTGTTGAGTCTGGTTCCTCTCAAGGTTTCTTCCTACCTCATCTCAGGGAGTTTTTTCCTTGCCACCGTCACCCCCGGCTTGCTCATCAGGGACAAACTGATTTCTGTTTAATTCTGTGTCATAATTTTCTTCAATTGTAAAGCTGCTTTGTGACAATCATCATTGTGAAAAGCGCTATACAAATAAAACTGAATTGAACTGAATTGAATTGAATTCCTGAAGATCTCACCTGGTCTCCGAACTCTTCTTTTCTGGTCAGAAAGGCACAACAGCGCCTATATTTTCTGAGAAGACTTAAAAAGTCCTATCTTAGCAACAGGATACTAAAGAACTTTTATTGCAGTACCATCGACAATAAAGTTGAATCTAATCTAATCGAATTTTTATTTCATACATTAAAAATAACAACGTTATAATTACCATATTTTGTAGGTTTATAAATAAAATGAGCTAAAAAGTAATATTTTTTATTCTGATTATGACACGTGAGCACATGGTTATGAAGATATCAGTAATAACAATTAATTTTATTAATATTAAGTAATAATGTCCTAGCTGTCCACAGGGGGCGCTACAACACCCACTGAAGTTAGTGTTCCCACAGCTATGCAGGGGTGTAGCTAGAGTATTCGGGGCCCCCTGAAAAAAAAAACTATTGATGAGGGCCCCCACCACTCTCCACCTACATGGACGCCCACATGTCTAATAGGGGTTTCTTACAAAATAACAATTTAAAAAAGCAGCAATAATTGTTCCTCATAAGTCTGAAATCATTCATAAATAAAAATGTAAACATTTAGAAATTGACAGGAACGCAGTCAAATGTAAATAATAATAATGATTATAATTAATTAAAACATGACATAAAATAAAAATACTGCATAGAAGAATATTATAGAGAAAATAAATGTCTCAGTTTTAAAAGAAAGGTCAAATTTGTGTTTTTCTCTAATGTGTCACAGCAGCTCTTCTGGTCTCATTTTTTCATGGCGTTTCTGGTTCCCTGATTTATGTTGTTTTTTTTTTGTTTTTTTTTTTCACTTAGTCAGTTAAAGAAGTGTGATAATAAAAATGATCTTGGGGAAGTGGTAGCCCAGTGGTTAAGATGTTGGGCTGCTAATTGGAATATTAAGGGTTTGAATCCCAGCCCCTAAGCAAGGCCCTTAAAAGTTAAAGATAAAAAATAGAGATAAATGTAATCAGGGCAACTGGCAACTTCTAGAAATGTAAACTGTAGGTTTAATAAGGACAAAAGTATTTGCACCCTATAAAAAGAATAAAGAATTGGTGTAAGTTGATTGAATGCGGTGGACTAGCTGCAGTAATAAAAGATTTAGAGCACAAGACCTGCAGGACTTGATCTTACAACATCCAGTCACAGTTTTGTCATTTTCAGCTTTGTAGCTGGTAGCATCTAGAGTTTTGGGGCCGTGGCTAAATACTTCTCAATCAATAAGTGTGCATGTGTAGCCAAACAAAATAGTGTCATTATTTTGCCAAGGTCTAAAGAACACTGGCTACAGGTGTGTCTTGCCTAAATGTGAGAGAGAGAGAGGCAAAGAGAGGAAGAAGTTGTGAGTGTGTGTGTGTGTGTGTGTGTGTGTGTGTGTGTGTGTGTGCATGTGTGTATGTGTGAGACAGACAGAAGTCTACCTGTTTAAGGACTCTGAAAAAAGCTGATAAGTGTGCATTTGATTTCTGTTTAAAAGTAAACTCAGGAAAGAGAGTGTGTGTGTGTATATATGGATGTATAGATTATGTGTTATATATGTAATATTTTTAATCATGGGTGTGACCTCATAAGTGTTTGTGTGTGTGTCTGTGTCTGTGCTGTGTGTGCACAGATCCTGCTAAACTCACAGTACTCGTATTACATGACTGAGATGAGTTTTTACAGCTCCGTTATTCAGTGTGACCCTGGACGTCAAAAGTAAGGTCAGAATATTAATTGTAATTCACACGCACACACACAGTGGACTGTTTTCGTGTAAAGATACAGACATACAAACTCATACAGTTTGATAACAATAATTTATAATCATAATAATAATAAATTATGTTAAATTAAAGTTTATGTTTGTATTTTGAGCTCAATAAAACACACACAAAAATGAATCAGTGGATTAAATCAATTAACGAATCGAACAGTTAATTTCTTTATTACTTTTCTGTTCATTAGATTCTCTGCTGCAGTCTGAATGAATAGACCGAATGAATGCGTGTCAAGTGAAATCACGTCACCTTTATTTATATAGTGCTTTCATTCAGGATTGTTTCAAAGCAGCTTTACAGAATTACCTCGGAAACAACAATATTAAACATTCATTATAACAGTCAACTAAGCAAGCCAGAGGCGACGGCGGCAAGAAACCAAAACTCCATCAGTGACAAAATGGAGAAAAAACCTTGGGAGAACCAGGCTCAGTCAGGGGGTCAGTCCTCCTCTGACAGAGAAACCAGTAGGTTACCCGTACTGCAGTAAAGTTTCTGAGGTCTTGTCCGGATGGCCGCTTAGAAGACAAGAGAAACTGCCTTATTGTCTCCAAGTGTGTGTGTGTGTATTTAGGTTTTAATCTGAGAGGGTTTATCACTTGTGTGTGTCTGAGGTCATGTGTCTTATTTTATCTGAACACTGATATCATATCTGACAGATCAAAGTCTGTGTGTGTGTTTGTGTGTATGTTTGTTTGTTTGTGTGTGTGTGTGTGTAGGACTTTAATGAGCAGTTAATTCATCATTGGGCCACTTTAACCCTGCTGTCTTTCTCCTGGTGTGTGAATTACATTCGTATCTGGACATGAATTTTAGTAATACTTTCATGTTAAAGGAACCAAAAAAAAATAACAAATCAGGAAGATCTTTAGAGCGAGTTTGTTTATGAAAATCCTTGATTCCTTAGAGAACATTTGCATGTAAAGCAGTTCCATTGAGAAAGATTCTTAAATTATAAAAAAAAGATTTTCTAGAGAACTATCTTTGACTGGTTCCTTCAAACAGAACTTTCTCAGATCAGTTCTTATGAAATTTCTTAGAAACATTTTTCAGACAATCTCTTTAGACTGTTTCCTCAGCAGGAGCTTTTTTTGTCATTTGTCTAATGAACATCTAAAGAAGTGTGAAGGCCAGTTCAACATAATCAGACACATTCCCAACAGCTAACCGTGAAGTGTGTTAAGTGTGTGTGTGTGTGTGCGTATGATATTCAATTCAATTTTATTTGTATCGCGCTTTTTACAATGGTCATTGTCACAAAGCAGCTTTACACAATCGAAGAAATTATAAGATTAAAATGGGGTCTGAATTACTGGCAGCTCCATTGTGGCATATGTAGCTCAAAAGTAAGAGAGAGAGAGAGAGAGAGAGAGAGAAAAAAAAGGAAAACAGTTAAGTGACATTGTAATCACAGTGCTTGGAGTGATTAAGAATATAATGTAGAGTGCAAGCATGGACTCCAGCAAGACTAACTAGGTCAGCATAACTAAAAGGAGAACCAGAGGGAAACACAGACATGAGGGCTCCCTGATATGTTAAGCAACCAGCCGCTCTCATCATCAACACCAGGATCAATAAGAGAGGGGAAGACAGCATCTCAACATACCAGATCACCTTAATACTCAACACCCATGAGTCCCACAGATCTGCTCCTTTATCTAAGGGGAATCAATACAAAAGGCTTGATTAAATAAATAAGTTTTTAACCTGGACTTAAACACTGAGACTGTGTCTGATTCACGAACATACATAGGGAGGCTATTCCATAGCATTGGGGCTCTGTAAGAAAAGGCTCTGCCCCCTGCTGTAGTTTTTATAATGCGCGGTACTGACAGGCAGCCTGCATCCTTTGATCGAAGTAGGCGTGGCGGAACGTAAGACACTAGAAGTTTACTTAAGTACTGCGGTGTGAGACCATTTAGTGCTTTATAGGTCAGAAGTAGTATTTTAAAATCAATGCAGTATCTCACTGGGAGCCAATGCAGTGTGGATAAGACATGATGTGCTCATATCTTTTAGTTTTAGTGAGGACTCTCGCTGCTGCGTTCTGGACTAACTGAAGTTTACAATACTCCAGCCTGGATGTAATAAATGCATGAACTAATTTTTCTGCATTATTTAGTGACAATATATTTCTTATCTTAGTGATATTTCTGAGATGATAGAACGCTATCCTGGTAATATTGTCGACATGGGCGTCAAATTGGAGTCTATAATCACACCCAGATCTTTTACTATTGCACTCGGTGAAACAGAAAGACTGTCTAGGTTTAAGGTGTGATCAAGAAGCTTACTTTTAGCTACGTCCAGTCTTAGAACAAGAACCCAAGTGTTATCAGGGTTAAGCAGGAGGAAATTGCTTAACATCCAATCTCTTATTTCTTTCGCATCAGGCCTTGATGAGACGAATAACTGTGCCATCAGCGTAACAGTGAAAACTGATATCATGTTTACGAATTATGTTTCCCAGAGGAAGCATGTAAAGAGAGAAAAGAAGTGAGCCTAAAATCGAGCCCTGTAGAACACCATACTTCACAAGGGAGCACGCAGAATAATCACCATTTAAATCTAAAACTGATAGCGAGCGGTTAAGTAGGACCTGAGCCACACAAGAGCCGTTCCTTCATTTCTACCAGATTTTCTAATCTGTGCTTTCTCTGTGCTGTGGTGAGGCCTAAATCCTGATTGATACAGTTTGTGTATGTTATTCCTGTGTAAATATGAACATAACTGCTGCACTACTACTTTCTCTAGGATTTTGGAGATAAACAGAGGGTTTGATATCGGCCTGTAGTTCGACAGCTCATTGGGGTGAAGGTCAGGTTTCTTAATTAAAGGTTTAATAACTGCTAATTTAAAAGATTTCGGAACATACCCACTGCTGAGTGAAGAGTTAACTATTTTCAACAGGGGTTCTGTTCTGAATATTCAGTCGCCTGCTTGAGTTCTGTTGGATCAGACCGTGATCCAATCAGAGAGGATAATTCTGGGAAATAGCTGATAAAGCTCTGAGCAGAATTTGATGAAAGTGTACATTTAAAGCGGTAGCACGGCGCTTTATGTACATTATTAGTATGACACATTTTAAATGATATAAAATGGTGATCAGAAATAATTTTGCACTGAGGAATTGTTACTATATTACTTATTCCGAAAGATAATATTAAATCTAATGTGTGACCTGCTTTATGAGTGGGTCTTATTACACACTGATTAACTCCCACCGAGTCGAGTATGGACATAAATGCTGTTCCAAAACAGACATGACCTACATCATTAACATGCTTATTACAATTAAAATCAATGTTATTATTGCTGATATTAAACCCCTAAAATATGAAAGTCTTTCAGACACAACGACCAGCTACATTTGACCTTTAACCTGATTTCTCCTCCCTGATTGGTCCTTTTATTTCAGTCCTGATGGAATTTAGAGGAATTTAGTCTATATTTTTCTGTTTTTTATTTTATTTTATGTTTGTGTTTATTCATTCACTGTTTATCCTAACAGATAAACATTAACAAACAGAAATATAGGAAATGTGCCAGTTTTTATCAATTTCAAACTGATCATTTTGTGTCTGAAGGTTTGCTGCTTATCTGCATGATTAACTTGCACTAACTTCACATATTATTAATAAACTCCAGCTAGTAAAGTTTATGCTAGTAAGCAGGTCATAATATATAAGTATAAATGTGTCAGAATTAGAGATAATCCTTATTTATTATTTAGAATTGATACTGATGACAATTATTTATGTATTTATAATGTGATAACTGATATTTATTATTAAGTGTTTTCCTTTGTTTTTACCCAATAACAACAGAACTGAACTAAACAAACATTTTTACTTTAAAACAGTACAGTAGTAATAAAATAATGAAATAAAAAATAAACTTAACATGTTAGTGTTTTTATTAAATATAATTTTTACAATCAAATAAATTTAGATAGTTTTGTGACTTTAGTTTAGTTTAGTCCTGCAGTTGAGCAGAACAAACTAATGTAGAAAGTGTTTTAGTCTCTCTGTGTGCAATTCCCAAAAAGTCCAAAATCAGTGAACCAAATATTACAAAATCCAAATCCTAGAACAAAAAAATAATTATCTGGAAAAATGGGTTTCATCTGTCGATCTTTAATCAGAAGATTAGTATTTTATTATAATTAGATTTTATATTGAATAATATTGAAACATTATTCATACACACACACACACACAAACACTTAGATATTCCAGGTGTTCTTCAGGATGTTGATGTAAATCTGGTCATTGGGGGTTTCAATGCTCAGTCCCTCATAATAATCCTGAAACTCTGAATAACACACACATTTATCGACTCGTCCTGCTTCCCAAACATACCTGAGAAAATCATCAGAATCCCCACCTGCAGACAGACACAAATAAACTATAACTCAAACATCTGTCTGATCCTTCAACAACTTCAGCACTCAAACTAAAGCTCCATAACAATAAAAGCGGCACAGAAATGAGATGAGATAAGATAATCAAATAAATAATAATAATTAATACTGCATAATTACAGTACAATTTGTTGTGTATTTGTGTCATTGTGTAGTTTTGTCGTTGTGTAGTTGCGTAGTTTCTCACTGTTATCAGTAAACTGCTGCTGATTAACACAGTAAAATTTCTGGATGTCCGCAAGAGAAACTGAACCGCTCTTATTCGGGTCGAGTTTAAAATAAACCTGAAAACAGAAATATACAAAACCATCTAATGTCAAGAGTTAGATTGTGTGTGTGTGTGTGTGTGTGTGTGTGTGTGCGCACAAGACCTTCAGAAACAGGGTTTTTCTTGTCTCATTCATGTCTCCAGTCGCTGCACACATCACTTCAGCGTAATCCAATGCAGATTCGCTTTGCAGCCCTGCAAGACCCCACACCGCATCAAACTCCTGAAAACAACACCACAAACTCAAACATAACATCTACACACTCACACACACACTAACACACACACTAATACACATTAACACACATACCCACACACGAACTAACACACGCACTAACACACAAGCATGCACACACTAACACATATATAAACACACATACACTAACACACACTAATACACAGACTAACACACACACAAAAGCACACCCACAAACACACACATGATTAATGCTGAATATTAAGGATGGTGATTAATGATGAATATTAATGATGGTGATTAATAGTAAATATTAAGGATGGTGACTAGTGTTGGTGATTATTGATGAATCTTAATAATGACTATTATTGATGGTAATTAGTAATAATGATTACTGCACCTGCTCTGTTAGTTTCAGCTCCTCCATTAAACACACTCTGAGCTCCTCTTGACCCACAATGCCATTCTGCTTCACGTCTAATCTCTGCAGCCTCCTGCCTAAACCAATCAGAGTCCGGATGGCACGACCCCTCAACCTTTTACACACAGACGCTAAAACACAGTTCATTAATGGAAAAAAGAAGTTTAAAAATTAGAGATTAAAATTTTTAAATTAGAGTTTAAAGTTTAGATCTATAGATCCATAAACCATAGAGTTTATGGATCAGAGTTTATGAATTAAAGTTTATGGATCAGAGTTTATGGATCAGAGTTTATGGATCAGAGTTTATGGATCAGAGTTTATGGATCAGAGTTTATGGATCAGAGTTTATGGATCAGAGATTATGGATAAAAGTTTATAGGTCAGAGTTTATAGATTAGAGTTTATAGATCAGAGATTATGGATAAAAGTTTATAGATTAGAGTTTATAAATCAGATTTTATGGATTAGAGTTGGATCAGTTTATGGAATTTATAGATTAAAGTTTACAAATTAGAGTTTAAAGATTTAGGTTTATAGATTAAAGTTTATAGGTTAGTGTTCATAGATTGAAGTTTATAGATTAAAGATTATATATTAGAGTATATAGAATAAAATTTACAGATTAGAGTCTATGGATTAGAGTTTAGGGTAAAGATTTAAGATTATAGATTAAAGTTTATAGATTAGAGTTCATAGATTAAAGTTTATAGATTAAATTTTATAGATTAAAGTTTATAGATTAGAGTTTATATGTCAGAGTTTTTGGATTAGAGTTTATAGATTTGAGTTTATAGATTTGATTTTAGAGTTTAGAGATTAGAGTTTACATGGATCATCGTTTATATGGATCAGAGTTTATATGGATCAGAGTTTTAGAGTTTTTATAGGTTAAAGTTTATAGATTAAAGTTTAGAGTTTATACATTAAACTTTAGGGTTTATACATTAAAGTTTATGAATTATATTTTAGAGATAAGAGTTTATAGATTTAAGTTTATAGATTTAAATTTGTAAATTAGCGTTTAGAGATTATAGTTTTTTTTAGATTTAAATTAGAGTAGATAAATTAGAGTTTAGGGTTTTTTAGATTTGAGTTTATAGATTAAACTTTATAGATTAGAGTTTATAGATAAAAGTTCACAGATTAGAGTTAATAGATTAGAATTTAGCGTTTATTGATTTAAATTCATAGAGTTTATAGATTAGAGTTCATAGATTAAAATTTATAGATTAGCATTTATAGATTTAAATTTATGGATTAGAGTTTTAAGATTTAAGTTTATAGATTAGAGTTTAATGATTACATTTTATAGATTAGAGTTTAAAGATTAGTGCTTAGAGATTAAAGTTCATCGATTTTATAGAGTTTATAGATTAGAGTTTAGAGTTTATTGATTTAAATTCTTAGAGTTTAGAGATTAGAGTTTAGAGTTAATAGATTTGAATTTATAGATTAAAGTCTAGAGTTTATATATTAGAGTTCATAGATTAGAGTTTAGAGTTAATAGATTTGAATTTATAGATTAAAGTCTAGAGTTTATACATTAAAGTTTATAGATTTGAGTTTATAGATTAAAATTTGTGTTTAGAGATTATAGTTTTTTAGATTTAATTTTATAGATTAGAATTTATAGATTAAAGTTTAGAGTTTATAAATTTAAGTTTATAGATTAGTGTTCATAGATTAAAGTTTAATAGATTTAGATTAGAGTTTATAGATTAGAGTTCATAGATTACAAAATTAGAGTTTGATTAAAGTTAATAGATTACAGTTTATAGATTTAAAGTTTTATAGATGAATGTTCAAATATTAGAGTTTAGAGTTTATTGATTTAAATTTATAGAGTTTAGAGTTCATAGATTTAAATTTATCGATTAGAGGTTATAGTTTTAAATTTTCAGATTAGATTTTAGAGAAAAGAGTCTACAGTTTATAGAATACATTTATAGATTAGACAGATTTGAGAGATTAGTGTTTATGTTTTAGAATTTAGAGTTTATAGATTTTGAGTTGAGTTTACAGATTAGATTTTTACAGATTAGAGTTTATAAATTAGAGTTTATAGATTAGAGTTCATAGATTAGAGTTTAGAGTTTATTGATTTTAATTCATAGAGTTTATAGATTAGAGTTCATAGATTACAGTTCATAGATTAGAGTTTATAGATTTGAGTTAAATAGATTAAATTTTATAGATTAGAGTTTATAGATTAGAGTTCATAGATTAAAGTTTATAGATAAGCGTTTATAGATTTAAGTTGATCAATTAGAGTTTTAAGATTTAAGTTTAATGATTAAATTTTATAGATTAGAGTTTAAAGATTAGTTCTTATATGTTTATAGATTTGAGTTTACAGATTAGATTTTACAGATTAGAGTTTAGTTTATAGATTAGATTTATAGGTTAGAGTTTAGTTATAGATTAGAGTTTTTAGATTTGAGTTAATAATTAAATTGGTATAGATTAGAGTTTAGATTAGAGTTTATAGTTTATTAGAGTTTATAGATTAAAGGTTACAACATTAGAGTTTATGGATTAGAGTTTAAATCTTATAGATTAAAGTTCATAGATTAGAGTTTATAGATTTAAATTTATAGATTACAGTTTTTAAAATTGAGTTAATAAATAAAGTTTTATAGATTAAATCTTATTGATTAGAGTTTATATATCAGAGTTTATAGATCAGTTTATGGATTAGAGTTTATAGATTTAGATTCAATTTTAGAGATTAACGTTTATAGATTAAAGTTTATAGATTGGATTTAAAGTGTTTTTTAAGTGTTTACAGTTTAAAGATTACATTTATAGATTAGATATTAGAGATTAGTGTTTCTCTGTTAGAGATTATAGTTTATAGATTTGAAGTTTAGAGTTTATAGATTAAAGTTTATAGATTAGAGTTTTTTAGATTTGAGTTAATAGATTAAATTTTATATATTGAGTTTATAGATTTGGAGTTTATTAGATTAAATTTCATAGATTAGAGTTTATAGATTAAAGTTTAATAATTAAATTTTATAGATTAGAGTTTAAAGATTAGTACTTAGAGATTAAAGTTAATAGATTACAGTTTATAGATTAAAGTTTTATAATGTTCAAATATTAGAGTTAGAGTTTATTGATTTAAATTTATAGAGTTTATAGATTAGAGTTTAGAGTTCATAGATTTAAATTTTATCGATTAGAGGTTATAGTTTTAAATTTACAGATTAGATTTTAGAGAAAAGAGTTTTACAGTTTATAGATTCCCATTTTGTAGATTAGACAGATTTGAAAGATTAGTGTTTTATATGTTAGAATTTAGAGTTTATAGATTTGAGTTTACAGATTAGATTTTACAGATTAGAGTTTATAGATTAGAGTTCATAGATTACAGTTTAGAGTTTATTGATTTAATTCATAGATTTATAGATTAGAGTTAATAGATTTGAGTTCATAGATTAGAGTTTATAGATTTAGAGGTTTATAGAGTTGAGTTAATAGATTAAATTTTATAGATTAGAGTTTATAGATTTGAGTTCATAGATTAAAGTTTATAGATAAGGGTTTATAGATTTAAATTTGATCAATTAGAGTTTTAAGATTTAAATTTAATGATTACATTTTATAGATTAGAGTTTTAAAGATTAGTCCTTATATGTTTAAGATTTGAGCTTCCAGATTAGATTTTACAGATTAGAGTTTATAGATTAGAGTTTAGAGTTTATAGATTAGAGTTTTTAGATTTGAGTAAATAATTAAATTGTATAGATTAGAGTTTATAGATTAGAGTTTATAGATTAAAGTTTACAAATTAGAGTTTATGGATTAGAGTTTTGAGTTTAAATCTTGCACTTTTCTATTGCACATTTTTTCTATTTTCCTACTTTGCACGTAATTGTTTTTGTATCGGAGCCACCGTAACAATTAATTTTCCCCACTGTGGGATCAATAAATCTTATCTTATCTTATCTTATCGATTTAGGTTTATAGATTAGAGTTTAGAGTTTAAGGATTTATCTTTATAAATTAAAGTTTATAGACCAGAGTTGAAAGATTAGAGTCTACAGATTAAATTTTATAGATTAGAGTTTATAGATTAAATTTTAGAAATTAGAGTTTATAGAAAAGAGTTTATAGATTAGAGTTTATAGATTACAGTTTAGAGTTTCCTAGATTTGAGTTTATAGACTAAAGTTTATTAATTGGAATTTGGATTTTATAGATTAGTTTAGGTTTAGAGATTAAATTTTAGAGATTAGAATTTATAGATTAGATTTTATAGATTTGAGTTTATAGATTTGAATTTATAGATTAAAGTTTATAAATTACAGTTTAGAGTTTATATATTGAAGTTTTATAGATTAGATTTTATAGATTAGAGTTTAAAGTTCATAGATTTAAATGTATAGATCAGAGTTCATATATTAGCGTTTATAGAATAAATTTTATGGATTAGAGTTTATAGATTAGATTTTAGAGATAAGAGTTTAGAGTTTATAGATTAAAGTTATTAGATTAGAGTTTATAGATGAAAGTTTAAAGTTCATAGATAACAGTTCATAGATTACAGTTTATAGATTAGAGTTTAGAGTTTATAGATTTGAGTTTATTGACTAAAGTTTATTGATTAGAGTTTAGATTTTATAGATTAGAGTTTAAGGTTTATAGATTAGAATTTATAGATTAAAGTTTATAGATCAGAGTTAAAAGATTGGAGTTTATAGATTAAATTTTATAGATTAGAGTTTATAGTTTAGATTTTAGAGTTTAAAGATTATAGATCGGTGTTGAAAGATTAGAGTTTATAGATTAAAGTTTATAGATTAAATTTTATAAATTAGAGTTTTATAGGTTAAAGTTTAGAGTTCATAGATTTTAAATGTGTAGATTAGAGTTCATATATTAGAGTTTAGAGATTACATTTTATGGATTAGAGTTTATAGATCAGATTTTAGAAAGAAGAGTTTAGAGTTTTAGATTAAAGTTTATAGATTAAATTTTAGAGATTGGAGTTTATAGATTAGAGATTGGAGTTTATAGATTTGAATTCATAGATTGGAGTTTATAGATTACAATTTAGAGTTTATATATTGAAGTTTTATATATTAGAGTTTATAGATTATAGTTTAGAGTTTATAGATAAGAGTGTAGAGTTCATAGATTTAAATGTATAGATAGAGTTCATATATTAGCGTTTTATAGAATAAATGGATTAGAGTTTATAGATCAGAATTTTAGAGATAAGAGTTAATAGATTAGAGTTTATAAATGAAGTTTAGAGTTCATAGAGAAACAGTTCATATAGATTACAGTTTATAGATTAGAGTTTTAGAGTTTATAATGAAAGTTTATAGATAAGGGTTTATAAAGTTTAGAGTTCATAGATTTAAATTTATAGATTAAAATTTATAGATTAAAATTTATGGATTAAAGTTTATAGATCAGATTTTAGAGATTAGATTTTATATATTAGAGTTTATAGATTAGAGTTTATAGAAAGTTTAGAAATTACAGTTTAGATTTATATAGACAGTTTAGGTTAACATAAACCTTGAATTGCTTTCAGAGTTTTCTTATCTTCTATTTCCTTCTCAGAAAGACGATATTCTGTTTCTCTAAACTGAAATCTGAGACGGAGAAAGAAAATTAATAAACTCACTGTACACCACAGTAAGGGTCAGAAAAAGTGGTGTGTGTGTGTATGTTTACAGTAGTAAACTCTTGGCCTCTTCATTTACAGCAGTAACTCTGAGCGTTAAATGTGGACGCTGTTTTAGGTTTTCAGGGACGTGGGGACCTTCGGTACTGAAACGCAGAGTTACACCCTGAATAATACAGACAAACAGATGTTAAAGAGATGTGTATGTGTGTGTGCGTGTGTGTGTGTGTGTGTGTGTGTGTGTGTGTTCGTGGTACCTGTGAAATGTCAGACAGGCAGTATGGTCTCCCTTGGGTCCTATAAACCCCACGAGCAATAAATGGCAAGGCATTACACCTGTAATAAACACATAGGCAAACGGATCAGTTAATATACCTGTAATAAACACACACATTTGTGTTCAGATCAGTGTGTGTTGGTTTTTCACCTGTTTTTCCCGAAGTTGCGGTACTCGTACACTGTTATTGTCTGATCACAAGTGAAGTAGAAACCAATCAGCTCTCGACAAGCTTCACGGCCACAACTAGTA
>VCAZ01000225.1:52500-83630 GCA_005784505.1 Bagarius yarrelli
TAGACTAAGGAAAACGAGGACTTACTGTTGTATGCAGAAAGTTCCATCCTTTAGCAAAACTTTTAAATGACATGCTTACAAATTGCAGTCTGTTATCTGTGAACACCTAATGCCTGGTACACCATGCCTGGAGAATATGACTTTTATCATGTTTAGCTTTTGTACTTCCCCATACAATGATTTCATCCATTAATGTATCTACACCATCTAAGTGTTCATAAATCATGTGAACTGTCTTTTGACACACCTCTGGAGTAGAAGCGATTCCAAATGGTAAACGAAGAAATCTGTACCTGCCGAAAGGGGTGTTATGTGCAAAGCTCAGAACTTGCTTTATCCATCTTAAGTTGCCAAAATCCTGACGAATCATCAAGCTTGCTAAAGTACTGTGCAAACTGTAACATTATTTCTTCTCTTGTAGGCAGCTTAAAGTGTTCTTTTTTGATTGCTCTGTTTAGACTCTAGGTTTTCCATTCTTTTTATCCACAATTACCCAGGAACTAACCCATTTAGTCGGCTCATCAATTTTTCTGATCACCTCCAGACGCTCCATTGGGTCTAGCTCTGCTTTTAGCGCTTTTGGAGAGTGAATTTGACTTTTCTGCAAGTATGACTAACAGATAGTACACTGTTCATCGACTCTGATAGTGTGCTCTCCAGAAAGGCAGCCTAATCCTTGAAAGAGCTCATTATATTCAGTCATGAGCTCATAATAGTTAGTTTTTTGTTTCAGTGTCAACCACATACACTCCCCATACCAGGTTAAGTCACACACATGTTGCTAATCCTAGTATAGTCTGCACATCTTTTGTCACCACTATGAACGTCAGCGCATGTTGTCTATTCTTGTGTGTCACATTCACAATGCAATGCCTCACAGGTAGTTGTGCACCTGAGTATCTACTTACTTTCACCTTAGATGTATGTAGTTTTGGCCTTGTTTTCTTATACACTCTCTCTGATGTTTTAGCTAAATATCATTTACTTTCAGTGTCATTAGCCAGTCTTCTTTTTCATTTGTTCTTGGTTTTATTTTGCATTACACTGTCCACATACAGTTCTTCCGGCTCGGTTTCTGACTTCATTCAGTGGATGCACTTTACTTGAGTGTGTTTATACTTTACAGCAGGTTTTCTTCACACACGTGAAAAATGTGTCCTTTAAATGTCACATTTTCCTGGGCATGCAGTAGGCTTCAAACTGTTCCATTATTTTCCCCAGCCCTAATTTGTCTTCTTTAGCAACAAACGTGAAGATATAATAAATAAACACACAGTTCTTCATCACCAACCATGTGAAGGAGCATGGGTGCTTTCAGTTTTTCACTTTTTTACATCAGCACTGATTGCAGCCAGATATTATTCATTTACATTTGCAGCATTTGGCAGATGCTCTTATCCAGAGCGACATACAATATTCCTTGTTATGCAACTGAGCAATTGGGGGTTGGGGGCCTTGCTCAGGACGCGGCGGTGGTGGCATGGTGGAGCTGGGAATTGAGCCCGGGTCATCAAGTGAATGGTCCAACAACAACGCTACCACTTCCCCCCAAATGTATTTATATATGAATTTTCTCCAGTTTTCAGCTACATAACCTGCTAGCTGAAGAACGGACGGAGGGTGTAATCCTTCCATTTTATCTCAGTATGTCCACTCCCTTTACTGGTAAATTGTCTAACTCTGTCCTTAATGGCCAATTCGCGATGCTGCGCTGGGTAGTCACTCCGAGCTCCAACAACGACAGTAAGCGTGATTTATTTAATATTTTCGAAGTCCGTCACTTCCCTTCAAGACCATCTTCTGACACCATGTCATGTTTGTATTGTGGGTTCTTACAAAACACTGCTCTTTCAACAACGTGTAGCTCACACCGAGTCACTCATAGATATACTAATATCATTACATTATTAACTATTATATCAAATATATTAATTCTATAGACCGCATGAATATAGAACTGTATTATTATTTTAATTTATTATTGTTATTATTATTACTATAATTATTACTATTATTTAAAGCCTTTTTCAACTTTTCCAGCAGGCGCGTGACTCCGCAGTAACATGGCGTTGTGTTTGATATAATCGTGGGTCAAAAATATTAAAATAAACCCATGAAGATGATGTTGGTGATGATGATGATGATGATGGTCGTGATGTTGTGGGTAGGATTGCGGCTTGCCCACAGCACGACGCGCGCAGGCTCATCAGTTCTCGCTGTATTTAGGCTACATTAATGCTCTCACACACTCCATCACACTCTCACACACACTCTTCAGTCTCGGTCTGATGATGGATCTTTTCTCCTGCTTGCTCCTGTGGATCTCTGTGCTTCTGTCCGGTGTCTCCGGTGCGCGCGCCTTCATGATGCCGGACATCAGCGATCCAGACTTCATCCGCAGGTGCGTGCAGGCGCATAACGTTTACCGCGCACGAGCGCAACCGCCCGCCGCCAACATGCACGCCATGGTAAGATCGCTTGTGTTTGTGTGTGTGTGTGATGTAATCGTTAAGAATGACATGATGGAGGATGAAGCGTGTTGTTTCTAGCACGGATTCATTTGTGGCAGTTTCCGTCACTGCCCCAAAACAAGCACGCTAAGAGGGGAAGTAAGGGCGATTCTCAGGGCCCATGCACTTTGGGGCCGCCAGAGATCTGTTTTATTAATAGTAACAGTTTGAAATGAGTGTGTGAGGGCCCAAAATTACTAGAAAGTGTGTGTGTGTGTGTGTATGTTCTCAGCACTGAGAGAATAGAGTGAGGTTTGAGATGATGGGTGTGTTCCTGCTGTAAGAACACGAAGTTTCCCTTTTGTGTGCTCTTACTAGATTATTTTTAAACTTCGTGTGTGTGTGTGTGTGAGAGAGAGGGAGAGGTCTCTCTGTTGGTCTGAAACTCAGTGTTGTGGGAAATATTTGCAGTTTCTTTAACTATCACATCTGCATTTAAAAAACTCTGTTGACATTTCATATTATAAACCTAATAGCAGGAAATATTTTAACTAAAGAGAACGAGATACATAATCAAACATCACACAGGATCAGAACTTCAAAAACAAAATATTAAATTAAATAAATTTTGTATTTAAAACAAGTTCAAAGAATCTCAGCTAAATTATTACCTTTAATTTTTCAATCTTTTTTTTTAATTTTTTTTTAAACCTTCAACGTTTTTCTGATTAAATCATTTATAAAGCATAACAAAAAAATTACATTTATTGCCAATTATTGAAAAAATAAATAACATTTTCACTAATGTTAAAACTGATATTTTGCACTGGGATTTAAGAATTTAATTGTTATTTTAGAGTTTTGTGGTTTAGTGTAACACATCACATTAATTACTCCAATAAAGCCATCAGGTAAATAAAGTTCATCTGATTTACACCTGAATTATTTTCTCTGTGTTTATAGATGTTTAGTCAGTTTACAGGTCTGTTGAATTATGATTAAGATCTAAATCTATAAATAAATAAATATGAACTGAACACCTAATATTTTTTAGGAAATACGCTCACAAAATAAATCTTTTTAATACTAAAAAACAAGAAGAAAAGGAAACACTCCTGAGAGTGTAAAGTGTTGAATTCGTTGTAATCAGTGATGCTGTTGGTGATGTCACACATTTAAAATATAAATTTAAAAAATTACAATTTTAATTCCTCTGAATATCCAAACGAACATTTTTTTAAATTAAAACTGTTATGATGTGTCTGGTACTTGTGCTAATCTTAGTGTATATAGGTTCAGGCGTGTCCCTCGTCTAAACGCCTGTAAGTGCCTGTTCCCTGATTGGCTGCAAATCTACAATCTGTGTAAGAAAGAAATCAGCTCCATTCACCGCTGTTTTCACACTGTTGGTGGGCTATTGAGCTCATTAAGCTGTGTGTGGGTGGTGTGTGGTGTGTGTGTGTGTGTAGTCGTGGGATAATGCGCTGGCAAGAGGTGCTCGGTCCTGGGCGAGACATTGCAAAGCATCCCATAATCCTGTGCTCAAGCAGGAGGGCAGGGTCCATCCGGAGCTCCGGCATGTTGGAGAGAACATCTGGCTCGGCGCTCCGTATACAGCTTTTACAGTCGAGTCAGCAATAACAGCTGGAACAAAGAGAGTGCCGATTACACAAACAGGAACAACAGCTGTGCCAAAGTGTGTGGACATTATACACAGGTCAGTTATCTGTGTGTGTGTGTGGGGGGGGGTCGTATTAAATACAACTGACTCAGTAAATGACTCACTATGATAAACGCTTTGTAGCTTTAGTCGAGCAGTAAAGCATTTCTTTTGTTGACTTTTGTTGTGACTTTGAGTCAGTGAGTCATTAGAGAGATTCACTCTTTCAGCAGATTCTTTATTTGACTTTGAGTGAAGCTTTTGTATATGTCAGAGATTCACTCTTCATCTCCGCAGTCTGGAAACAGCAGAAAGTTTGAGTGGTTTTTAACTTTGTAATGTAATCTAAACTACTATAATCCAATCTTATTATTTAAAATACTAAGATGCTTTAAACAGCACATAAAGTATATAATTAGGCAAATATTTCATCAATTACAACTTATATTTTCTGAAATAACAACAAATCACAAACTTTAATCCAGTTCAGTTAATGTTATAAAACAGGTCAAATCCTGAAGATCTTTAAGTACAGCTTTACCTCTGACACACATACTCACACTCAAAACTCCTTACACTCATCACACACACGTGTCTATTATTTTCTTCCTCTTTCAGTTGATGTGGGCGACGAGTTATAAAGTGGGCTGTGCCATCCACGTCTGTTCCAGAGGAATTGAAAACTTTTCCAATCATCCAGAATCCACCATTTTTGTGTGTAACTACGGTGATGCGTGAGTAGAAATGTTCAAGTGTCACTTGGCATTCAGCACATTAATGCTGCATTTCTGAGATCTTTCTTCTGTCTTCTGCTCACAGGGGAAACGTGTTCGGTTTCACACCTTACATCGTCGGTTTGGCCTGCAGTAAATGCGGTGTGGAGAAATGTCGAGATAAACTCTGCAGTAAGTTTAAATTGAAAAGTGTCCTTAAAGTGTTTCAATTGTCACATCTTTTTAACAGTCGATCCAATCTGAGACCAAGTTAAAAGTATGTATGATGATGATTCATGTTCTTAATTAACTCAAATCCTCTAAGCTGCACGCTGAACACTAATAATCTCTGCTGACTCTCTGCACATATTTCAGATTTCTCTATTTACAGTGATTTTATTAGAACAATTGTATTCTAATTGGAAATATCTTTTTCCTGTAGGATATGACTGGGTTCCGGGGTGGGATCTCAGCCCTGGTGATTCGACTCAGATTCTCTCTGATTGGCTGAATGGCTCCAAACTGCAGCTTCTGACTGGATTGCTCTGGCTTTTTTACTTTTATGAAACACACTGAAATTAATCAATAGACACGAATCTATTCAATAATTTAGATCAGTGAAATTAGTCATATTATTATGATATTATTATTCTCCCTACTGACAGTGACAGGAAGCTTCTCTGTACACCTGGAGTTCCATTTTCTTGTATAGTTATCAAACGTTAATATTTCCACCTTTCATTTGATGTTAAAAATAAACAGAACTCCATGGTGTTTGGGTGGTTTTTTTGCTGCAGCTTTTAGAGCCTTTCCACACATGCACTAGTCACTTTGATGATGGTGATGATGCTGTTGTCATGGAGACTGTTGCATGTATAGTGCTTCGTAGGCAGCGGGAAAGAACGGTGTGATCACGGATGAGTCATGATCTGGAAAGGCAGCGGGTTTGTACTTCTGAGTAATACAGTGTGTGGTGTGTGTTTTGTGTTTCTCAGAGAATTTTGGTCGACTTGATTACATTCTTACATTATGACCACAAATAAAGCAGATAATTCAAAATAAAGCAGACGTTACATGCAGACAAGAACAAAATGTACCTGAATACACAATCAATTAAAATAAAAAAAAATTAAAAATAAATGAATTATGCTAACACTCAGATCTGATGCTAATCTGAACACACACTATAAACATTGCTACAACATTATGATGACAGTTATATGCTTTCTTTTTTGATCTAAAATAATGTGTCCAGGCAGAGTTAAAAAATTGCACAAATGTATATTACGTTTCTATCTGTTAGAAGACGTTCGAATCCAATTGAAATCCCAGCTTCTTGCATGTCATCAACCAACAGGTTAACACTAAATCACAAACAGTGTGTAAATGTGCAGGACCCAGCTTACGGTTTTTACAGTCACCATTCATTCTGTGTATTTTTGTGTTGTTTTACCTTTGCCCACATTTTGCATGTCACTATTGGTGATTCTAATGCTCACACTTTGGGGGCCTCTTAAATTCTGTTGTAATAATAGCACTTTGGGGCGCCTTAAGTTCTGTTTTATTAGCAGTTTAAGTACTGGCAGTAATGCATTAGTACAGATCTTTCATAGGTTCCAGTATCTCTATCAACATCTCTGGCCACAGCAATAAAGAGAAACTATGGGATGTAGAAGGTGTTAAAAGATGAACTATTTTTTTGTTTATTATTCTTTTGTTGGGGGCCAAAAGTTTAAATAAAACGAGGGGAATGTGTTCTGTGTCTTTAGGGATGGTGGGCCAGACGAGCAGTGCTCGTGGAAGACATGTGAGTAGCATGTAAATAACCTGTTAAATTAGAATCAGAATAAGAAGTTTATTAAAATCTCCTGCTGCTGGTAATCTGATTTTTTTCACAAAGGCTTTCCTTGTGTGTGTGTGTGTGTATGTGTGTGTGTGTGTGAGAGAGAGAGAGAGCTTTATTGGTGTCACAAGATGTTTAATGAATGAAACAGAGTTCAGTTCTGCCTCACTTGCTCAGTTTCGGTGTGTAGAACTGCAAGCAGGACCTCAGAGTTTAGAACCGAGTAAACACGCAGGTAAAGGCGTGTCGGTGTGTGTGTATCACTGGGATTGCTTCTTCATCGGTGTGTCTGGTCTGGGGATCATTATGCTTAGCGTATCGGTTGTTGGAATAATCTTGCACGTGCTGGTTTCCATGGCGACTCCAGATTTGGTGTGTGTGGGCATGAGAGAGGCAAAGACTCACGACTTACACACACTCATATCACACATAATCAGCACTTCACGCCTCAGACTAGAGAAGCGAGGAGCATGCGCGTTTCCAGAGGACCTCGCGCGATGACTCACTCAAAGATATTCAGGACAGTATGCGGATTTCAGAGGACGAACTTGCTGACGTTGAATCTGCCGCTAAAAATAAACCCGCCTTTAGCATCTCCGACTCTGTTCACTGGCGGGTGACACACGGTGACAAACAAGTGGGTAACAACCTGAAGTGTAACAAGTGTATGAGTGACGAAACACATCGAGCTGCTGTGAAGTTAAATCTCATATGGAATAAAGTGCCAGACATTACACTGGGGTCCACCAAGTTTCCTGCAACACACACTCAGCAGCCTGCTGTACACACACACATTGAGCAGCCCTTCACACACTGTGATGACCCAGTGGTACTTACACACTCTGGTCCTGTTCGTGGACTCACTCTGAATAAAGCTCATGTGTTTTATGGGATCCCGTACGCAGCTCCTCCTGTAGGCCCGAAGAGGTGGTTGGCTCCTCAACCGGTGTCTCGCTGGACAAAGCCATACAACGCCACGTTTCCTCGAGCAGCTTGTGTGCAGGCTTGTGTGGAAGAATTCTTTAATGACTGTCCTCATAAGGTAATCTACAAATTAGAGTGGGAGGAGATCACAATTAAAACTGTGAATTTTTTATTAAACAGTCATAAAACCACCAGAAAACAACAACAATATTTCCCATTAAACCCATCAAGATCCTTTAAACTCTAATAGTTAATTTAAGCACACAAACAGTCTTGGATACCTAGTTTAACCTGTAAAAGTTCAGCATCAGTTGCTTTTTCTGTAACTCAATACACTTAATAAAATAAATTAAATATACTTTCAATAACAAGATATCCAAAATATTTAAAAATTGGTCAAGTGGTTAATGTGTTGGACTGATACCAGAGAGACCAGGGTTCGATTACCAGCACCACCAAGCCACCACTGTGGGTCCCTGAGCAAAGCCCCTAACCCCCCAATTGCGCAGTTGTATAAAAGAGATAAATGTAAGTTGCTCTGGATAAATGTAAATGTAAAATAAATATGGATGCTGGATTCCACGGTAACAGTCTACGTCCCTGTGTCTGGTTTGCATGTTTAGGTAGGTGAGGACTGTCTGTACCTAAACGTATTCGTTCCCATGAGCGTGAACCTCTCTGTGAAGACCAAAGATCCGCTTCCTGTCATGGTGTGGATTCATGGCGGTGACTTCATTGCTGGCTCCGCCTCCAAACCGCTGTATGATGGACGCTTCATCAGTAACTATAGCAACACCGTGGTCGTGAATGTGGAATATCGGCTGGGTGAGACACACTGGAAAAACAGATGTTATGATTTGTGTGTGCTTTGAGATGCTGGACGTGTAACTTGATTTACACACATGTCAATAATGTCACATTAAAATCAGTGGCAGGAAGGAATTTTTAAATAAGCTTCATGAGTTTGGAAGATAAACGGTTCCACACACACACACTCTGTTCAGGCTGAGGTAAACCAATTAATGTGTTCACATTGTCTCTGCCCACTTTTTTGCATAATTAAATAATCTATGTGCTGTTGTTAAGGTCTCACTGTATTTCTGTGTCCCTACAGGAGCATTCGGGTTCCTGGTGACGGGAAAAAATCCTGAGAGATCTGCAGTGGGAAATTATGGAGTTCTGGATCAGCAGGCGGCACTGCGCTGGGTCAAACACAACATCGCAGCATTTGGTGGAGACCCAGAAAAGGTGTGTGTTTATATTAATGCACTCGTTCTGATACATTAGCATTCATTCCACATCACATTTAATTTAACTTTAAACTGGATAAAAAGTACATCATATTTTTTTCTATTTAAGGGGAATAACAGAATTCTATTAATTCAGCATACCTGTGTGTGTGTATGTGTAATTGTAGGTGACTCTGTTTGGTGAAGTGCTGGTGCTCAGTCAGTGTGTTTACACCTGATGGGAAGAGCAGTGAAGCTCTGTTCAAATACGCTACCATACAAAGCCAGCCTTTTCCATACCTCTTAAAACCAAGTACACACACACACACACACACACACAATTACCTGATAATAACAGTGATGTGGTGATGAGTGTGATGTTGTAGGTGGGACGCCATGAAGTTGGGCAGGAGCTTTGTGAAACAAACAAACTGCTCAGCGTCTGACCTGCAGTGTCTCCGCTCCCTCAGCACACACACCATCCTGCAGGCTCAGCTTCATGCAGGCAAACACACACGAGACAAATATGTTGCAGTAAATCTCATAGAACACACACTTCTTAAAGCACACACACTCTCATTAAGTCTGTTTCTCTGAAGGTTCAAAGTTCATCAACCCGTTCCGCTTCCTGGAGGTGTTTGAGACGTGGGGGCCGCACCTGGACGGTGAGCTGATCACAGAGCAGCCTCTTGCAGCGTTCCAGAGCGGTCACTTTCAGAGTTCTAAACCGCTTCTCATAGGTGTGTGAGACGATGTGTACCTTCAGCTGTAGGTTAAAATAACCAAAAGGGAATCAGAGTAAGACAAGTAGACACGTGGTGAGACATGAAGACGTGCGTGAGACATGTAAGTGTAATAAAATTTGTGGAGCAAGACGTGTGTAGACAAAGTCGTGTGTGAGACATGTAGGCGTATGTGACTGTACGAGTGGTAGACATATAGATGTATGTTGTGTTTTATTCCATGAATCTTTGCACCTCTGCAGGAACAACGTCTGAAGAAGGTGTGATCTTTGTGTACGGTGCTTTTAACTGCTCGTTGTCTGTGCTGGAGTGTTTCCTCTATACCACCGCCATCTTTAAACAGCACACATTCAAAGTCCTACAGAAATACCTCCCCGTGTACAGGAATAAAGACACGCGAAGCATGCTGTCTCAGGTGAAACTCCCAACATCTCAAACTTCTCACAGGAAACACTGAGAATATGCTAATGCTTGCGTCGTTTCTATCTTTTATGATCAGATTGTGACGGATTTCATTTTCCTGTGTCCGGCTCGGCGGGTTGCTCGCTCTGCTGTGAAAATGGGTGGAGCAACATGGCTGTATGTATTTGACCACACCCCATCAGATCATAAAATATGGGCGGGGCTGCCTTTCTGTTATGATCATGCCTGTCATGGGGCGGAGCTACCGTTTCAGTTTGATTCTGCTGCCGCTGCGAACTTCAGCTTTACGCCTAAGGAGAGATGTCTGGCCGAGCAGATGGTGTGTTACTGGGGCACATTTGCTCATTTCGGAGATCCAAACTCACACACGACACCATTCTGTAGGAAGCAGAGGCTGACAGCGTGGCCAAAACACACACCTGCCGAACGCTGGCCAGTTCTAAATTTTACTCTTCATCCACGGCTTCAACATGGAAACAGAGACCAGTTCTGTGACTTCTGGGATCAGCTGGATGTTTACTAAACGGAACACGGGAACAACTAAACAACATCACAAACAAACACAATTTTAATCATCATATTTTAATTCAGGAACATATATAAATGACACGGCCAACAATTTATTGACAAAAATAAACAAAAGTGTTTATTAATAACATATTACAAATAACAGAACACAGACTTAACAGTTATACTGCTAAAGTTAAAATTAATTTGTATAAAATCAATGACTGTAGAAATTTATCTTGTTATTAATGTGGTGTTTAATTATAAGATGAAAATGATTTTTTACTGGACTAACTTTTTTTTTGCGTATAAATGCTCAGTAGCTTGCTTTGGTTCTGGTGTCTGGGGAAGTGGTAGTTCAGTAATTAAGGTGTTGGACTGCTAATTGAAAGATCGCGATTAGATTCCCAGCACCCCCAAGTTACTATTGTTGGGGCCCCCTACCCCCCAATTGCTCAGCTGTATAAATAAGATAAATATAGTCTCTCTGGATAAGAACGTCTGCCAAGTGTTGTAAATGTTTGTGTGTATGTATGAATTGTGTGTGTATGTATGTATGTAATGATGTCAATTCCTAAACCCATCATCTTAACACCAATTAATCTTATATTTAAATTAATAAAAAAATTACAGCATGTGAAAGTTTAGCCATGAACCACACAGTCATTAGCGATATGGGGAAGATGGTTGTCATGGAAACACTGAAATACGTTTGAAAACGTTTGTCTGCTGTTGAATAAATGAGTTTGAAACGTAGGGGCGAGTCCACATTTACAATTAATGGATTAATTTAATGATACAGTGCAGCTTAGTGTAAGAGAAAATCGGTCACATGGTTTTACGCACCATTTTATCATCATCATCATTATCCCCCTCCCAAGAGTCTGACTCGGGTGATGTAAGTGGGGTGAGAGATCTTGCTGTGTGTATTACCGTCTTCACACGCAGAAGTCTGTTCACACACTGCAGCACAGATACCACCAACTGTTTTTTACTACAGACCGGCTCCACACACATACCACGCCCGCTTGCTGCCAAACCCCACATGAACTCTGGCCCAGAGTCCACCCTCTGATTAGATGATGCTGCAGCAGTTGCTTCCTGAGCTCCCTAAATGCTGCAGAAAATCTTTTGGTCTGTGAGTGTGCAGAGATCTGGGCACGCTCAGTACGGCCTCTGCGAGAAGTCTCCGGCTTTCATGGTCACCACAGTTACTGTAAAGCAAAGAGTGATGCAACATAAACTCAAAAGCTCCTCCCACAGGGATGACATCACCATTGTTCAAAATGCACTGGAGTAGGTTTGGGCACGGTGAGTGAGATGTGAGACTCTGATGAGCCGTGTGAGTCTGGGAGGACGGGTGTGGTTGAGAGCTCGGTGAGACGTTGTTGAGTGTGTGTGACTGATTTAGGTGCTGCAGCATGTAAACACTCCTCGGCTCGCGCTCACACTCTGTTGCAGGGCTCCTTCAAAGGTGAGCACAGCACCAGGGTGTGTGTGTGCAGTGAGGTGTGCGTCAGTCCGATGTGTGCGTATCTTCTTCCTCCAAGCTGATAGCGACGGCAGTGTGTCAGCGTCCCAACACGAGCAAGTGGCTGTGTCGTGATTAATTGCGCCTTGTTCAGTTCACACAGCAGCTCCAGCTGTGCCTTATCACAGCAGTCCAGCACAGAGACTGCATTAAGTCCCGCCCACTCCAGAACATGGTCAGGCTGCTTTCCCGCGCATCACAACGTTTACCTGTAGCCGCCGGATAGCTGATAATCTGTTCTGCAGGGGGTCGTCGGTCCGAATCGTCCAATTTTGCTTAAACTGAACACTCACACTCTCATCAGAACGTGCGTCTAATCTCTCAAAGACAACCAGCGCTGTCACCTGACCAACTGGCTCTGCCCAGACTGACCAATCACAAGCCAGCAGGAGACCTTCCACCACGCGGGACTGGGCACTGTGGAGTCCGGAAACGGCCGCATGCAGTTCAGAAAAGTTTGAGTTAATAAACGTGATGCAGGCGCCATCCACGTCTCTGTGTCCGACTCGCGTGTAAAACTCGCACAGCATCAGCGTCAGAAGCTCCGCCTTACTAGGACGGACACGCCCACTGAGGTATCCCCCACCAACGCAGCCAGGACTCCGCCCTCTGGCTTACATCTGTTTTGACCGAACAGAGACGAGGTGTAAGGAATGATATCGTGAGCTATGACATCATCCAACCCACCGCAGCAGAACGCATGAAGCTGATTGGCCAGTTTCCAGGAGGCGTAGCGGCGATGTGCATGTGAGGAGTTTTGCATGGATTTGCAGATTCCTTGCAGCAGTGCAGAGAGAAGGAGGATAAACGACTTAGAACCGTCTGCAGTAACACTGTCATGAGAATGCAAACACTCCAACACCATTCTACACACACACACACACACACACACACACACACACACACAGAAGGAGGGGAGCATTACACACAAGTCTAAGCACATGACCATGGCGCGTGTGTGTGTGTTTGTGTGTGTGTGTGTGACCTGGCTACTGGATGCTCCAGCTGCAGTGCGGCGAGGATGCCATGTCCGTGTTTGGTGATTAATGTTTGTCCTGTGTTTTTAGTAAAAACCACAAAGCCACCGCTAGGGCCCACACACCGCCGCACCACACACTCCAACGCTCCAGCCACGCACACAGAAACCTGCAGGGGATCACACACCTACACACACAAACAAACGCAAAAGTGCAGGAGTGTGTGTGTTACGCTGAAACTCAATAACAATTTTAACAAACAGCAGATCTTTGGAGAACCTCTGGATTTTTTCAGACATTTCTCTCTATTTATTTGTTATATATTTTTATAGCATTTTTATTATGAAAGAAAATGAATTTGTACACGTGTTTTTAAACACACTACATCTTTCTAACACCAAATATTCACCTATATACACATATATTTCTAATCTCACATCCTTTTTCCTGTGTTCCACTTTATGAAACTTTATAATTACAAATTTACTTTAAATAAACATTTCACACCAATGTGACTAATAAACATTACCTCCGCCATTTCTCAGCATCTCTCCTAACCCTACGCGTATATTTTTTATAATCATAAACCGAGGCGCAGTTTAATCGGGTCTATAATTTCTGTTCTTCGAATAAAATTTAAAAAATTGCTATTTTGATTCAGATTAACACTCCGGCTTCTCAGCTTTACTCCGTATCCTGGAGACGCTTCCTGTATAATTCTTCTTCTTTTCTTGTCAAAGAATCGCTGCTGCCCACGTGTGGTCGCCTGCAGGAATCTATTCTAGATCGTTTTTGTGCTGAAATAAGCACTTATTAGATTTTAGCTGCTCACAGTTAATGTGCATGTTTAAAATCATGTCCTGTATATTTACTAGTCAAAAATGAAACTACTTTTAAAATGTTTAAATGTTGTTGCTAAATTTATACAAATTAATTTCTTTTTTCTTTTACTAATTATACTCTTATTTGAATTAATCTCTTCATCTTTGACAACAGCAGTGATAAAGGCGGATCTGAAATCCTGAATAGATTCTGATTAAATCATTAAATTCTTAGCTGAGACTCACAGGGAATCAGGTAGGATTCATTTCTGATTACATTTTTATTTTCCTTTTTAAACATGATATTCAGTTGTCTTTTATTCTAAACATGTATAAAGAATTATTTTTATTTTATTTTTGACGTTTTAGTTTAGTTTTTTTCTTTTTTAAATACTGGGAGAAATCAGATGCGCGCGCGCGTATATGTGTGTGTGTGTTCTGCTGTAGGTGTGTGTTTAGCGTTATGTGAGTCGTGTCTGTCACTGCATCGCTTTTCTCTGGAATTCAAGCAGAAATCAATAAACTGTTACTGCGCATTTCTCTGAATAATCGCAGATTATAACTTTAGATTATAACTTGAACTTTTACATGTTTTTATTTTTTTTCTTTTGATTTCCTTTTTGTGTTTGAGCTCTTGGTTTAATTTTAGCATTTTGTTTTACACGTGTAACTACATGTTTCTTACAGAATTAATATAGTCAGGGATTATGTGGAAAGTGTGTGTGTGTGTATGTGTGAGAGAGAGATTCTCAGGAAAAACAGGATAAACTGTGTTTTATTGATTATTTGTTAATAATCGTTGCTATTTGATTAAATGCGGTGCTGCTGAGCAGTTTAATAGTATAGTTTTGTGTAGTTTCGCTAGCTTTGCTTTTGTAAAATCCTTATATTATTTTCATTTCTGTTGATTATTCAACAAAAATAACTTAAATCCCACCATAGATAGGGATATAGAGAGAGAGAGAAAGAGTGTGTGTGCGTGAGAGAGAGATCCAGCGCTTTTGTTAACCCGGATTCTGTTCCCCCCTATGTTTCTTAAGCAGGGAGATTCTGTTATCTTCAAACTGATGTTGCTGAAAGCTACATCTACATACAGAGAAATAATATCAACTTAAAGCTACCACATCAACATTTCACTTCATTAATATAAGGGGAAAGAAATTCTGACAGTCGTATCTATGACCGTTGGATTTATTCCCCCCTATGTTTCTTAAGCAGGAAGATTTTGTTATCTTTAAAAGGATGTTGTTTCAAGCTTAAAAAACCCACTACAATCATATTTCACTTCATTAATATGGGGGGAAAGGATTCCGACGGTCAGACATACCAGCTGTCAGCATCCTGGTAAAGTAAGATATTGATGTAGTGGCTTAAAAGTTATTATTTATTGTTCTGTATGTAGATGGAGCTTCAACAACATCATGTGAAAAATATAAGACTCTCCCTGTATAAGAAACATAGCGGGAACGGAATCTGACGGTCCGAGAACAAGCTGTCGGAATCCATTCACCCCATATTAATGAATTAAATGCTGATGTAGTGGGCTTAAAAGTTAATATTTCTTTCTTTGTATGTAGCTGGAGCTTCAACAACTCAGTTTAAAATATATCAGACTGTATGATAAACATAGGGGAACGGAATCCAACGGTCAGATAAACAGCTGTCAGAATCCGTTCCCCATTCATATTAATGAATTAAGTTATTGATGTAGTGGTTAAAAGTTGATATTTCTTTCTGTATGTAGATAGAGCTTTAACAACATCAGTTTAAAAGATATCAGACTCTTCCTGTATAATAAACCTAGGGGGGAACGGAATCCATGGTCAGATATAACAGCTGTCGAAATCAATTCCCCCGTCCTGATGAAGTGAGATATTGATATGTAGTGGGTTAACCATTAAAGCGCTGGATCTCTCTCTCTCTCTCTCTCTCTCTCTCTCTCTCTCTCTTATCCCCATCTATCTATCTATCTATCTATCTATCTATCTATCTATCTATCTATCTATCTATCTTCTATCTATCTATCTATCTATCTATCTACTATCTATAAAGAGAAAGAGAGTAATATTTAATATTGCTTTTATTTTACTTTTGCGTACACAATACCAGAAAACCACTACCCTTTTAGTGTTTTTTAAACGGTCTTATTTTATTTTGAACTCACATTAAGCATTTATACTCACGTAGCCGCTCTAAACATTCGATTTGATCCGGCGATAAATATATATTTAACATTAAAATGTGATGAATTTATTGCTAACCGCGAAAACACACGTAGGACGAGACATGCACACGCTCAGTACGCTTTTTTTCGTAGAGGGTGCCATGCGAAACACTAAACTGAGGGGAAACATAGGGGGGAACAGACTTCGGCACAACACCGGTTCTAAATCCCGTGCAGCAGGGCAACTGGGTGACTGTGAGGCGGCAAAGTCGCGGGTCAAAACACCGCTCTTCAGTTCCGAGAAAAACATTAAACAGGTTTTCCCCACTCAGTGATGCACCCACTGAAAAACCTGATGAAAGAGCTGTAGTTATTGGTGATTTTATTGTACGGAAAATTAGACTCCTGCTACCATAGTCCAATTTTTACCGGGAGCCAGAGCACCTGACACCTTTTTTGCAAATTTAAAAGTGCTGGTTAATGCTTAGGATAAATCCAGTATAATTGTTATTCATGCCGGTGCTAATGATGTTTGACTTCGCAATCGGAGTAAACTAAAAATAATTTCACAGAGGTGTGAATTCGCAAGTATGATGTCAGACACAGTAATCTGCTCTGGTCCCCTCCCTGCTTACCGTGGTGACCGTGGAGATACATAGCAGACTGTCATCATTTAATAGCTGGATGTCTAAATCGTGCCCGCGAAATAACAAAGTTTTTAACAAATAAAAAATTCATGCAACACAGAAAAAAGGCGATAAAGTTTGGTTTACTATGATATGATCACTAGTTACTAGATATGCTCTGTTTGACAGAAACCTGGCTGAAACCCGATAATTACATTATTTTAAATGAGTCTACACCCCAAAATTACTGTGGACATGAGCCGCGTCCAAAAATTAAAGGCGGAGGGGTTGCAACAATTTATAATAATATTTTTAGTGTTTTTGAGAGAGCAAGTTTCAGGTATAAATCCTGAGTTAGTGCTGGCTGCAGATAAAGTCTTCATTGTTTTTGATTTTAATATTCATATCGAAAATGAAAAAAAATGTTCTGGGATCAGCGTTTCTAGAAATTCTGAACTCTATTGGAGTTACACAACACGTTTTAGGTCCTACTAATAATAAAAAGCATACTCTAGATTAAATACTGTCACATGGAATTGATGCTAAAGATGTTGAAATTCTGCAACAAAGTGATGATATTTCAGGTCATTGTAAACTTAATATAGTTAGAACTGTAAATTCTAAAACTTGTTACAAGTATGTAAAAACCATTACTTCTACCACAAAAGACTTTGTTTTGTAAGTATAGTATATTCAATTCATTGTGCAAGGTACATGTACAGAGCCAATGAAATGCATTTTTTGCATATCCCATCTTAGTAAGTTGGGGTCAGAGCACAGGGTCAGCTATGATACAGCGCCCCTGGAGCAGGAGGGGTTAAGGGTCTTGCTCAAGGACCCAACAGTGGTTGACTTGCCGGAGGCTTGAATCCAGGTGTTTCTGGTCTTCAGATTAACAACTCAGCACCTTAACCATTTGAGCCACTTCTTCCTGATTTATTTCCCAGCATATCCAATAGCTTGGAAAAACTCAATAATGTAATTGAAAATATGGAGACTGTCTTTTCTAGTACTTTAAATACAGTTGCTCTGTTACGCTTAAAAAGATCGTCAACATGTGTCAACGTGTTGACATTTCCCATCAGCACAGCACTGATGAATTTATGAATTACTTTAATTCCAAGATCAATACTATCAGAGATAAAATTGTGAACATGCAGCAAACAGCTGTAGTATCGCATCAGTTAGTGTGCTATAGATCCCCAGAGGAACAATTCCACTTATTCGTTACTATAGGAAAGGAAGAACTTTATAAACTCATTGAATCATCTAAACCAACAACATGTATGTTAGACCCTATTCCGTCTAAGCTCCTAAAAAGGTAATTCCTGATGTCATATGTCCGCTTTTGAATATAATTAATTTATCATTGTCATTAGGATATGTCCCCAAAACATTTAAATTGGCTGTTATTAAGCCGCTCATTAAAAAAACACAACTTGATCCCAAAGATCTACAAATGACCTGCTAGCGGCTAATAATTGTTGTCTCTCCCTATTAGTGCTATTAAACCTCAGTGCTGCATTTGACACTGTTGACCACAACATTCTTTTAAATAGATTAGAAAGCTTTGTTGGCATCAGCGGAATAGCATGGTTTAAATCTTACTTATCTGAACATCCTAACCACTGAGCTCCCAGTTTCCCTGTGGTGTGATGATCTTGTTGTTGTATGATGTAATGATGTGTGTGTGATGTGACGCGAAATGATGTGTGATATTGTGGTGTATGATGATTCACCCAAATGAGGATGGGTTCTCTGTTTAGTCTGGTTCATCTCAAGGTTTCTTCCTATTCCATCTCAGGGAGTTTTTCCTTGCCACCATTGCCCCTGGCTTGCTCATTAGGGACAAACTCTTTCAAACTGATTTCTGTTTCATTTCATCTCATAATTTCTTCGATTGTGTAAAGCTGCTTTTTGACAATCTCCATTGTAAAAAGCGCTATACAAATAAAATTGAATTAAATTGATGATGTACTGTCTCAGTCTCAACTACAGCTTCACTAAGAACTTGGTAAAAAACATCTGAATGAATTTTCCATCAGTCCTTCTTTCTTTTCTTTCTTGTTTTAATTTTTTTCATTTTTCGGCTTTCAGCTGATTGTAGCAGTAATTCAGACAGACGATCTGGCTGCTATGGACATTAGCGGAACTTCAGATCTGTATGTTAAGTTGTGTTTCCTCCCAAACAAAAGAAACTTTCAGAAATTTCAGGCCAAAATCCACAGGAAGACTCTGAACCCCACCTTTAATAAGAAGTTCACTTTCAAGGTGAAAATCCAAATCAAGTTGCTGGAGTCTGACGTGTACTGTGTGTGTGTTGGGTTTGTGGTGTTCTGAGACATACAACTACCCCTGAAAAATGAAGTTCCAGTTCTAAAATCAACCGTTCCACAGCTCCATCAGCGTTAGCTGTGTATTAATGTTGTAACTGAAGGTGACATTGTGTGTGTAGGTTCTGCACTCAGAGGTCAGAGGAAAAAGACATTGCTCATGACTGTATAAATTTTGATCGTTTTTCCAAACATGATGCCATCGGAGCCATAAAAGTGCCGATAAAAATTGTGGACAGTCATGTTACCGAGGAATGGAGACAACTGCCGAAGGCGGAACTTGAAAAGGTACAAGGAAGCTTAAATAATGTGTGTTATGTGTGTGTGTGTATCAGAGGTAACACTGGAACATTAGGACAGAGGAGATTCCACTAATTTGTGGTTATTCAGAGCTCAGCAAGATGTTCGGTGAGATATTTAGATGTTCAATGAGATGTTTAGATGTTCTGTGAGATATTAAGATATTCAGTGAGATGCTCTTGTGAGTGTGTTGTAAGGTGTCTCCACAGAAAATTCAGGTGTTGGTGAGCGTGCTGGACTATGATAAGATTGGAAAGAATGAGATCATCGGGAGGATCATGGTGGGAACGGACACCTAAGCAGCGTCACTGGGAAGACATACTGGCTCTGCCAAGGAGACCCTTGGCAGCGGTCTATTTAGTGAGTCACTGAAAAATAGTCGATTCTTTCTGCCTCTAAATGACTTTATTGCTCGACATTATGATCAGGCGTGTTGTCTTTGTGTTATAGTGTATTTATGTAAAACAACCTTCTTTGGGGGGGGGGGGGTCTATTACTGGCAAAAGTTTTTTATATGTATAATACACAATGTCTGAACTTTTAAATATTTTCAGATCTATTCAGTAGATCTTACTTCCGAATATTTTATTAAACATTTATACAAACATTTTTAATTGTACATAATATCTTCGTGTTAATAAACTACCTAATTATTGCTAGAGAATCAAAATGATCTGCAAACAATTTTAAATTTGAATAATCTGATAATTAAATTGTGATTTAAAAATAAACAGAATATGTTAATTACAATTGCATTAGCATTTTATAAATCTGAATATCATTGTACAGGTCTGTAGGTCTTCGTAGCTGTATTTATTCTATTATAGGTTTACATACATCAGTGAAAAGGAGAAAAACTAAAAAAGTACACAAATAACCAATACACTTGATTATATAGACATTAATAATGTCATAATTTACAGAATTTAATTCAAAACAAGCTTCGGGTTTTTCAATCCGCTGTGTTTTAATCTGTGGTGTTTTGATCCGTGCTGTTTTAGTCTGTAGTGTTCTGAAGTCTTCATTCCTCCCTGGATGTTCCTGTCACTTCTGAACACAAATATACAAAATTACCCTCATTACATCATCAAATCAATGATCAATTCTACTTGTAATCAGAGATTTAATTTGGAAGGCAATAAAATAATGGAATTTTTTGATAACAGAATTTATAAAGATTCCAAACTTTACATGTGCAAATAAAAAAAAAAAATTTTTTTCTTATACAAAAATAATGGATATAATAAACGACTGCAAAAACCACCAACATACAGCTCGCTCGCTCTCTGATAAACCTCCAACTATACACCTCCACAGAGACTAATCAGAGCGAGAGAGACACAGACAGACAGAGAGCTACAGAGAGAAAGAGATTTGTTTCCAGCCAAAAGTAGTTAAATGTAAATTAATTGCTTTTTTACAAAACAAAACTCCAATGTGACTCAGTGTGATATTACTGCTATAATGTGAGGTTTAAAACATGTATAGCACGCACACACAGTTCTCCGCTGTGGCCTGTAGACTCTGGGAATTTTAATCTTTACCAGTCACCTTCCCATTAGCTTTCGGATGTATCTGGTGTCAGTGTATTGGTAGTGTGTTACAGGATTCTCTTGCGTGAAGTGGCCGTTATAGACAAGGTATTTGCACAGTCGCTGTCTCCTTCTGCAGCTTGTCGGCTCCATGTGTGGAAGTCTAGCAACACCTGGTTTAACTTCATCATCCAGTCTGCTCGTTCCTCGCGAGTGTCTGCTGAGAACCAGCTCCTTCACACACACAGAGTTATATAAACATTTTAAAAATGTCACATTAGAAGAGCGGGAATAAGCTGTTAGTATAGAAACGACAACTTGGAACAAACACATTAATGTATATACTGTGTATATACATATATATATATATATATATATATATAAAGAAAATAAAAAGCGTGAACTCAATTCATAGTGGTGGTTTAAATGGTTAGGGCGCTGAGTTGTTGATCTGAAGACCAGGATGAGCTGTTAGTATAGCCACCAAGTCCCTTACTGTTAAGACCTTGTGCAAGACCCTTAACCCTGTGCTCAAACCCCAACCTTCAAAGGTGATATATGTGAAGAAAAACATTTCACTATATGTTGTACTGTGTATAATCGTGTATGTGACAAATAAAATTTGAATTTGAATACTTATTAAAAACAAACAAACAAAAAAAAACTTTAGCTCTATTTGACTTGTTTTAAATTCTCCTCCCACTTCTGTTGTAAGTAAATCAATATTCTCTTTATATTTTTTGGTCTGGTGATTGGTTTGATGTAATTCATGACTTTTACCCTTTAACACGTTTTCCGTTTAACAACATTAGTATTAAAGTCTTTATCTCTGAATATGATTGATATAAATGACTGAATTATCTTGATTTAATTACTAATAATAAACTCAAACTCACTGAGTGTTTATTTTGTACATTTATTACATTCTTTAAAAGTTGACTTTATTATCAACATATTTCATATTTTAGTATTGTAATATGTTATATCACCACCACATACAGTATTTACACTTCTGTTTTACCTCCCAAAATTGTTTAGCACCAGCAACAGATTTATCCTGAATCTCTTAAAATATTAAGGATTTTCTTTAATATTGGGGGAAATAATTATCATCATCATCATCATCATCATCATCATACTTGGTCAAGGTGGAGCTGTGTTCCTGCTGCAAGGTCCTAAAATTCACCAGTTCAAAGGTGTGAGGCCGAGCGCAGGAGTCCCTCTCCACAGGCCTGACACTATGGAAGCTGCACAAACAGATGCTGCCCTCTGCTGGCTGTGAAAGGAAAAATAAACAATACACTGGAAAAAAGAACTCTGCAACACTGAACCACATGACACACAGAGGTTTTAAATTATTTCTGGAAACTTCTTAAAAACATTCTGATGCATCAGAGCTGTGCTGGTTCACACCTTGCTGCCCATCTCATTAGGGTGATTCCAGTAGTACAGAATTACTCCTTCGATCTTAAAAAAGAGGCGCTGCCACGCTCCAAATCCACTTACATCCTCAAACATGGTCTGAAAATAAAAAAAGAACAACTCATATTTTTGCCTCCTGTTGTTCCTGGATGTGTTAATATAAATTTACCAGAAATCCTCGGTGCTGTACGTTGGAGTGACTCTCACTGTGCAGACGCAGGTAAATGTGACCCTCCAGTGGGGACAGGAAGGGCACCTACACACACACACACACCACATCCTTAATTTTAAAACTTTAAAACTTTAAAACTTTAAAGCATTAGGAGTGCAGGCATTATCTCATTAACACCTGGAGAGAGAGGTGTGTGTGTACGCAGGTGCAGTACTGAAGGTAAATAAGACGGGATTAAAATATTCTGAAATATGAGCAGGTGAAGTCTACATCTGTTTACCCAGCTGTTAAATTGTGGCACACTTGTAATTTCTACTGAGATTAAAGACTGGAGTATATCTACTCTATATGATTTTTTACTTAAGGAGAAATAATATCTAAAAATTATAAATAGCAAAAAATCACATTTTCAGACAATTTAAAAAAAATGAATTTAGTTGCTAGGATACTGAAACTTGAGCTTGAACTTGAAGAATAAACATTACAGCAAGGGTTTTGACTGCAACAGTTCAAGAAAATGTTCGAGGGCGTGGCCAAACAGATGACAACCCAAACTTTTTAAAATAATTCAATAATATTTCTTATTCATGCTAAGTGTACTGTATAGCCTAAATTTAATAAAAAAAACCCTCTACACAGCACACACCAAACACTGAGAAAGAGTGAGAAAAGAAGGAAGTGTGACACCTTTTCCTGAAACTCATCTCCCAGAAGCCGCCTGATTTTGCCCTCAAACTTCATCTGAGAGGAAAAAACAGGGGACAAGGAAAGAGGAGACAGTTACATTACTGCAGACCCCACCACGGTGCATGCAGAAAACACACACGGTAAGAGTTTTATTAAAAGTTCACACCTTGTCTAGCAGGAACTTGCTCTGTCCCAGGGAGGAGAGTGTGATCTTATGGGAACCCACTAAAGAGAAGTTACTGGAGCGCTGAGGATCCAGAGAAGATAAGGATCCAGCTATGGATAGCAGAAGAAACAAGAACAGATTAGAGAACAGCTGGAACACTAACTATAAACAAAAATTTTTTTCAACACTTACAAGTTGAAGATGCGTTTGATTTCTGGAGAGAAAAAAAAACAAAAGAATAACAATATAATATACATGTCTAATGATTGGCATTATAGTATTACCTTTTGTTTTGTCTATAGAAGATCTATAGATCTACAGAAAATCGTTTCAAAAAAGTACCTTGATGCTGCTGAGTAGCTTTCTTGGTGTCACCTACACACAAACACACAAATAAAAACACACACCAGTAGCATCATCTTCATGTTTCAACACATCAGTCCAAATCATCATACTTACTTTTGATCTAGCGGAACTCCGGTGCTGTTGAACATTTGCACTGCTGCTGTTCGCTGCACTGTTGCACTACAACACACAGGAGTGAAAATTTTAAAATTAAAACAGACACTTGGTTAACCGTACTGTGTGAGAAAGATGAGAACGGCACTCTGCAACATACAGACAGACAGAAAACTGATTAGCTCACCAGGCTGTAGACTTCAACATCGATCTCAAAGTTAGAGCGAATGTCCTGCCTACAGAGAGCACACCAAAAATATATTTAATAAACTAATAAATAAATAAAGGCAAAGGCTAGATAAAGTGAACTTTTTTTCTAGATTTTTTAAATGTCTTTCAATAATAATAATAATAATAATAATAAATATACCTGCAAGCAGCGATTACAAGCAAAAAAAAAAAATCTGAATTTATTTACCATATATTGTTTTTTTTAGAATCATCTGTCTCATGTGACTCATCAAGTTTTGAGTTTTCTATTAGGATTTACAAGCGTTTGGATATAATTGTACAAGATTTTTCAAAGGTTGTAAAGCTTTTTCTTTTATTTCGAGCCAAAAAAAATTATTTAACTTTTTTTTTTTGATAATTATTGATGTAAAGACTCCAGAAAATTGGGCTGCAGTGGTTCTGATCGAAATTGAGTGAAAAACCTAGAATTTTTGGGGGAAAAGTAATAAAACAATAAAAAATCCTAACAATCCCTAATAATAATAATAATAGTAAGAGTACTGACAGTGTGATGGAGGTGGGAAAGCTGATGGCATCCCTGTTTTCAGAATCAGCAGCAGTAGCCAGTGGCGTGGCCACGATGTTACACGCTCCGTAACGGATGAGAATGAAGAAGTAGTGAGTAGGGCGAGCTGCACAAAGTGAGAGAGTGACCCAATCACTAATACTGTACATTAAGGGTGTGACGAGACACTTATCTCATGAGCCGACCCGAAACTGGGTTACCTAGGGTTAGTCTTTTGACCTTTTTTAAAGAAATCCTTTATGATGAAATACAGGGAAAATTTGTTTTTTTTTTTATTAAACTAAAAAACACAAAATGCAAAAGCACTAAATGCATTTTAAAGTCAACTTGTACTTAAACTTTTATGTTAATGAGTTATTTTAAATACAATGAATCGTGCGAGATGTCGTGTCACTCTGTCTCTCGAACTTACCTGTCTGGGCGGCACACACAAACTCCACCTTGAGGGGCAGCTGGATGTTGTTGATATTGACAGTGCCTCTACAGGGCTGTGGACGATCAGTGTCGGGCTGTCGCACTGCTCCGCCCTCTCTCAGTCGACTGATCTCTGACAGCAGTGCCGCATGCTTCTCACCTGTTTTACACAACATGTACAGACCGGTTAATGTAATACGTTCACCAGCACAGGAAGTGATTTTTTTCCTGAAAAGATTCACCATCAACCGGATATGTTCAAGAAAGAGCAAACACGCTTTAAAAAATTAGTGTACTAATTAAAAAAAAAAACAGAAAACACTGCAGTTCAGGCTGACAATCTCACAGACCTTAGGTAAATTTGGTATTTAAAAAAAAAATTTTATTTAGAAAGGTCTCCATTGATCTAGATATAGTCTTCAGAGTTCAGTAAAATAACTTCCAAATGATAAAGTCTTAACTCACTGGAAACAAGCAGTAGTTTCTCAGCTTCTGCCTCCTGCAGAGATCCTTTGCCATGTTCTTTATCGCTGCAGCAGGTCAAAGCCTGTAGAGTCTGATTTATTATAGTCTGTAGCTTAGACACCTCATCACTTAGGGCCTGCAGAACACACACAAGCATTTTGAGGACGATTCATACCTCGAACATGTCACAGTTTTTGGTTGTTTTGGTTCATCTTGGTGCAGTCTAAAACTTTACTCGAAAAAAGTAAGGTTGTGCAGATGTGTGGAAATAAATAGATCAGCAGCTCAAATTTATTCAACAACCTTTATAGTTTCCTTGGTGTTGACTGCCGGTTTAATGTGAGATTTTTCAGCTGATTTATGAACTCCAGGTGTTGCACTCTGAGAGGAGGGAGGAGGATTCTTCCTCTGGGAGCGGTACACATCAATACTAAAAATGAAATTAGTAATAAAACACAATAACAAACACAAAATTACACACATGCAAACAAATAAAATCACTTGACTAACAACTAAAAAGAAGCATCAAGCTGGACAAAAGGTTGATTGATTTTTTTTTTAACAGCCATTTACACAGACGTACAGCTTTATATAAATAATTTTAGATGCCTAAATTTTAATTGTATTATTTCTTTATTATCCTGGGATAGTTTCTTTTAATATTTTATTTAGACTTATTCTGGGAATATCTAAATGTTTAGAAGCAAACACTTGACCAAGATTAAAGCAAGCCTTAGTTTTATTTTTTTTAGAATTCCTTTTTTTTCCACTAGCCTTTATTTTAGTGAACTGACCTGTACATAGGTTGAGCTGGTGTGGCCACTTCCTCTGCAGGATCACATGACCCCATCGGTGGAGGCACAGTAGTAGCCAACCTCTGTTTTAAAATGTAAAAATTACGAACTAAAATTAAAGTAAAAGTTAAAAACCATCTACAAAAGCCTCGAAACTGCTTACCATCGGTGTGACAACAGCTTCTACAGACTTGCTAAGGGGAGAGAGAACGCAGCTTGGCAGGAGAAACAGGAAGTCTTCCTCGCTACACACAGAGTGCTCCTCTCTCTCTCCGGCTACTTCCTCTTCTCCATTAGAGTTCTCACTTTCTTTCTTTTCTTCCTTATAGGATCCTTTCTCTTCTACGACGTTAGCATTTAGGAAATTTAACTTAGGCTCACTTCAGTCCTACAGGAGCTTCCTCTCGTGCTTGGAGAATTGCTGTCATTCTCTTGCTCTCCGGCCTCTCGCTCTCCGGCCTCTCGCTCTCCGGCCTCTCGCTCTCCGGCCTCTCGCTCTCCGGCCTCTCGCTCTACGGCCTCCTCTCTGTCAGCGGCGTGCAGGACGTCTTCGAACATCTTGTCGATTAAATCAGAATTGCTTATCCCCTCTTTAGAACACTCCACAGATTCTAAAATATGGGTGAATCGATCACATTACATTGAAACTTTATATTATTGACCTCTGTGATGAAACAGTTACTGTTACCAGATATGGACTAAATTTCTACAGCAGCACATTTCCAACTGTTCTATTCCTATAGGACCACATCAATTAAGCAACAGTTAAAATGTATTAAAAAAGGTCACATCATACATTTAGCTTTTTTTACAGTTACATGTAATGAGTTATGAGTATAAATTACTGATGAGTTGTTGTTCTTAAATTAGCGATGTGTCGTTCATATAAAACTTCTTAATATTGAATTAATTCTTAATATGACTTGGAAACAACTATCTCAGAGTGCATTTTTTGTATTGACAGCGGCCTTTTGGTTGTGATTAGTTCATCTCCCGAGTCTTTTATTAACCATGTGACAGCATTCCAGATTTCAGCTCTGCAGTCTGTGGCAGAAACAGAAATGATTAGTTTTTGAATATTATTTATATATATGGATGGCGGCGGCGGCGGCACGTACACATCGCGCGACTCAGCGTCTCTCCAGATTTGCCGTATTTTGTGCTTATTTACGCACTATTCTCCTGTGTGCTCGCGCAATTCTGTCATGCGAGTGTTTCATACGACAGACAATTGGATATTGGTCACATCTGCACAAACTTTGTTTCGACTTTATTTTCAACTCTGACAAGATACCACCGGGAGCTCGTAAGGAAGCCGCAACACAGCGCCCTTTTATCCCGAGCGGAACTGTCAGGCGCCGGCGCAGAGGCCGAGACCGTAAACAGAGACGAGGAAAACGCGGAGGAATCTGGATTAAACTGAAACAAAACCCATCGGACAGCGTTTCCTAGATTTTCCTCGCCAATGTTCGGTCCCTGGCAAATAACGGGATGAACTCAGGATCTGGACCCTTACACATGACTGATAACGGACTGCAATATTATGGTCTTTACGGAAACTTGGCTCAACACCGCATCCAGTAGCGTGCTGGAACTCGAGGGACGCACTATTTCAGGCGGCGGATAGAGAAGCAGTGGCAGGGTAGGAACGAGGAGGGGGCTTATGCATTTATGTAAACAAACATGGTGCACTGTCTCTGTCACTGTTTCTTCTCATTGCTCTGCTGATCTTGAATACGAGCATTAAATGCAGACCCATTTATTTACCACGTGAGTTCACGTCTTGTGGTGTGATAGCAGTGTATGTCCCCCCGGATGCAAAGGCTAACCAGCTATGGAAGAACTAAGCTCTGCTATTAACAAGCTGCAGACCAGTGCATCCTTCAATCGCTGCAATCTAAGATGTGTTCTGCCGAAAATCCAAACAAAACGTCTCCTGTTTCATAGGGGACAAAAAACTCTAATCATGTATACACAAGTGTGGCCGATGCTTACAGAGTCACACCTCTCCCCCACCTCGGACAATCAGACCATCTTTCATTGTTCCTGTTGCCCAACTGTCAGTCATTAAAAAGTGAAAACCCACAATCGGGACTGTTAAAGTTTGGATGGATGGGGCTGACGCTGCTTTCCAACAGAAGTTCACACATACAGACTGGAGTGAATTTGCTGCACAGGCCACTACAGATACAGTCACCAATATCAACACTTACACCACTGCTGTCCTTGATTACATCAATAAGTGTGTGGATTGGTGACTACAAATAAGAACATCAAAAGTGTTCCCCAATCAGAAGCCCTGGATGAACGTGAGGTCCGTCTCCTGCTCAAAGCACGCAAACACGCCTTCAGGTCTGGAGCGGGAGGCTACAACGTCACTAGAGCTGATGTGAGGAGGGGAATCTTTAAAGCCAAACACGAATACAAACAGCAGACGCAGGAGCACTTCATCTCTGCTGACCCCCGACCATGTGCAGGGAATACAGGCTATTACTGACGCAAACCACCCCAACAGAACACCTCCAACCAGCTCTGCCCACTCCCCCGACGAGCTTAACCACTTCTATGCTGCTTTGAAAAAGGAATATAGACCTATGCTCAAAAACGAGCTGGGCACCAGGTGAGCAGCCACTCCTCGCTCTCCATCTCTGAAGTGTGGCTACCCTGGGAAGGGTGAATGGTAGAAAGGCAGCTGGCCCTGATGGCATCCCTGGACGCGTACTCAGACATGCGCGCAGCAGTTGCTGAGGTCTTCACGAACATCTTCAATCTGTCCTTGGCCCAGGAAATCGTCCCCACCTGCTTCAAGTCTGCTACCATTGTACCAGTGCCAAAGCACTCTGCTGCAAAAGAACTGGATGACTTTCGTGAAGTCGCACTCACCCCAGTTATCGCAAAGTGCTTTGAAAGACTGGGTCTCACCCACCTAAAGCCTGTCTGCCACCCACCGGACCTCACCAATTTGCCTATCGCCCAAATAGGTCAACTGAAGATGCCATTTCCACAGTAACTACATGCTACTACCCTGACTATTTGGACAACCCCGACACTTATGCCAGGATGCTTGTCGATTTTAGTTTAGTTCCCTTCTAAGCTAACCTTGAAGCTGAAACAGCTCGGCATCAGCACACACCTTTGAAATTGGACCTGGACTTCCTTACGAACAGATCACAGTCTGTTCGATTGAATAACATCCCTCCTCCAATCTCACCATCAGCACCGGGGTCCCCCAGGGTTGTGTTTTTGTTCCCCTCTCCTATACTCCCTTTTCACCTATAATTGCGTGCCTGTCTATGCATCAAACAGCATTGTCAAGTTCGCAGATGACACACGGTAGTAGGCCTGATCAGAGGTAACGATGAGACGGCCTACAGGGAGGAGATCCAGCACCTGGCAGCATGGTGTGAGGACAATAACCTGGAACTCAACACTAAGAAGACAATCGCACTCATCCTTCAATACACATCAACCGGAGCGGTTGAGCGTGTACATAGCTTCAAGTTCCAGGAATCCACATTTCTGAGGATCTCACCTGTCTCTGAACTCTTCTTTCCTGGTCAAAAAGGCACAACACGCCTATATTTTCTGAGGAGACTTAAAAAGTCCCATCTCAGCAAGGATACGAAGAACTTTTACTGCGTACCATCAAGAGCATCCTCACAAACTGCATCTCAGTATGGACAGCAGCTGCACTGCTTCAGGCCGCACAGCCCTTCAGAGGGTGGTGAAAACCGCCCAACGAATCATCGGCACTCAGCTACCCTGGACAACATACACAAAAAAACGCTTCTGCAAAGGGCGAGAGGCATAATCAAAGATCCCTCTCACCCCACCACGGACTGTTCACTCTTCTCCCATCAGGCAGACGCTACGATGCCCTCAGAGCCCGCACAAACAGACTGAAAAAACAGCTTCTTTCCTGTGGCTGTTTCTGCACTGAACAGCTGATATACAGTATTAATTACTACTGCACTGCACTTCTGGTACTTGCATACCTATCATTAGCATCTTTGCACTCTATAACTACCTATTGTTACACCTCTATTCAGATTTAGCAATAATTTATTTGTGATAAAGTTTGCTAGTTAGCAATTTGGCAGAGAAGATCCTAGTCTTAGAGGAACGCATCCAGACGTTAGAGAGGGTTAGCAAGGAGCGATTAGCTCTCCCGTAGCGGCGAGGTCTGGATGCTACAGGAGTAGCTAGCCTGCCCCCGACGCCGGCATTAGAGCCCTTACAGCGGGGCGAATGGGTGACGACTCGGCGGCATACTCGCGCAGCCAAAGCTACGGCTAAGACTAAAGCTAAGGCTAACCAACCGGAGCACGCCACTACGCTTCACGTGCCCATAGTCTCCCTCCTCGTTAAGCCCCCTGAAAACCTGAGGTACTCTGTTATGGAGATTCATAGGACACGTGAAATTAGCTAGGCTCTAGGGGCGCGCGGCAGTATTAAGTTTGCAGGAGCCAAGCCGAAGCAGATAATCTTAGGCTGTAGCCAGCATAGGTTTCAAAGATAGAGGTGTTTAAATAGCGAAGGCGATGTCTGATGTCGAGTATGCTTGGCCCCATACAACACTGGTGACAGCTACGCAGTTATGGTCACTGAACCGCTTGATGTCCAGGTGGTGCTCCCGGGGACAGTGTGGTACTGACATGGAAAACTTTGAGGCAAGCTGGCCGTTAGGAGGACGTGTCCATCCACCCGGAAGGAGCGCTCTCCTTTCCTTACTAGCTCATATCTTAGATAGGACTAGTTATCGTTGACTACCCAGAGCCCAGCAAGCAGCAGACCAACAGGCTAATCCGACCGTCTACTAGAGTCGTCACTCAGGTCCATAATATGAGACTGTGTCTGTTCCCGAGCTAAACATATAAATAAAAAAATCCCAAAGTTCGCTTACATTAATTAATAATATTCGTATCAGAATACTGAACACACGCGCACTCGATCTGAAGCTGGATTGTTAAAAATAGATCCTTATTCTAAAGCGCTTATAGTATGAAATATCTCAGATC
>VCAZ01000225.1:85530-118030 GCA_005784505.1 Bagarius yarrelli
GCAGAGTCCCACTAAACTAAAGTCGAGCCATCACCCAGTCCTATCCACACTGCATTGCTCCCAGTGAGACACCGCCGTTTTAAAAATACTACTTTTAACTTAAAGCTCCAAAAGTCTGCACCGCTGTACTTAATCGAATTTCTGTGTCTTACGGTCCGCCACGCCTACTCGATCAAAGATCAGGCTGCCTGTCAGTCCCGCGCATTATAAAAACTACAGCAGGGGCATAGCCTTTTTTACGAGCCCCAATGCTATGGAATAGCCTCCCTATGTATGTTCGGGAATCAGAACATCCCAGTGTTTAAGCCAGTTAAAAACATCTTATTTATCAGCCTTTGTATGATTCCCCTTAGATAAGGAGCGATCGGTGGACTCATGGGTTGATATTATGTGATCTGGTAGTTTGATGCTGTCTTCCCCTCTTATTGATCACGGTGTTGTGATGAGACGGCTGTTGCTTACATATCAGGGACCCCTCAGTCTGGTTTCTCTCTGTTCTCCTTTTAGTTATTCTACTAGTTAGTCTTGCGGAGTCCATCTTGCACTCTACATTATCATTTAAAATCATCCAAACCGGTGATTACATTGTCACTTAACTGCTTTCTTCCTCTTTTGACTTCTTTCCCTCCTCTCTATTCTCTCTCTCTCTCTCTCAACTGTTGAGTTAATAGCCACAACGAGCTGCAGTGATCCAGACCCCACCGCCGACCGGTCCTGGGGACCCTTCCCTGTGACCTCCAGGATGACATCACCAGGCGATCTAGGACGACCCACTCGCCATAAAAGACGTTCCAACTGCTCTCTAAGGACTAATATAAAGTTGTTCACACATACCAATGTAACCTCATAATCCCTGCTACCCTTTTTCACCAAATGAGATGGTCTCTGTTGAGTCTGGTTCCTCTCAAGTTTCTTCCTATCTCTCCAGGGAGTTTTTCCTTGCCACCCCCCCCCCGGCTTGCTCATCAGGGACAAACTGATTTTGTTTCATTCGGTCTCATATTTCTTCAATTGTAAAGCTGCTTTTGACAATCACCATGTAAAAACGCTATACAAAAAACTGAATTTAATTGAATTAAGTAAACATTCTCAACACTAATAGACACCACTGCCTGAAGACTTGGTCCGCAAGCTGACCACAAAATACACCCGAGAACCGCGCTCCTGTTTATAAATAACGCTTATACACCTTGCTTACCATTACAAGCATTTACTTCAAATATTGTGATTAAGATAGTGAGATGACAAAAAATTTTTTAATATTCTCCAGAACCAATTGCAGATTAAAACCCATTCAAAACATAACAGCAAATTTCTGAAATTTCATTTGTCCGGTGTGCCCATGTGTGATTTTTCGACCGCTTGGGAAGATGTTGTGGGGTCGTGCCTCCTGGCCTGGACCGAGCATACACTGTGGTGTTTTTTATTACATGAGGCACATAGTGCTTGTGCCTATCATTCTCAAAAAACTCTGTCTGTTTAGTGAAGCATCAAGCACACTGCTACAAGAAAGGGTTATTCCCTAAAGTCAAAGTGAAGTCCTAGTCAACACAGATCCGTTGTGCCATGGTCCCGAAACCCTGGACAAGCAATCCTACCTTATGCTTTTGTTTTTTCAGACTGAAAGGACAACCCACCTTAAGCCTAGCATTTGACAGTGAGATTGAAACCCAAAGCTGTAACCCAGTTGTAAAAAAATAGCCCACACATGCACAACTTTATGTATGCAAAAAGTATGTTAAGCAAGTTTGGCTTTTTAGTTTAGCTTTATTCGAGCTTTATTTCCTTTTAACCATATTATCAGATTCATAATACACAGTGAAATTAACAACATTCCTTCAGGACCCATGTGCTACACAAAACACAGAAAACCAGATTACACAAACAACAACAAAGACTACTGAACAGAACAAACAAGTGCATGTGTCAACTGCGCAAACTGTGCATATCGACGTGCAATTACAACAAATATCACAAGACAGTGCAAAAAAACAACACAGACGAACAAACGCTGTACAGACATTCAAAGCGCCACCAAATTATAAAAATGTGCAGGTAAGAAGGAATGTGCAAGTAAACAGCAAGATTTTTTGGCAGTCAGCATTTAAAGTAACCGTACCTGACAAAAATGTTTTGTTCTTTTTGTGTTTTCATCCATTTGTGTTGAGTGACTGTGTTGTGTTGTTTAAGTTGAGGTAGTTCAGTTCTGTTTTGAGGAACCTGATGGCTTGAGGGAAGAACTGTTACACATTCCGGGTTCTGAGTTCCCGAATGCTACGGTATCTTTTTTCAGAGGGCAGGAGTGTAAAGATGAGTGTGAGGGGTGTGTGGGGTCCTCCACAATGCCTCTGGCTTTGTGGATGCAGCGTGTGGTTGTAGATTCCGTTATGCGGGGAAAGAGACTCAATGACCTTTTCAGCTGTTCTAATATTCTCTGCAGGGTTTTTACGATCCGAAAACGGTGCCAGTTCCCAACTAGGCAGTGATGCAGCTGCTCAGAATGCTCTCAATTTGTCCCCTCTGTAGAACATGGTCCGATGGGAGGTGGAAGATGGCTTTTCCTCATCTCGCAGGAAGGTACGGCGCTGCTGGGCTTTTTTTTACTAATAGAGCTGGTGGTGTGTGACTAGGTGAGGTTCCCCCCCAGGGAACACCAGAAAATTTGTGTTTCTTGACGATCTCTACCGGGATCCAACATGTTCAGTGGAGAATGGTCGCTCTTGCTTTTCTTAGCTTGTCGACGTTCAGAGACAGTTGTTGGCTCTACACCACCAGGCTGTTAGCGTTTTCACCTCCTCTTTGTCTTGCAGATGAGACCCACAACGGTCGTGTCATCGGCGAACTTGACGATGTATTTTGAACTGTGCATTGCTACACAGTCATTAGTCAGCATTTGACCGCAGTGGGCTAAGCACACAGCCCTGCAGGGTCCCAGTGCTCATTGTGGTGGTGCTGCTTCCAATCCGGACAGACTGAGGTCTTTCCATCAGAAAGTCCAAATCCAGTTGCAGATGGAGTGTTTTAGGCCCAGCAGGCTCAGCTTCTCGATCAGATGCTGAGGGATGATTGTTTGACTGCTGAACTGAAGGTCTATGAACAGCAATTCGTATGTATGTGTCCTTATTGTCCAGGTGTGTAGGCCGATGGACGTTGTGGGCATGGCATCACCGTGGAACGGTTCGGACAAACTGTTAATGGGTCCATGTGGAGCAGCAAGGTCTTATCGTGCCTCATTACAGCCTTTCGAGCACAGCATTTCATCATGATTGGGTGTGATTCGACGGTAAAGGTATCATTGAGCAGGCGACTGCTGCTGACTTTTTCAGCAGAGGATGATGGTAGCAGTTTTTAAGGCACGTGGGGAACGACAGCGGTGCGCAGGAAAGTGTTAAAGATGTGATGAAAACATCTGCTATTTGTGCTGTAGAGTTCCTGATCACTCTGCCGGGGATTTTGTCCGGTCCAGCAGACTTCTGTGGGTTTAACTTTTGCTTAAGTTCTCCTCACACCGGCCTAGTTAGACAGAACACCTGTCATGGGGAGAGGGGTGGTCTTCCTCGCTGCCAGGCTGTTCTGCACCTCAAACCGGGTGTAAAATGTTTGGCGCATTTGTAAGGGCGCATCACTGTTACAAGTAGGTGAAGTTGTCTTGTAGTTAGTGATTGTGTGGGATGCCCTGCCACATGCGCTGAGTGTCCCGCTTTCCTGAAGTGCCCGTGGATTTTCTTGCCGTACACGCGTTTGGCCCTGGCTGTTTTTTAGGGCCAACTTGTCCTTTGCCCTGAAGGTGGAGTCCCTGCCTTCAGCAGCGCACGCACCCTTGGGTTCCATTCCACGGTTTCTGGTTGGAGTGTGTTGTGATGGTTTGGAGACAGTAACGTCATCAATGCACTTGCCGATATAGCTGATCACTGATGTCAGTACTTCCCCCAGGTCATTCCACTGGTTGCAGCCTCCCTAAACATCTTGCCAGCCAAGGCACTCAAAACAGTCTTGAAGAGCAGAAGTACTCCCGTTGGCCACGTTCTCACCTTCTTTAAAACCGGTTTAGAGCATCTGACGAATGTTCTGTATGCTGGAATTAGCTAAAACAGAGATGTAGTCTGAGTATGGGGCCGAGACTCCCGCTTGGTAAACGCCGGGGATGTTTGGTGTAACAGACCCTGTTTTTTTCCCCGCTCGGTGGCCAAATCCACAGTTGGTAGAATTAGGGAGCACTGTTTTGAAGATTTGCGTGGGGAAATCTCCGCGATGATAACAGTTTGTCAATTCTGCAGATCGCTAATAGCTGCATACAGTACATACCGCCTGCTTAGCATTAGCGCTGGGTAAATTACTGAAAATGAAAACAGCGGGGTGAAATCCCGTGGTAACGAAAATGGCCTTCATCTAACATCACAAACTCCACTAGCAATAAACGAAAGTAAAACATTACAGAGTTCTCGCACCACTTAGTGTTGATGTACACACACCCACGCCACACTGCGAGTCTTCCCCCACAGAGCTGCATTTTTCTGTCGGCACGAAACGATGTTAGCCCGTCTAGCTGAATGGCAGCATCCGGAACTCTCTGTCGCTAAGCCATGTTTTTCGTGAAAACAAAGACACAACATTTTCTAAATTCATGCCGTGTAGTCTGCTGTAGTCACATATAGTCCATTTTATTATCCAAGGAGCAACGTTCGCAATTAGGATGGTGTGATCATTTAGCTTCCCTGGTATGCTAATTTAGACACAGTTATATTTTTAGCAAAGCCAAATAAGAGACCCCAGCTTAATAAAACTGTGGACAAGGACAATTATAAATGGATGCTTACTAACATCCTCTTGTTGCTTAATTCTAACAAGACTCACATGCTTGTTCTGGAACCACATGCTAAGATTTCCGATACGATTAACTTGGGATAACTTTGTCTCAACATGTATAGCAGTAAAAGACCTTGGTGTGGTTTATTGACACCATCTGTTAGAGAAACTCATGGCGATATCATCACTAGCATAGCATACTTTCATCTCAAAAATATTATAAAATATGAAATCTAATGACAGTATATCTGAATTCTGATAATACCTTCTGTTTGTTCTGGTAGGACCATAAGAAAGCTTGTTTTTTAAAAATTCCAACTAAAACCAAAAAATCAGTGAACTTCAATGCCTACTTCAATCAAAGGTTTAGACTAATCGTGGCATGCTGACGTAGCGAAAATTACAGAAGAATACAAGGAGCACAGCACAGCAAAAAAGCACAGCCTCCCAGTCGTGTTTGGTACTCAGACTTAGTGCCCAGTTGAAACCCATTTTGTTTGGCTTTTGAATATTTCTAGTCGGAAGCCTGGAGGATTTATAGCATAGAGTTTTTTGGTCAATAGGGATTTCTGAATTCTGTCCTTTCTACTTACTCTTTATCTCCAGGAGCCCTCTTGTCTGTCATTTTCTCTGTTTCTTTCTGTCATTTTCTGTCTCTTTCTGTCATTTTCTTCTGTCTCTTTAGTTTTTTAGTTATAGCTAGTCTTGTTGCAGAGTCCCTGCCTGCACTTGTGTACATTTGACTTTTACTCATTACATACAGTGCCTTGAAAAAGTATTCATAACTCTTGAAGTTTTTTCACACACTTTTTTTTTTATCTTACAACCACAAACTTTTATAGACCACACAAAGCAGCACATAATTGTGACGTGGAACGAATGATATACGATTTTTAAAATTTTAAGTTTTAGTTTAAGTTTATTTTAATTTTATAAAATCTGAAAAGTGTCCATGCATTTGTATTCAGCCCCCTGTACTCTGATACCCCTAAAAATTCTTGCGACCAATTGCCTTTAGAAGTCACCTAATTATTAAAATTCCACCTGTGTTAATTTAGTCTCAGTATAAATACACCTGTTCTGTGAAGCCCTCAGTGGTTTGTTACATAACACTGGTAACAAACAGCTCATGAAGACCTTACTTACCGACAGGTCCGGGATAAAGTTGTAGAAAAGTTTAAGGCGATTAGGTTAAAAAAAAATATCCCAGCTTTGAACGTCTCATGGAGCACTGGTTGAGCCATCATCCCAAAATAAAGAAAGAATGCCACAACTGCAACCTACCAAGACATGGGGCCCATCTAAATAAACTGACAGAACGTGCAGGGAAGCATGGGTCAGAGAAAGAGCCAGGAGGCAGAACCACAGCTCATGTGGGAAAATCTGTCCACAGGATACAACTATAAGTCGTGTACTTCACAAAACTGGCCTAGTTTTTGCACAAGCCATGTAGGGGACACAGCAAACAGGTGAAAGAAGGTGCTCTGGGTCAGATGAGACAAATTGAACTTTTTGGCCTAAATGGCAAGCACAGTGGGTGGCACATACCATCCCCACTGAAACATGGTGGTGGAAGCATCGTGCTGTGAGAATGCTTTTCTTCAGCAGGAACAGGGAAGAGTTAATGGGAAGATAGATGGAGCTAAATTCTACCCTAACATTCTACCCTGACTCATTTGGACAACCCCGACACTTATGCCAGGATGCTGTTTGTCGATCTTAGTTCAGCCTTTTAATACAGTTAGCCCTTCTAAGCTAACCTTGAAGCTGAAACAGCTCGGCATCAGCACCACCGCTTTGCATTGGCCCTGGACTTCCTTACGAAAGATCACAGTCTGTTCGATTGAATAACATCACCTCCTCCATCTCACCATCAGCACCGGGTCCCCCAGGGTTGTGTTTTGTCCCTCTCTATACTCCCTTTTCACCTATGATTCGTGCCTGTCTATGCGTCAAACAGCATTGTCAATTTCGCAGATGACACCACGGTAGTAGGCCTGATCAAGGTAACGATGAGGCGGCCTACAGGGAGGAGATCCAGCACCTGGCAGTATGGTGTGAGACAATAACCTGGAACTCAACACAAAGAAGACAAAGGAGGTCATTGGGATTTCACGAGCTACAATCACACTCATCCTCCGATACACACAACGGAGCGGCTGTTGAGCGTGTACCTAGCTTCAAGTTCCTAGGAATCCACATCTCTGAGGATCTCACCTGTCTCTAAACTCTTCTTTCCTGGTCAAAAAGGCACAACAGCGCCTATTTTTCTGAGGAGACTTTAAAAGTCCCATCTCGCAACAGGATACTGGAGAACTTTTACGGCAAGAACTCGATCGAGACATCCTCACAACTGCTCTCAGTATGTACAGCAGCTGCACTGCTTCAGACCGCACAGCCCTTCAGAGGGTGTGAAAACCGCCCCACGAATCGCTCTCATCTACCCCCCCTGACAACATACACAAAAACGCTGTCTGCAAAGGGTAGAGGCATAATCAAAGATCCCTCTCACCCCACCATGGACTGTTTTCACCTTCTTCTCCCATCAGGCAGACGCTACCGATGCTCAAGCCCGCCAAACAGACTGAAAAACAGCTTCTTTCCTGTGGCTGTTTCTGCACTGAACAGCTGATATACAGTATTTTAATTACTACGACTGCACTGCCACTTCTATACTTTGCACTACCTTATCATTATGCATCTTTGCCAATCTATACTATCTATTGTTCACTCAATATTCTATCTATATACCTCTGTACATTATTTACCCTAACCCTCTGTAACCACAACCCCATATCCTATTATTACACTGATATTTATTGTAATAGCCCTTATGCACTTCTGGTTAGATGCTAACTGCATTCATTTGCTCTGTACATGTACCTTGCACATGACAATAAAGTTGAATCTAATCCTATCTAATCTAATCTAAATACAGGCAATCCTAAGAATAAACCTGTTGAAGGCTGCAAAAGACTTGAGACTGAAAGGAGATTCAACCCCAGCAAGACAATAACCCTAAACTACAGCCATGCTACAATGGAATGGTTTGGATCCAAGAATAGTCATGTGTTAGAATAGCCCAGTCAAAGTCCAGACCCAAATCACATTGAGCACAGATTGCTGTTCACAGATGCTCCTCATTCAATCTGGCTGAGTTTGAGCTTATTTGCAAAAAAAAGAATGGGCTTTTAGACTCTAGATGTGCAAAGCTGGTAGAGACATACCTCAAAAGATGTGGCTCTACATTGATGCAGGGGGGGCTGTCCCCAACACAACCCCCTCACCCCACCCCGTGCCCATGCTCAGGGGTAAGATGTAAACACACCCACTTTACAGCACCAAAGTTGCATAGAATTCTTTCCCCTTTTTACAAGTTTACAACGTTATTAAGAATGTTAAATCAATTTAAAGTACATAAGATCTACAAAATCCTTGAAGACCAAGTAGCGATTATTAGTTAATTATGCTTATCCATCGTTCCAATTATTTGATGTTTAATTAAACTACAATGTCTGCCAACAATTATTATTATTATTAGGGAGAATATAAATTTGTTTTATATATTCATTTAATATATATTCTGTTTCTTTGATTTATCACAAAAATTATATGGTTTAATCATTGCTATATAACTACACTGCCGTCTTTTTAATCAATTAACACATTTCATGGTGAGCCATAAAAAATACATCATTAATAACATTATTACTAAGAATATTGTAGTAATAAATTCTTGATCGTACAGGAAGTTCTCCGCTTATTTCAGTCAGAGGCATTGTTCCCTGCCAGAAGATGTCCTCTGATTTCCAGCAGCTTATTGGTCATGAATGAAATTTACTTTACGCCTAATTTGTCTAGTCTATGAAGTCCACAGTGAATACATAAAGGAAAAGCTGAAAGCCATCAGGAAGGAAACCATAAGTAGAAAAACTTTCTGCATCCATAAACACGTGTCCAGTTTTTGTTCCAGACGGGATTGAGTGACCATAATCCGCGATAACTGAAGTACAAAGAGAAGATGCAGAAAATAATTATGATTTAACAGCAGTTTAATTTGACAGTTTTCTTGAACAAGTAAATTTCAATGAATACAGCATTATACATTTTGATGATAACTAATTTGATCTAGTTAGAAAAAGACACAATGTGTGTTAACTCACCGCCATTTGTAGATCATGTGTGTTACTTGCAGACATGACAGAAATTCTGTCATTTAAATTGCTCAAAATAGTTTTCGGGGGCTCAAAAACATGACACCGAAGCCTGTAGGAGTTTAGAGTCTTTACTCAGTGACACACATTTATTTTAAGAACTGAACGGAACATCAAAAAGCATCAAAAAGCACCAAACGCCAAGGAAGAAACGTCAAGGTTTCTAAAGCGATATGGCTAAGTAAAGTGGTTAGGTTTTAACATCACCTATGCTCCACGATTTTTGCTTTTGATACTTCTTTCCAGAACTGAGAAAGATCAATCGTTTCAGCGTTTGACTCCATCTCAGCTGCCATGATCAAGAACCGGTCCTGAGGAGATGCCTGGAAGCCTACACACACACACACACACACACACACACACACGGTGCATTATTACAAAATTGGTAGCCATGATTGGTAAATTATTTGTCTGTGCATAAACTTTGTACCTCCATGCAATGAAACTAAAATGTCTACATTAGCACCAGGCTCACAGCTGCTACTACTCGGCTTAACGCGGTATTTTTCCGGTGCTGTTGTTCGTACCTGTACACACAAAAAAATTGGTTGTTATTACTTTTAAAAAGCCCAAGGGCTTATCTTTCATCCCCACAAATCTGTACGTTACCCTTCTTACCTTAAAGGCCACTTGATTTTTGATGATGTTGTTTAGAATGATAAGACACTTTTTCTCTGTTTCTCTGGAGCCAAAACTGAGTTCCTCAGCTGGACTGAAGCAAAGACACGTAGAAAAAGATGAGATTAGTTATCTGATTTGCTGATAAGATGATTTAACGGCCAACGGAATCAACATAAAAAAAATAATCAGTTTTGCTAGAAGGAAAGACTGTGATGGCTGCAGATACAACTGTTATAAGACCAAATTTAACCTCACAGATAGAATGTGTGATGGGGTGTGGAAGTAGCCTGAACATGTTACCGGCAGGAGATTGTACGTGAAAGAAATACAAAAGTAAAAACATACAAATACCACAAGTAAAAGAAAATGTAAAAACAAAGTCAGGAGGAAGGCAGAACAATTCTTGCTCAAACATTTTCTATAGTAACCTTTGTTTTTTAATGTAGGTATTGTTATTAGTCAGGTTCTTGTATTGTCTAAAGTTTGTCTATGATCATATTAAGCCATATTGAGGGAGAGCTTGCTTCGTCACACATCTAAAAGGAATCTGTTTGAGGCACTGTGTAGTTTGCTTACACTGTCCACCCCCTTGCTATACTTCATCCCACTGGTTTACCCAATCAATCCATAGAAATAGTTTATTACCCTTCCACACCAGTATCATAATTAAACCTGTATCCTATGTACAATTGTTCACGATCTATACACAACCTCTTGCCTGTACCTGCCCATCCAGCTTCATTCCTACAATCTCTGCATGACATTTCGTTTCTGCACCCCGCACAGTTCCCATATATTTATGATGAGTCAGTTCCTCCACCCCTACACTACCCCCCCAGCCAACGCTTCTTACCTTATGTGCAGCAAAGTGCCCTTAAAAGTGGTCAAAGGTTTCCTGGCTCCTTTCAGTCGAATCAAACCTTCGGTTTTATCTGATTCTTCATGAAAATTCACCTAAAAACACAACCGAAAACAGAGATATAAAAAAGTAGAAGAAAATTCACATTATAAGGGAATTTTATTCAATTTTTCTATAGAAATTGTTCCTGGAGATTTATATCATATTGCACTACTCATAATAATGATAATAATAATAATAACAACATCACTATAATTACCATAATTATAATGTAGATGTAACACACACACACACACCACATGTGCAAGTCACAAGACAAGGCAAAATGCTAAACATTCACACTTGAGGGTGTACAAATACACATTTTTACATGCATGCGTTCATACACAAGATGAAGTGTCATAGGAAAAATGTTAAAGGTCACTGGCATTGAACCAAGCTAGAAATGTTTGTTTTATTTATGTATTTACCTCATGTCATTGTGTTTATTTATTAGTATTGTGTCTTAACAATTAAAAAAGAAGCTGCTTCAGTTTGTTGAAATGACCAATAATTTATTATTTTGATTAGATTAGTTAATTCCAGTCAGTCTCCAAAATAGAATGTATAGAATAAGCATAACAAAATTAAAGAAACGTCGTAAATTAAAATAAGTTCTGTTGTGTTTCATTACAGAATTAAAATGAGAAAAATCTGGTGATCAAAACAAAATTAAACATGGAAACAAATTGAAATGGAATAGACACAAATTTAAAAAGTGCAAATAAAACAATCAACTAAAAAAACATTTTTTTATTCCCTTTTTTCTATTATAATTTAACCAACAGCTCTTATAACAGACTAAAAAAATGAATGTACCCTTACGTACTAACATATGGGTGTGAAACAAAACAGGAGTCTATTAAGACTGCTGTGATTTCACTAAATTATGGACGTATACAGTGTTTAACAGAAAGTTTACCAACTAGACAAACCTTAACACCTGTAATATAAAACTATTAGTACAACCCCTATAATGTGTACACTGCATCCACACAGAGTATAACACTACCTACATAACATGAAATTGAAAGTGAAACTGAAGAACACATAAAAAAAAATCTTAATAAGAGCTTTACATGATGAAGGATAACACTAATAAACCAGTCCAGTTAAGTCACTGCAATGAAACATAATAAAATGTCAGAAGTGTTTAAATAAGATTCTCCTCCATTTGTCTACATATTTAATACATTAAGTAGCTAGCAAATCCATAACCGCTGGGAAAGGAGTGAAAGGACATAAATCCTCGAAAGTCCAGCAAGGCAATTAGAGTGAGTAAAATCATGGCATGTGGTAAACACACTCGATTAAAAAATATAGTGTAAATAATCAAATATTGAAAAAATGAATTTCAAGCTGATTAATGAAATGATCAGAACATAAAACAACACTAATTATTTATAACACTATATTATTAAACTTGATTAAAAAGAAAATGGAAAACAGAACTGAAATCCATATCAAAAACAAATTTAGTCAAGAAATAATCACTTCTGTTAATAGAAAAAGCTAATAATAAAACAAATAATAATAATTTGTCACAATAGGGGACATCCGGATAAAATGGATGGACACTGATGATGTGAGGAAGATGCCAAATGTCTCCATGACCTTAAAAATCCTTATTTTAAAACAAACAAACAAAAAAAAAGGATGATTATTAAAGCAATAAGAAAAACACCAACATACATGTTAAAAAAAACAATAAATAATTTGGAAATCAAATATAGTTATATAATGTTGTGTTAATTAACTGTATTGATATATATATATATATATATATATATTATAAATTTGCTTATGTGCTTTGGATGTAAATAGAAACTGACTGCAGGAAAAAACTAAAATGAGTGAGAAACTAAAGAAACACACCTGTGAACTGAATGTTTTTCAGTAAACTCGCATAGAATTGAAAAAAAAATTAACTTGCCTTGACACCACAGGTCAATAAATTACATACATTATTTCCACACACTTTACATGTTTTTTAGGATAGTTAAAATTTTCTGCTTTAGGTATTATCACTTCAGTTATTTTCTGTACCTTAGCAGATATTCTCAAACGCTGGTGTACAGACATTTCTATACGTTTAATGCACACAGAAACATTTAGCTGAAATATGACACAAGGTCTGTGGGTAAATCAGCTCAAGTGTTTTGTTATAGGGTGTTTTAAATGTTTAAATACGTTTTAAACCTTTACAAATATTTACCTTTCATCATCAAAAGATTAAACGATAAAGGATTATTACGTGTTTTTCACAGTGGATTGTGACCAGGTTTCTGACCAAAACAGAAACAAACAAACACTCTCTCCCTCTCTCATACCGACACCACCCAAACCCCCCCCCCCACCCATACCCCCCCCAAACACACACACACACACACACACACACACACTCCCCCCTACCCTAGAGTAGAAATATAAATATTCACACAGTAAATGTAAACACAGTGGTGACACTGAGCTGCTTTCACATATTGCAATGAAAAAAAAAAGTCTCGCACATCAAACAGGAAGTGAGTTTTATAACACTGTATTAAACTGGTCTCGCCTGTTTCCCAGGTTTGTAAGAACTTCAGCTGTAAGGCAAATTAATTACAAAACAAACAGAAAACGTTCCTTTGACGTATTAACATGTACAGAAAAATTTAGAATATACACATAAACACAAATGTTGTCAAATTCTTATGCAAAAAATATAAACAGAATATGGATTGAAGGTCAACAATTAATCTGCAGTAATCAAACTTTATTAAGACAATATTAGAGTGTTGCTTGAGACTGAGGAACATCTTGTCATTTGAGTCTTTTATACAGAAAACGGTTAAGACCTCTTTAATTTCATCAAATATCACAATTATTTGGCTCTAGATTTTAAAATCCTTATTCTAATGTACAAGACTTTGCATGATCTTTTAACACCTTACACCAACCGAATCTAAAGCACATAAGGTCCCCAGATACTTATTCCGTGCAAATAGGACTTTGATCAGCTTTAGTCAAAGAAAGTGACTCTTAGTTTTGTGTGTTAAAAATGGAAAGCTAACACTCTAAACTGCAAGTGTGGATATTTAAATTCTAGAAGAAATAAGAAATAAGACAAAAAAAATCTTACCTTTTTTATCTTGATGGATTGTTCCATGTTAAAGCTGGAGTCTAGACTTTCTTTACATTCTGACTCTGTGTCCTTTATCTCGCTTTCGTCCTCGCTAACGATCGGTCCATTTTCACAAATCGGAGACTGAAAGTCATCGTCTGGTAGCGGCGGGTAGCTGTATTTAAACTGGTCCTAAAAAACAAAATTTGAATTAAAACACATTAGTCTTGATTTATTCAACAGGACCCAATAAATTATGCTCGCTAGTGAATCAAATAATCAGTCTAATTTATCTGATATTCATCCGCTGTCTGAGTTGCCAGTTTAAAACTTTAGTAAATTAAGAAAGTTTACTACAAGGCTGATGAGGATAAGACAGTTCTAATGTTTCATTATTATGAGTGTAAATAGAAAAATAACCCCAAATTCTCTTCAGCAATTCCATTATTATTGATGATAAAGTGGGTTTTTTTATACAAAAGAATATCTGACTTTGACTGCTCTTACCGTGCCTCCCATGTGTGGAGGAAGATGCTCGGTGTCGATGTATGTCTGCACTTCACTTTTGGTGACGAATTTTAGCTTACTGATGGCCTCAGGGCCGAGCCACGTCTTGATGATCCTCCATGCAGCTATTAGATATCATTAATAATAATAATAATACAAATCTTTTACAAAGCAGAGTTTAAAACAGCATGGCAGTTGAGGTTAACATCCTTACCGTTCATTATCCAGGGCATCTCGTACAAGATCATTTTGGCTAGAAACAGACAAGAAGTAACACACAGTAATGTAGAAAGACATGAATGCTGTTTGGTCGCATAGCACAGATTTATTTTCTAGATCAGCTGCTGGTTCTAGGACTTAGTGTATAGTGTTTACAGTGCCTGAGATGAAGTTGTAACTTTAACTTTACAAAAAAAATATTAACACAAAGAAGGCCAGAGTAACTCTGTTGCACTAACGTCACAACACACACTTTAGAAAAAGAAGAAGTGACCAAACTTACACAACAATTTGGGATAGTAAACTTTAAAGCAGTTGATGACATACTTTACAAAGTCCATATCCTGCAATAAATAAAAGAACAAACAAATATTTAAATTTTACAGTGTTTTTTACAGCATAAATATATATAACAGCATTTTGAACAACTATTTGGTAACTTTTTTAATTCTCAAATACAGAACAATACTGGGTTTTTTACTAGATGAATTAGGATTTAATGGTATAGCATAAAGAGTAAGGCTCTAAAATGTACATATAGTAAATAAGGCACATAGCCTGGACGCTGTTGCGCCCAACATATTGTTACACTTTCCAGTTAAAATAATTTTTTTTTTTATGAAAGTGTCAGAGGAAAAGTGAACATGCGTTAAAAGGTTTAATCACATCAAGCGCAAGTGTTAAAGGGGTGACCTTTGAACTCCTGGCTTGATTTTCACACCCACACACAACATGGTCTAAACATTCACAACCAGGAAGTGCACTTGGGTTTAAATCTGATCTTCTATTCTGCTGCCGCTAAGTGTGTTAAAGTGCTGAGTAATAACTAGGACAGGTAAGGATTTACACAAGACTTCGGAGCAGTCCAGTGCACTACACGCCACTACGCCGGACTGGGTCAGGGGTCTACCGAAGGTAAGTGCAGACAGAAACCAGCATGTCAAAGTGCATCCTTACTCAACATCATGATCTACCAGCGTGCAGGAGCACCTCATTTATATAGCGTAGGCGAAGATCCTTAGCAGTTACCTTTTCTGATACTCACCTTCTAATATTTCGCTTGGAGTCCTGGGACAGCTGGAACAAGAGGCAGTACGACTCTTCCACATTGGAGGTTACACACATGGGGCCGCTTCATGTGGAGCACAACCTAGGCCCAGGGTCACACAACAAAACCGTTCTCTGAACAAAGTGGCGCAACCCTACCCTAATAGAGAGAAACGGCAGGGGCAAGCTCTACTCCCTAGCCTTCCGCTGAGTCAAGGGCATCAAACAAGGCTCTAGAGGACATGGGTTACATTTGCAGGTTGTAGAATCTGGCAAATGTATTGTGAGTAGCCCAACCTGCAGCTCTACATGTCATCACCCTGGGGGAGTGACCATAGACAGACCCCAAGAGGGAATAAGGCACTGTGCCAGACGACGCGTAGCCTCCTGCAGCCTTTGTGGAACCTCCTCACCAGATCGTGCTTTCCTACCGATCTGCCCCATAAGTGTTGTGGTACGTCGAAATGGCAACCATGTACACCTTAATAATGTAGGCGGAAAGGCAACTATCAAGCCTATCACCTACGAAGGAGAGCACTGACCTGATGCCACATCTCTGTGGGTTTTTTTTCCACGGGAGGTACACCAGTCGACGAAAAACACACGCACGAAAACGTACAGACTTAAGCCTATGCTGGCTCCACAACAGGAGATGGCGGGCCAAGCTGGGATATGTGCCGGGAGCATACACCCACCAGATGTTTAATGTACGCAATCGCCGCAGTGTTCTCCGAATGGATTAGCTTGTTGCTTGCCGTAAATCATGTGCCGAAACCTCTACAGGGCCAACCTTACTGCCAACTCGAGGCAACTGATGTGCCACTGCGGCCGGGGGCCTGTCCACATCCCAGCCGCTGGCTGTCTGTTGCACATGGCATCCCAGCCTGTGGTAGACGCATTCGTAGCAAAAACGACACGTCTGGACACCTGCCCATAGGAACGTGATGTCCCCTCAAGCTTATCTCGGGACACGGTCGTGAAGTCAGTGCTGAAGAGGATGTAAAAACCCCTGCTTTCATCTCGGTGTGGTGGACAGCACGCAGGACAGCAGCACTGTCGTCTCGGACCTAGGTCTCGAGAATGTCCCTGAACCTGGACAGGCACCTGGTGAACTGAATCGTATAACCAAGCCAAATGGTCCTGAGGAGGCACTGGAAAGGCTTCCCCAACCCTCCAGATACCTCACCAGAGGTTTTCGCATAGACACACTCAGAGAACTCCAGGTGGAATAGCTGTGGCTGACTACGGGAGTGGTCGCTGGTTGAACCTTCCCAATTGCTCTTTTTGTGACTAGGTGGTTGCCGCCTTCCGGGTGGCCTTGTCCAAGAGCAGCGAAAGCCTTTGGCTTTTAGGCCTTTTAGGCAGAAGAAAACTTGCACACCTTGGAAGGAAGTCTTGAACGGCACCTCCAGGTTGAGGCTGTCTGCGGACACATATGCACCGCGATAGCCATCTCCACCTGCGGGGTGTCCTCATACCCTTGAGGAAGGTAAGAGCCGAGGTGCTACTGTATTCTACGATTTCATCAGAACCTCATGTACCTCCAGGAAAAACAGAATTGGCGCAGGTGCAGTTAGTGTCGTGACTGAAGCTCATGAACCAATTGTCCAGCCTCGACCTTTCGTGGAGGAGTGGTGGACACCATTACAACTCTATGGTTTTGGATGCCTGGGTGAATACGCCCATGAGGAATATACCCTTGAGGAAGGTAAGAGCCGAGGTGCTACTGTATTCTACGATTTCATCAGAACCTCATGTACCTCCAGGAAAAACAGAATTGGCGCAGGTGCAGTTAGTGTCGTGACTGAAGCTCATGAACCAATTGTCCAGCCTCGACCTTTCGTGGAAGAGGGGTGGACACCATTGCAAAACTCTGGTTTTGGATGCCTGGGTGAATGCCATCTTGACGTTAAGCTCTGACTGACGCACGCCTTCCAAAGGGGCCTGTTCGGCAGAGTCATCCGCCTTGGACGGCTCAAGCCCACTCTAAGATGTTGCTATTGACATCACATCGAGTTCCATGCTGCGACTATGGAACCCCACTCGTTCCTCCAGTGGCCTGACCGATGCACAGAATGCTAGGGAGGGTGTAGAGCCTGCGGACTGGCCCTACATATCCACCGCCCCGCCCTGCTGATCCCCAGCAACCCCCCGCTGCGGCCTCATACCCTCATTTTATTGGCCTTTTCGAAACAGATCAGAGATATTTCAGGCTCCCAAAACGTGACACTAGGGGTCACGTTTGGGAGCCTGAAAGCCCTAGTGAATGACAAAAAGGGAATGTAAAATATTTGTTCATTTCTATCACATTTCATTGAACACACCTACTTTTAATACTCTATGTTAAGATCATCTTTATCTAAACTTATTTTTATTACACAAAGTTAGCAAAATCAGTTTGTTGTATTGTGCATCATTATTTGACTGAAACAGTTTAATTACATTAATGAATTTAGCTCAGTGTTGGACTGCTGAAAAGAAGATTGCAAGTTTAATTCCACAACCATTAGGCTGGGCCCCTGAGCAAGATCCCTAACCCTTAACTGCTCAGGATAGTGGTAACGCAGTGGTTAGGGTGTTGGACTGCTAATTGGAAGATCGGGGCTTGATTCCCTGCACCACCACGTTGCAACTGTTGGGTCCCTGAGCAAAGCCCTTAACCCCCAATCGCTCAGTTGTATAAACGAAGATAGTCACTTTGATAAGAACGTCTGCCAATTTGTCAAGAAATGTAAAGGACAAATAGAACACTTTGAAGAAAACATTATTTACAGTTTATATAAATTTCTCTTTTAATATAGAAAACGTGAAGTAAATATTTAATAATACTGTTGCTAGCTGTTGTTATTTAAAATTGTTTATTTATTGATTGATTGATTAATAAAGAGGTGAATCCTCTAAAGTACCTCCTGTCCTGACAATCTGGTCAACACTAATCCTGTGGTGTAATTGTTTGTTTACTCACGATGTTACTGATACCAGACTCGGACATGTCAAAGACCACCGTTAAAGGCAATCCGGGTTCCCGTTTCACATAGTGCTCCAGCCAGAAAGCCACGTATTTCTTTTTGTCTAGGATTGACTTAGCGTCTTTGACGTGAAGCTTCACCTTAAACCAGACTGAAAAAAACAATGAGCTTTAACACAGTTTATTTGAGGACCTTTTTTCTTATTCAATGTTTCAATGCGACAAACACCTCTTTGCTGACTGAACCCTGAGAAACAATATCAGCGTTCAGATGTTAGTGTGTTTGTGCCTTCTGCGGGCTTAAGCGGTTAGCGGTTACCATGGTGATTGACTTACACAGTTTGTTGCCTTCTTTGTCGTAGCCGTGAAGATAAACAGCTCCGGTCTGAAACATCCAACTGGGGATACTGTTTTCAGTCAAATCTGTTAGAACAACCATCAGTACAGTGTTCTAGAGTCACATCATTAAAACTCTTTATATTAAAACAGAAATATATTTTAAAAATACCAGAGTGTCAATACACTTAACAAGACAATTAACCAGGAAATGAGTAATTATGTTTAAAAAACAAGAAAAATAACTAAATTAAATAAAATTACCAAAAATAACCGAATAGAAAACAACATCCACTAAAAATACAAAACAGGAAAACGAATCAGCAAAAACAAAAAATTTAATAAACTAAACTAGATAAAGAAATAAGTAAAATGACTAACATTTTTTTATTATGATTGAGTAGTATAATGTATTATTTATTTAAAACAAAGACCTTTTTACTGTTTTACAATTTAATCTATTTATATTTACATGAATGTTGCCACAACTCTTGTTCTACCTGCTAGAAAATAAAGCTAATAAATTAAGCAAAATCAACTACTAACTACCAATTTACTAGTAACTGATTGTTTGGCTTCAGGTGAAGCCATTTGAAGGTGTTATTTCGTAGTTGTTAGAATGTGAAGTGTTTGGTTCTTTTTCCACTAAGAGGCTATAGGGTGGCTCAAATGGTTAAGGTGCTGAGTTGTTAATCTGAAGACCAGAAACACCTGGGTTCAAGCCCCACCTCCAGCAAGTCAACCACTGTGGGTCCTTGAGCAAGACCCCTAACCCCCCTCCTGCTCCAGGGGCGCTGTATCATAGCTGACCCTGCGCTCTGACCCCAACTTACTAAGATGGGATATGCGAAAAATGCATTTCATTGGCTCTGTACATGTACCTTGAATTGAATATACTTATACTTATTTGTCGCGATGTTGGTTGTTTTTTGTTTTCTTGGGATGGGATGGGATGTTTGTGAGTAATGAAAAATGACGCTTTAAACAGGTTGTGGTTCTTTATATAAAACCAAAGTATTTCCGGGAGCTGTGACGTCACTCTCCACCCCAGTTTCAGCGCCAAACACTGCATCCGCAAAGTCAAGAGAATTGCCACACACCCCTCACACTTACTCTTTAAACTCCTCTTTACACTCCGTAGCATTCAGGCCCTCACAACCCGAATGTGTAACAGTTTCTTACCCCAAGCCACCACACTGGACTGATCTACCTCAACCTACACATACGCACACAGACTCACCCCTCAAGCCATCAGGCTGCTCAACACAGAACTGAACTACCTCAACTTACACACACACACACACACACACTCATTTAACACAAATAGATGGAAACAAAAAAAAGGAAAACAAAACATTTTTGTTAAGCCCATCACTTTAAAATGCTATTTGCACAATATTGCTGTTTACTTGCACATTACTGTCTTACCTGCACATTTTACAATCTGGTTGGCGCTATTTGATTTAAATGTTCTGTACAGCGTTAAGTTCGGTTCTTTATTGTCTTTTTTGCACTGTCTTTTGTAATGTTTGTATTGTCTATTACACGGTCTGTTCTGCACTGTTTGCACCAGGTTGCACACATGCACTTTATGTTTGTTCTGTTTAGTAGCTCTTTGTTGGTTGTTGTCTGTGTAGTTCTGTGTTTTTTGTGTAGCACCATGGGGTCCTGAAGAAAGGTTGTTTCATTTCACTGTGTACTGCATCTGCTTTATATGGTTTAAATGGCAATTAAACTCCTTGAATTTGAGTCCGCCTAAATCGCACAAAACCGATGTCATTCGTTTGTGCTCGATTTTTGCTGATGTGTGCTGCTAAAATAAACGTCAAATATATTTCCACTTCTTAGAAAAAACTAAAACAATTCGGATAAGTGAAGCCACTTTCCATCCTATGCCGTCCAAATCTCTCCAAAACGGTGCCATTCGTTTGTGCTAGATTTATGCTGGTTTGTACCGTTAAAATGAACATTGTATCTATTTCCCGTACTTAGAAATAACTAATAGAATTTGGAAATTTGGAGCAACAAAAACCACAGAATATGTGATTATCTTTCTAAATTGAAGAAAAATAACACAAGTAAGTGAAATAAGGAAACAAACTCTACAAATTAGTACTTACTAAAACAATAAAAAGTGACTACTTTGACATGTAATGTATATTTTCAATCTATATTGAACAAAACAAGTATGTAAATCAACACAAGCAAATTGACAAAATAACAATGTTTTATTTTTTAAACGCATTAGATTTTAGGTTATAATTTTTATTTCATTGTTGACTCGCTAAGAGAAAAACCCTGGTTTGTCCTTCCTGTTCATGGTAGTATTTGTATCTCAAGTATCTGTGTTCATGCTGTGTTAGTGTACCGTTCAACTGAAAATCTTTTCTCCACTGAAAACTCTCGTCGATCATTTTTAACGTGTCGTCCACTACGAAATGCCTCCAGGTGAGGTAACCTTCCACCAGCGGGTCGTCTTTAAGGAGTCGCTCCACGTCTCTGCAATCATATTTCTCAGTGGAATCTGAAGAAAATATAAACAAAACAAGTTCGTATTTGTTTGTGTCATAATAACACTAACAACAATACACACTATAACAATATTATTCCCATTATTGGTGTTATAAGTGTTTATTCACTATAGAATGTTAAAAGCTAAAGTTTCTTAGCTGTGATTAATGTTTGTTATGAAACTTTTCTAGGTGAAATGTTAATAAGGCACTAATATTACAGTAGAGTTTAAACATCCCAAAAGGAGTATGTGAGCTGAATGAAATGGAAACAAAGCAAAGAGTGCAATGGCATGATTTTGCACAGAGTTTGGAGAAGGTTTCTTTCTCACTCTATGTTCACACCATGTAAAAAGTTTAAATATTGTAAATATTTAGGAAAGCCATATTTTATTGTGTTCCGTCAGTGATCTTGAACTGTTTAGCAACGTATGGTTTTTTCCCCCATGCTCTTTGCAGTTACATTATGGGTTGGTAACATGATGAAGCATTAGTGGAGTGCATTTTGAGGGAGAGAAGACTATAACGCTTCGACTTTCAAAAAACCTATTTTAAATTCACGGGTAAAATCACACTGCTTCTCTTACGTCTGTCAGTCTGTCTGTCTGTCTATCTATCTATCGCGAACTAATGCGCCCCCTGTTAGTAACTGATGTGTAGTAAAACGTGTAATATAGTCTCAAAACATAGCCCACACAGTCCAACGTATCCTTGTTAAATAACGTTCCTGCAATCAGCTTACATACAATCAACAAAACTGTTAACCACTGATCATCAATAATTAATTAATCATGCTCGTTTCTATACAAGACATCACAGTTTACACTCGTCTTCCAAATTTAAGACATCTTGGTTAAATGCGCTAAATGCGCTATGTCTAATAAACTGCAGAGCAGTTTCACCTCTCAGTATTAAACACACATAAATATAACGTTTTCTAAGCCCTTTTCAGGCATTAGGAAAGTAACGCAGATTGTGACATTTCACCATTTTAAACACGAACTTTCTGTTTCTACACTTTAATAAGGGCGCTGCCTTCCAAGGTTCTGTTTGAAACGCAGCCCAGGATTAGTATTAGTAGCCCCCCCACACACACACACACAAACAAACAAACAAACAAACAAACACACACACAAACTTCTGCACTCGTGTCCCCCGATTTGTGAGTATTTTGCGCTTTCAGGAGGACGTCAATGTTTTTAGAGGAACTGAACTGACACTCACCTTGAACGAACTCATCTTTAAACCTCTGACGCGTTTCCTGAATCTTGATCTCTAATTCCTTAAAAAGAATAAAATAAACATTTGCGTGAGTTGTATATTAAAGAAAATCGAACATTATGAAATTTTTAGATTTAACTCTAACCTGCTCCGGTTCAAGCTGTGCAACGTCCGCCATGTTTGTTTGAACTGACTGTCACTTCCGAGTTGCCAGATTGAGCAAAGGTACGAATAACCACCAGACCAATGAACGGCAGGTCTGTAAGGGCGGGTTTTATTTTAAGTAAAAGTTTAAAATCTCGGTTAAAAGTTTTAGGAAAAGTTAAGTTTTCATACCCTCTTAAGTAAGGAAAACTTTTAATACCTACTTATATTAAGTGGAGAAACACGTTTGCGAATAAAATACACCTATTTCATGTTGCTGACAGAAATTGTTAATAACTACATTTAATATAAAAGAATTTCCGTATGACTTTTTGACCTTTGTAAACTTATTTATGATTTATTTAAACTTAATTATAATTTTTAACGTTTAGCAGCACTAAAACTAATAATCTGGCAACAACTGTCACAAAACTAAACCGACATTCCGCGAAATAACTGTATGTTTCCTGAAAATGCAACATATTTTCCGGCATTTTCAGCCATCTTGGCTCTGAGAATCTGACAGTTTTGTTTTGGGAATTTACATTTGGCACGTTAGGAGTCGTCTTGTCTTTCACAATATTTAAAAAAAAAATAAAGCGGAAAAATATATATTAAAAAAACTGTAGTTTACTGATAAGTCCCGCCTATCATGCGCTCGGATTAGTTCACGCTACATCGGTTACGCTACATCGGTACAACTGTCCAATAGAAGAGGTTGTAAGTAACTAAATACGGATGAGGTTTGAAATAGATTGGCAGGAATGGTTTTGCTAACATCAGTGTGAGGCACAAACTCAAAGACGTTGTTCAGGTATTTTAAGTAACATCAGTGTTATTTTTAAGGTACATCTCTGTATTTTTAGATGTTAAATTGTTATTAGTATGTAGAATCTTGTTTTTTTAAAGTTGTACTCTGTTATACCTTACTAATGTTATTAATCTTTTGATTCCCTCTTTTGCACCGAAAAAGTTTTTTTTTTTTATCCAAACTGAGTGTAACAGCTGTAGTCGATCTGTAGACTGTTGAACTCGAACTTGTCAAAAATGTCAAAATATCCTCCCAGATTTTTTATTGGAACTCAAAACTGATGTGTTGAAATCTGTCACCAATTTGTTATACAGTGACTTTATTAACCTGTGTTTGCATTAACAAGTAGATTTGTGATGGTGGTCTGTGCATTAGTGTTGTCTCTCTGAACCAGCTGTGTATGATCCGTAATTCTAATGAGTTTTACACTATAGAAATAATGCATGTATTAGTTTGTAGCTTTGATTTGTTGTCTATTAGGCTTTATTTTTAGTAACATCTCTACACATCTGATGAAATTCATTCATTTTTTTGTTGTTAAAATTTGGATTGGTTGGTTTAATATTTCATAGAATTTTGTTTTGCAGCATTCTGGTTGTAACTGTTAACACTACTGTCACATCATAATCGTTGCAAATCATTTTACAACTTCCTGACAAACCTGTCGCAACTAACCAAACTTCTGTCACAGGTCAAGCTGCTTTAGAATTCTTTCCTCTGCTTTGCGTGAAGTCTAAAAGATGACCTCAGCACATCAGTGCTTCCACATGGCCACACTGCACGGTGACCTTCTTATCTTTCAGTGCAAGCATACAAGTTCAAGAGGCTCTGAGGTCGCTTTTTGGCGTATGTCCTTCAACGAAGACTCAGGCACCTTCTTTAACAGGGACAATAAAATAACCATGTATGAAAACTCCTCCAAAGCCGTTAGCATTGTTCACTGCACCACTGCCGTCAATGTGAAAACACGGCTGAGGGTCCTGTGCATCCTGTTGAGGCTTCACCAAAAGGGATCTCATGGGTTTAAGTACATGCTTTACTCTTTGAGTAGTACAACCAGAGCAGTGTTACATGTGGAATTCTCATTGCCCTACAAGATGCCCGAAGATGTTTTCATTTTGCGTGGACCCACTTTGATCTGGTGTCACAAGGGTGTTGTCTTCTACACATCTGCAAAAAACGGGAGCATAAAAGAAGTCCCGATACATCTATATGTTAACTTCCTAGGCGAGTTGCCTTTATCTCAAAGATTAGCAGTTGTTGGTTTGCAAAAGATGTCAGAAGACAAGAGTAATGGAAACGACTGCGACAATAAAGCTGTTCTCTATTTCCTAGAGGATGGAAGGATTTTTAGTGCTGATTACCTCCAAGTGCCTACAGTTTAGTTGTTAGATTTATGCTGGTGCTTTCAGCCAAAGAAGAGGCTGGATCACTGAGATCTACTGTGTTAGCTGCCACTTGTAGGAGACAACTTGTGTGGTTTGAAAATGGACTCCCAAAAGAAGTATGTCTTCTTCCATACGATGCGCCCCAAAGCATTCATATAGTTTACACAGGAAGCAGCTGTCTCATTGTTGTGGTTTTTGAGCACGGAAATGTCTGTGCTGTGTGGCAAGACACCTTCAAGGTAAGCTATGTGTTGGTTTAATAGTATTCTTTAAGTTTGGTAAGGTGATAATTCGGATGTGCTAGTCAATTATTCATGCTGTTGATTATTACATATTAGTCTTTTTATTTTTAAAAATTATATTGAAATTCTAACTACACTAACAGGCGATGCTACCTAATGTAAGCTTAGCAATTTGAAAGCACCTTATGATTAATGTCATCATCAAAGTAGACTGAAAACAACAGCATCTTCCTACAATACTGGTAATCCTACAGCATCTTCCTACAATACTATACATCTAAATATGGCCAAACTGTAAAGCAAAAACAGCTAAATAAAATGTTGCTACAGTTAAATATAGATTTGCTTCTGACTAGCAGTTGTTTCACTATGAGATTAAACTTTGAAGTCAATTAAGAACGACATGTTGCTTTGTACTAAGTAGCGGTCGGCCCCTAGAGTTCAATTTTGGGAGGTTTATGATTAAGATTAGGTCCGATCAAAGACTTTGGATTTTGCGAGCCACTCTGAATTGTTGATTATTCACACACTATAAATCTAACTCACCCATCCTCAATTTCTTTATTGTAACTGTGTTGCTTGTATCATGCCAATGTTTTTACCCTTCTACGTTTTTTTTTATTTGTAACCGTAACAAACCCACTCTCAGGTTTTTATTTGCACTTTAACATTCTTGCAGTTCTGTCGCCTACATAATGCAGACTGAAAACTAGATAAATAAAACAGCAGACAATACAGTCTAGTTAACCCTAACTTGGGCCTGTTTCCAACTAGCAGGTCATAGAGAACAAAATCACTTTCTAATAAAAATTTCAAAAGAAAAATAAATTGCTTCACTCATTACGTTTTCCATCAAGAATGGTTGTTACTTCTTTCTTGTTCAGACCTCATCTTCCACCAAATATTCAGGTCATAGATTTTTTGACTATTTTCAGAATTTATGAGACTTTTGGATTTTCCATCCAAGTGCTGATCCACCAACTGCGCCAGATACAGACTAGATCTGGTGGGGACGGTGAGCTTGAAATAGGAAAAAAAACCAGACTAATATTAGTGTATTTGCTATGCAATTTACGACATAACTACATGTCGTTATTGGCTGTGTTCCTGGTTTCAGCCTAACAATCCTTTAACGGATTTGAATAATGAATGTGTAAGTGTGTTATGTGTAAAACAGGTTAAAGAGATGGGTCTTTTAATCTTATTTCAAATTGACAGAGTGTCAGCCTCCCGAACACTGTTTGGTAGGTTATTCCAGAATTTGGTCGCTATATGGAAAAGGATCTGCCACCTACAGTTAATTATTCTACCCATATTTTTACCATATTGTGTAGTTTGTCATCTAATTTTTAACATCACAGTCTGCTTTGCCATTATTTTTACTTCATGATCTATAAATGATTACTGGTGCCGTTCTTAGTATACCTAAATAAAAAATGTCTTTTTGAGATAACATTGCCTCTTCTGGCCTGAAAATTGCATCACATAATGGTACATCACATTTGGTAGCGGTGGTAGTTCCAAGGTTAGTTAAAAAGTGTATTCTCTTGTATAAAAGTTTGTTTTATATTATATTCCACTTGCATATGGTGTTGTCTTTTGAGGCTTGGCCAACAGCAGTCTGTCTGTTTCCTTTTGGGCAAATCCCAGTCACTCTTTAAAAGGCCATGCCTTGACTTTTTCAGTTCAATAGGAAGTTTCTTCAGTGTGTTACTGCAATTATGTGATCATCACCCTGTTGTAGTGATAAATGTTTAATGTTTTACCTTAGATTAGAACAACTGTAGGCAAACCTATTCAGTTTGCAGGAGCCACAACAATAGTTGAATACTATGAGCTTATGAAATTATCTCCTCACACAAACAAATGTTGGCTATTAACCTACACTTAAATCTGTCTCATTGTGTGGACTCCTGATTAGTTTAATGTGTAATCTGATTTAGAGGTGCTGTAATTAATAACAGCTGTTCTACAACTAAGCCTCTCTCTTTTTTTTCAGGTGGCTGCCTGCTGGACAGATGTGCATCTTCTTCTTGTGGATGATTTTGTTCGTGCGGGGTCTGAGCAGATGTTGCTGCTTTTTGAGGAAGTCAAACCGGCAGATGGAATCCCAGAAAAATTCCTCCTCACGGATCTCTGTGACATCAGTTACTCTGTCAGTTTTCATCATTGTCTCATCACTTTAATGTTAAATAATATTCAGTTATTGACAAAGTTACTTAATGGAATTGTTATCCCTAGTTTTTAGAACTAGCAAGTCAAGTCACCTTTATTTATATAGCGCTTTTAACAATCAGGATTGTGTCGAAGCAGCTTTACAGAAATACATCAGAAACAACAATATTAGACATTCATTATAACAGTCAATTTGATTGACATCCATAAATTTAGAGTCCCTAACCAAGTAAGCCAGATGCGACGGTGGCAAGGAACCAAAACTCCATTGGTGACAAAATGGAGAAAAAAACCATGGGAGAACCAGGCTCTCTAGATCTTTAGGATCAAATTGTGTTTTTTTTAATGGGCGGCTTAATAACAGCCAGTTTAAATGTTTTGGGAACGTATCCTAATGACAATGACAAATTCATTATATTCAGAAGTGGACCTATGACTTCAGAAATTACCTCTTTTAGGATCTTAGACGGAATAGGGTCTAACATACAAGTTGTTGGTTTCTAATACTGATGATTTAATTAGTTTATAAAGTTCTTCCTCTCCTATAGTAACAAATGAGTGGAATTGTTCCTCGGGGGAGCTATAGCGCACTATCTGATGCGATACTGCGGCTGTTTGCTGCACATTCACAATCTCTAATAGTATCGATCTTAGAATCGAAGTAATTCATAAATTCATCACTGCTGTGCTGATGGAAAATGTCAACACATGTTGATGCTTTGTTATTAGTTAATTTAGCCACTGTATTGAATAAATACCTAGGGTTATGTTTGTTCTTTTCAAAGAGATGAAAAGTAATTAGATCTAGCAGTTTTTATGCATTTCTGTAGGACAGGTTACTATCCCATCATGCAATACAAAATACCTCTAGTTTAGTTTTTCTTCAGCTGCGCTCCTGTGTTCTTAACTATTTCTCATTTGTGACTAGAGCTGGATGATATAGCAAAAATGCAATTTTGATGATAATTTTTTTTTTCATATTGATCAATAACGATATACATTTTAACAATACAAGTTAATACATGTGGTGTTGTCTTTTGAGGCTTGGCCAACAGATAGTGCAATAGGAAGTTTAAATAAATTGTTAATGCTGCCAGCTTTAAGAGAAGCTTAAGGATAACTAGAGCCACATAAATAACATTGATTACATTTTAAAGTATAGTTTATTAGAAAAAACAGAAACCTTTGGCCTTTTAATATTAAGACAACTTACTTGCATAAACTTTAATTATTTAATATCCCATCTGTGCAAAAAGCTGTCTTTTGCAATGTACCTTTATTTTAAAAACAGCGTCTAAACGCCATGTTTGTAAGAACATGTGACACACGAGTAAAGTGCAGCGACCATTTTGTTTGTTTTGTGGAATGTTTGCTCGTGTTAGCACAGACATTACCACTCACATTCTAAGCTCAGCTTTTTGTGACATTTGTAAATGTTTATGGAGACATAAATGTGTCTGGACTACATATTTCACAGAACTTTGATTGTTTCATATTTTACCAAACCACATAATTTTTGTTGAAATTTTATGGCTTAATGGTTTTATACAGGGGGGGAAAATTATTTGATCCCTTGCTAATTTTGTATGTTTGCCCACTGGCAAAGAAATGATAAGTCTATAAATTTAATGCCGGGTTTATTCAGTTAGAGACCAAATAACAAAAACATCCAGAAAAAACTTTTTTTTTATAGATAGAAGTTATAAATTATTTTGCATTTTGATGAGTGAAATAAATATTTGATCCCTTAACAAAACAAGACTTGTTATTTGGTGGCAAAACCAAAAGTCATGTCAAAGTCATTATGGATTCGAGGCTGACGTTTGGCAACTCGAACCTTCATCCCTTGACAGATTTTCTATGAAATTCTTCTCCAACATATAGCTTTTGTCTCATCTGACCACAACACTTTCACCCAGTTCTCCTCTGAACCATTTAGATGTTTACTAGCAAACTTCAGACGGCTCTGTACATGTGCTTTCTTAAACGGGGGACCTTGCGGACGCTGCAGAATTTCAGTTCTTCTGTGTAGAGACATTATGGTCCCAGCTGCCTTGAGATCATTAATAAGATCCTCCTGTGTAGTTCTGGACTGATTCCTTACTGTTCGTAGTAAGATCTTGCATGGATCTCTAGAAGCAGACAGTTATTTAATATCTTTCTTTTATACAGTCTCTCTCTTGTTGGCGGGTTAAACATGTGCCTTTCTTAAATTTGCCCGATCATGCTTTTAAATACGCTGACCCAAGGCTACAGTTTACATTGCATTTGATCACCAGCACTGCACCTCACATCCTTGCCACAGTCGCCACTGGCTTGATCCTTAGGGACAAATTTACAATTTTTTCATTATTTTTACTGCATTCTGTGTAAAGCTGCTTTGAGACAATGTTTGTTAAAACATGAGGGATGTAAATTAATAAGTTTTATTTTAATCTAACACACACACAAAATGAGTGTAAAAAAAAGTTCAGAGCCCTGTTACTGCTGTGTCATGTAACATGTCCAAGCTTAGAATTTAGCTTGATTTTGCCAAAAAAAAAAGGAGGTATTTAAATAATATTTTATTTCTGATCTGTTTTATACATGTGCTTCTTTATAGCGTGGGAACGCAGAGAGTGTTGATGTAAATTGGTGCGCGGCAGCAGAGGAAAACGTAAAGTTGACGATTCAAGCACTGGAAGCCAGACTTCAGGTTATTTTTATTAGTTACCTAACAAAATAACACAAAAATTTAAAATAAATAATAATTTTAAAAAAAATATATATAAATGTGTGTGTGTGTGTGTGTATATAATATATAGATATCCATATATATATATATATATATATATATATATATATATAATATCGATATATATACTTATATACAATACATATACATACCATCAGTATAGCCATACCATACATGGTACAGTACACTATATATATTGTTGTATTTTATTTTAAACTAATGTCACATACATCTTTTATCTTTTTTGCCATATATATTATATACACTATAATACATGCTGTATATCACTGTTTAATTAATATTATACCACTAATCTATGACATAAATAATCATACATACAGACATACATACATACATACATGTATGTATGTGTGTGTAATATATGTATGTATATATGTATCATACATAACTATAATATATAATCATTAACCTATATAGTTTGCATATATATATATATACATATTATATATTCATACATACGTATATATACATGTACATATATATCATATATTATATATATATATATATATATATACATATATATATATATATATATATACATTAATACATACATATATTATATAGATATATAGATATATAGCATACATAGTATATAACACATATACTTATATACACACATCACATATACATATATACATATATATTGTATATATATACATATATATATATATATATATATATATATACATACATACATACATGTATGTATGGTATATGTGTGTATATATGTATATATGTATATATGATATATATATAACATATATATATATGTATGTATATATGTTATATATATATACACATATATATATGTGTGTATTATAATATATATATACTATATATATATATGTGTGTATATATATATATATGTGTGTATATGTATATCATATATATATATATGTATATAGATATAGGTATGTATACATATATACATACATATATACACACACATACATACATGTATGTTGTACGTATATATAGTATATATATATATATATATATACACATATATACATACATATATATATATATATATATATATATATATATATATATTATATAACACCCATATATATATATATATGTGTTATATATATGTGTGTAATATATATATATACATAACCATTTTTATGCACTCAGAAATCGTTATGATGGCAGCAAGAATACCCATTTAAGCAATGCACAACCAGACACATATAGAAACTTAATATGAAATACACAATTCATTTAATCCATGTTAATCTATGGTTATTTGATTACCACTGGCCCTTAAGCTTAGCGGCAGTAAAAACACAAGGGATGGTATTCAGCCATTTATGTGAACATTTATTAATCTGCTTATACCACTGAACTTAACGGCGCATTCGGTAGTTTATTTTAAACTTAATACCATGTTTTGGTCTCAGATATACCAGCCCTTATGGTTTTAATAAAGTTTAAGCCAGTGGTCAATATTTTTTAACTATATTAAGACCTTGTATGGTGTATTTGTGAATTTTAAAATTTTAAAACTGTGCAATGTCACATACATCTTTAATTATCAAAATATTATTGTTTATCTTTTTGCCATCATAACTTTCCATTAAATGTGTCCATCTGTGGACAACTGGTTGTATGAATGACTATGCTTAAAAATGAGTCACTGTTTTTATGGGAATACGTAGATTCGGCTCTATTTCCGTGCCACTAATCTATGAAGTATAAAGATAAATAAGCTAAATACAAATAAAGGTGAAAACTGATGTATTTTGTAGTGCTTTAATTATCAAAATATATATGGTTTTTAGAGGTTTTAAGGTTTGGTAATTAATTTTAACCATTTTTAGCCTTACCAACCTATGGTTTGCAGGTTGTACAGCATCCATGTGGCATTTTTATAATGTATTGCCGAAATTAAGAACTATTTGTGATATAAAATTGGCCAAATGATGCAAGTTACATAATTCTGGCACGTTATTGAGTCAATCAGATAATGGAAAATGCATAGTCGACAAGAACTCAGTTTGATTGGTTAGAAGAAATAAGTCCCGCCTTCCCACTCACGCTTGCAAACTCCAGTAAGTACAAGCCATATCAGGTTTTTCAGAAGTTATACCTTGCATACGCAACACATTGTTTACACCTTGCAAAACTTTATTTTACACACACAGTAGTATTCTTCAAAGTGAATCTATTTTGCAGTTCTTAACACCACCACTGTTTTGCTTGCAAATTGTCATATATAGACTTGCAAGACTTCTCGAACGCAAAAAAGATGCCAAATGTGTGGCGCGGAAAAAACATAGGTCAGGAGAATACAAATTTCAAATTAATATGAAGTTTATTTTGATTTAATATGAAGTTGCTCAAAGTTTTTGAGCTTATAACTTGATTTAAAAAAACCTTTGCAAAACTTATTTTGCACATGTGAATTTTATTTAATAGACGGACACAAAGTAGCACATAATTATGAAGTCGAACGAAAATAATACAGTCTGGTTTTCAAACTTTTAAGCCCATTCTTTTTTTGCAAAATAGTTAAGCTCAGCCGGATTGGAT
>VCAZ01000225.1:123030-415214 GCA_005784505.1 Bagarius yarrelli
TTATACATTATATATATATATATATACTAACAATAATTTACATTCCTAGTTTAAAGATGTTGAAAGAAAATATGAAAGTTATTTTTAAATGAAGAAAGAAAATGAAAAGGCTGCAGCTACTTCTTACTTCTTGTTTCTGTATTTCTTTCAGAATGGACTATGAAAACATGATTGCTGCCATCATAGCCCCTACAGTTCAAAGTGTGAATAAAATTATTTTCTACCCTAAACCCCTGACATCTGTGGCACCTGGACCTCCAAATAATAAAAGAATTAAGTATTCTAGTGGTCCAGCCATACTTATCGCCACTGACCTTTTATTGACCTTTGACCCTGTTAAGTGCTCTGGTTTGCTTGGATTTTTTACAAAGAAAGCAGGAAGTGCATCTCAGCATTGCAAATTGGTGAATATAGATTTAAAGGGTGCACTAGAGGGTAAATTTCTGCCATACCTTTTGGAGGATTGCGGCATTGTCTCAGGTAATGTGCTCTACTCTATGCATGTAATTAGGGCTGTGTATTGGCAGGGGCCTTAAAATATGATGTATTACAATATATTGCAATATCCAGACTCGTCCTTACTTTTTCCGCGATGTGTGCTTCTGAGACAACGGGGGTATATGTCAGCAATAACTGCGGGAATGGAGGAGGAAGTTGTTTGACAGGCACTGAGGGTTTTAATTAAATATTAACGTTGGCGTAAATCAGTTTAAAGTGTAATTTAAATATATATTGATACTAGAGGTTAGAATGTCAATACAATATCATGAAAGAAAACACAGTCGTACATGTAATACTATTAATCTACAATAAATGCTGTCAAGCATGCTGACTGTTTGGATGTGTAAAACACAGCTAATATTTTTTTTACTGTTTAGATGAATCCAGAGAAGATCTGTTAAGTCTGATGGTAGCGTTCGAGTCTTGGAGTTTTCACATCTTAAGTATGGATTGCAGTATAATGGATGTGTCGCTATTTTTGGAGAAGAATTTCAAAGCTAAACAAATAAAAAACAGTCCAGAATATTTGCTGTCTTGTTCCAAACAACTGTCTGGTGCTATGCTTTTTCACTGGAAACCCTGCAGCTCCGTTCACGGAATGCTGGATGTTTATTGCAGGTAAAAAAAAAAAAATTCATTGAATAAAATATACTGTTCTTTTTTTTCTTTTAAATAAATATTGATCCTTGCCTTCACTTTGCAGTAATCATCTGGGCTTGTTGCATTTCCTGGATACTTTGTGCAACCTTCTTCCTGTTTCTCATAGTATTAAACTTTTTAAAACTGGGCAGGCCAGAAACAAAAAACCTGCCTTTTTCTTGGATCACGAGATATGCATGATAAAAGAGAGCATGGCGGTTCTGACCAATAGCAGAGCAGAGGATCTAAGAAGCTATCCCATCGTTCAAATCAATCGTGAGCAGTGGCTAAAAGAAAAACTTGATCAGCTCTGTCCACTTGTAGAGGTAAAGCTTTATCGCCAGATGGTAAAAAAAGCCATTAGCCTTAAAATGATAAGTGATGTCGCTATGCTTGTGAAGACGGCTTAACGAGTATTGATACTTGTTAAAAGACTAATAATTGAGAGTGTGTTGGTGGGCGTCTGAAGTGATGTCTGTCACACTATTGTTTAAATAGTTATAAACCATTTAATTGATTTATTTAGGCAACCGTGAATAAAAAACTATTGTCTAGGACACAAGATTTGATCCACTTATGTTTTAATTCTCTTTCTTGTATTCTTTTTAATATTATTATTAATGTTGCACATGTAAATTTGTATTATGCAGCAATTGTTTCTTGGCCATTGGATATAACTGATTATTACAGACAATCAGAAATTACTGTATTTTCCAGTGAGAAACAGTCACTATGATCACTTTTTCCTGCAGGTTTACATGCTGTGTGTTCTGTCTTCTTCCTATCAGTAGCACCATTCACTTTTTTAGCAATCAGTGCTACAGTCTCTCTTTTGGGGGGTTTCTCATTTTACAGGGTTTATTTGCACGTTTTGTGCAAAAGTCCAAAAATATTTTAATGTTTTGTCTAATACCCTTGGGCTTAGCATTTTTTTTTTTGCATACAACAGACTTGGCTGTGAAACTTCAGGAGTATCGAGGTAATCCTCTGTGTGTCGTGTTTTTTTAACTGTGTTGCGTTTGCCCGGAAACAACACAAAGTCAAAGATCAAAGGAGTATGCTGCTGTGTTTACATCAGCTGCAATGAGCATTAATCAAGATCCAATAAATGCTGGATTCTTGGATGTATACAAGGTTCATGGTATAGACCAGTGGTGTTTAAACTCCTGTAGCCATTTAAAACGGCCATGGTTCCAAGACCTCCTGTCATCAGTCTGAAAATCTGGATACCTAATTGTTCGGTGATTTTGATTGAATTTGCCATGCGTAGTCTGACTCCTCATAAATCTTCCCTAGTAGTGGTTAAATTTCTCATAACCAGATTATTTGACAGCATGCCCTCAACCTTAATATCAATCTATAATAATAAAATTGCAACTAGCAAGTTAAGACCTTGCTTAAGAGGCTACTAACTTACAACCTGTTCCGAGAAAAAACACTCAGGATTGCTGGCCTACAAACAAATAGAATTCAATTCAGTTTTATTTGTATAGCTCTTTTTACAATGGCCATTGTCACAAAGCTGCTGTACACAATCATAGAAATTATAAGACGCAAATGAATCAGAAATCAGTTTGTCCCTGATAAGCAAACCGAGGGCAATGGTGGTAAGCTAAAACTCCCTGAGACATAATAGGAAAAAACCTTGAGAGGAACCAGACTTAATAGAGAACCCATCTTATTTGGATGAAAAACAGGTAGCAGGAATTTTGCAGTCACACTATGTATGTAAGCAACTTAAGTCATAAGTCCTTGGAGAACAGCTGGAACGTCCTCAGTCACCCTAGTGATATTATGACCATCAACTGAAGGCGGGTCACACGGAAGGGTCTGACAGGTCCAGAGTGGAGATAGGGTCTGGATCACTGGCAGCTCAATAGTGGAATATGTAACTCAACAGTGAGAGAAAGAAAGAGAAGGAAGGAAAGAAAAAAAAACAGGAAAATTGTAATTACAGTATAATAGAGTGATTGTAAACTTGTGTAGAGTACAAGCATGGACTTCTGCAAGACTAACATCATAACTAAAAGGAGAACCAGAGGAAAACACGGACATAAGAGCTCCCTGATATGTTTAGCAACCAGCCATCCATCATCAACAACATAATCAATAAGAGTGGGGAAGACAGCATCTAAACATACCAGATCACCATAATAAGTCTCCCAGATCTACTCCTCCTTTGTCTAGGCAAATCTATACAAAATGATTAACTAAATAAATAAGTTTTAGCCTAGACTTAAACACTGAGACTGTGTCTGATTCTTGAGCTTTTTTTATTGGAAAGCTGTTCTTTAACTTTGGGGCTGGAATGAGGGAATGCTATTGTGGTAATATTATCTACTTGGGCTTCAAATGAGAGATTGGAGTCTATAATCACACCCAGGTCTTTTACTGTTGCACTTGATGAAACAGAAATACTGTCTAGGGTTAAAGTGTGATCAGGAAGCTTATTTTTAGCTGAATGTGGTCCTAGAACCAGAACCTCTGTATTATCAGAGTTTGACAAAAGAAAGTTGCTTAACCTCCAGTCTCTTTTTTCCTTCACACATTGTTTAACTTTATTAAACTGGCCTTTTGCATCTGGCCTAGCTGAGACGTATAACTGTGTATCATCAGCGTAACAGTAGAAACTAATATCATGCTTATGAATTATGTTGCCCAGAGGAAGCATGTAAAGAGACAAAAGAAGTGGGCCTAAAACTGAACCCTGTGGAACACCATACTTCACATGAGAGCATGCAGAATAATCACCATTTAAATCTATGAACTGATAGCAATCGATTAAATAATCGGACCTGAGCCAGACGAGGACCGTTCCTTTAATTCCTACTACCTCTTCTAATATGTAAAGAAGAATATTCTGATCAATGGTGTCAAAAGTCGCACTGAGGACGAGTAACATAAGCAAAGAAACACAACCCTGATCGGATGCCAGTAAGAGGTCATTTACTACTTTGACAAGTGCTGTCTCTGTGCTATGATAAGGCCTAAATCCTGTTTCATACAGTCTGTGTATGTTATTCCTGTGTAAATAAGAACATAACTGCTGCGCTACTATATTCTCCTGGATTTTGGAGATAAAGGGAAGGTTTGATATCGGCCTGTAATTTGACAGCTCACTGGGGTCCAGGTCAGGTTTCTTAAATTAGTGGTTTAATAACTGCTAATTAAAAGATTTCAAAACATACCCACTGAGTGAAATTAGATTGTTCTCTTCCATCATTCAAATAGTCTGGTTTCAAAACCTGAATTTTCTACCTAATGTTGCAATTTTGTTATCAAAAAAGTACATGAAGTCCTCACTGCGGCATGCAGTTATAGTAAAGATTTCTGAAGTGGTCTTATTTTTAGTTAATTTTGCTACATTGTCAAATAAAAATCTAGGATTATTTTTATTATTTTCTATAAGGTTGAAGAGATAAAACTCTCTGGGACAGAATAGGAAGAAGCCTTGAGAGGAACCAGACTCAACAGAGAGCCCATCCTCATTTGGGTGAAAAAGAGGTATCAGGAATGATGCAGTTACACTGTGTGTGTAAGCAACTTAAATCATAAGTCCTTGAAGAACAGCTGGAACGTCTTTATGGCAGAGTGGAAATGTCCTCGGTCACGCTGGTAATGTGATCATCAACTGGAGGCAGGTCACACGGAAGGGTCTGACAGGTCCAGAGTGGAGATGGGGTCTGGACCACTGGCAGCTAAGTTGTGGCATATGTAGCTCGGCAGTGAAAAGAGAGAGAGAGAGCGCGAGAGAGAGGGGAAGGAAGAAAGACAAAAAAAAAAGAAGAAGAAAAAGGGGTAAGTGACATTGTAATCGCATTGTATGGAGTGATTGAGTATTTAATATAGAGTGTAAGCATGGACTCTGGCAAGACTAACTAGAACAGCGTAACTGATAGAAGAACCAAAGGGAAAACACAAACATGAGGTCTCCCTGATATGCTAAGCAACCAGCCACTCATCATCAACACTGTGATTAATAAGAGTGGGGAAGACCGCGTCTAAACATACCAGATCACTATGATACTCACATCCATGAGTCCCCCAAATCTACTCTTTTATCTAAGGTGAATCTATAGAAATTGCTTAACTAAAGTTTTTAGCCTAGACCTAAACACTGAGAATGTGTCTGATTTGTGAACATTCATAGAGAGGCTATCTCATAACTTGGGGGCTCTGTAAGAAAAGTTTTCATAATGTGCGGTATTCATAGGCAGCCTGCATCCTTTGATCGAAGTAGGCGTGGCGGAATGTAAGACACCAGCAGTTCACTTAGGTACTGTGGCACAAGACCATTTAGTGCTTTATAGGTCAGGAGTAGTATTTTAACATTGATGTGGTATTTTACTGGAAGCCAGGGGTAATGTGTGATGATCTAGTTTTAGTGAGGACTATCGCTGCTGCGTTCTGAACTAACTGAAGTTTATTTATACACCTAGGTGAACAGTCAGTGTTACAATAATCCAGCCTGGATGTAATAAAAGCATGAGCAAATTTTTCTGCATCATTATGTGACAATATATTTCTTATCTTGGCAATAATATTATCTACATGGGCTTTAAATGAGAGATTGGAGTCTATAATCACACCCGGGTCATTTACTGTTGCACTTGATGAAACAGAAAGACCGTCTAGGGTTAAAATGTGATCAGGAAACTTTTAGCTATATGTGGGCTAAAACTAGAAACAAAACCTCTGATCAAAGGATGCAGGCTGCCTGTCAGTACCGTGCATTATGAAAACTACAGCATGGAGCAGAGCCTTCTCTTACAGAGCCCCAAAGATATGGAATAGCCTCCCTATGAATGTAGGGAACGAACCAGACACCGTCTCGGTGTTTAAGTCTAGGCTAAAAACTTAATTATTAAGCCAAGCATTTTGTATCGATTTACCTTAGACAAAGGAGTAGATCTGGGGGACTTATAGATGCTGAGTATTATGGTGATCTGGTGTCAGCTCTGGGCAGTAGTAGATGTGAGTTTACAATTAAAGCAGTAGCGTGGTAGCACGGCGCTGTGTGTACATTATTAGTATAACACATTTTAAATGAAATAAGATTGCGATCTGAAATAATTTTGCACTGAGGAATTGTTAATATATTACTTACACCTACTGGGCTCTAAATGAGAGATTGGAGTCTATAATCACACACCAAGATCTTTTGTTGTTGCACCTGATGAAACCAAAAGACTGTCTAGGGTTAAAGTGTGAACAGGAAGCTTACTTTTAGCTACATGTGGGCCTAGAAAAAGAACCTCTGATCAAAAGATGCAGGCTGCCTGTCAGTAAAGCGCATTATGAAAACTACAGCATGAGGCAGAGCCTTTTATTACAGAGCCCCAAAGTTATGGAATATTAAATCTAAACTGTGACCTACTTTATGAGTAGTTCCTATTACGCACTGATTAACTCCCACTGAGTCGAGTACGGACATAAAGGCTATTCTCAGCGGGTCGCCTGTATTTTTAAAATGAATATTAAAGTCTCCAGCAATTAACGCTTTATCAACAGAGACAACCAGGTTTGATAGGAAATCTGCAAATTAAATTAAATTCGGTTTAGTCCAGATTTAAGTTAAACACAGGATGTCAAACTTCTGATCCGTGATCATTTCATTAACCATAAGCGCTTTAGAAGTAAGAGATCTAATATTTAACAATCCTAGCTTCAGATCAGAGGTGCAAGCTGTGTGTTCAGTATGTTCTGAATTACATGTCTCTATATTATTTAATTACTAAAGCAGACTTTCTGGGTTTTTCTATATTTAGTTTTATTTATGGAGCAGACACAGTCTCAATGTTATATACCCTAAGTGACGACCTTGTGCAGCTAGCAGACGGTTGGATTAGCCTGTTGGTTTGCTGCTTGGCCTAGGCTCTGGGTAGTCAACGATTAACTAGACCTATTCTAAGACTATGAGCTATGTTACAAAAACGGAGAGCGGTCCCTTCCCAAGTGGGATGCCCGCAAAAGTTCTCCAATTATCAATGAAGCCCACATTGTTTTCGGAGCACCACCTGGACATTCAGCGGTTCGGTGACCATAACCTGCTATAAGCTATGTCACAACGTTGCATTGGAATAGAGTGAGGAAAAGTTCTTTCTCATATATCTCTCTTAAGACCATAACTACAGACAATTTAAAAATGGTTAATTCTGATATCATGCACGGTGGCTTATTCACTACTTTAAAGCTCTCCTGACAGCCTGAAGTCATAACCCTCACTTGAAATAGATGGCATGTTTGTTGCCTTCCACTTCGCATAGAAGCTTCTTACATGTTCTTATCTGTAGATAGCATTACTAAGGGCAAATATTCTTCATGGTCAGATCATTGAAGTGGCAGAAACACTGTCCAGACAGTGTGTTTGTTCATAAAAGTGGTATTAGCATCCAGAGGTAATAAAAGTTGCATCTGTTTACCATCACAGCATAGACTCACTTTCCAGCATGTTTTGAAGCAGGACAAACCAGACAATAATTATTCTTCTTTTTGCCTTAAGATGGCCTGTGTGCATACTTTTACTTGTTTGGGCAATGTATTGGGGCCTCATGTATCAACGCTGCGTACACACAAAAACTTTGTGTACGGCAGCTTTCACCCCCTCACAGTTAAAATTAATGTGAAAATGTGACAACTTTGTGTATGGTGTACGTACATTTTCTGTCATTTTTGGCCATTGGTGCCTCTTAGAGGCAATATAGTGAAGTTGCAAACATTAGACTACAAAAATATTCTTTGTAAATCTATTGCTATTAATTTGTAATTGATAAAATAGGCTAATTGACATCATATGTTTCTATCAATTATGCAATTAAGTATAAACATATAAAAGCATGTGCAAATTTAAAAGAACCCTCAGTCTATGGCAATGGCAGCATTCGCCTTATTAGAGGACTGGCAATAACCGAATCCGAAGAAAACAATTTTTTAGGGACTACAGTAATTTTCTGAACTACGATAATGACTAGCTTATCAGACGATTTGAATTTACAAGGGCTATCCTCTTGGAGCTCTGTGCTGAGTTGGGTCCGAATTTGGAGAGACAGACAGCAGGGAGTCACGCATTATCCATTCCCTTACAGGTGCTGACAACACTTCTTTGAATCTTTCCAAAGGGATCTGGCAGACTGCTCAGTCGTCCTCGAGCCACGCAATGCCAGCTGTATGGAACAGGATCATCCGCATATCTACCAGGTGTATGAGGTTCCCGTACGATGCGGTTGATGCCAAACATTAAAGCACAATTTGCAGCAATAGCCGGTTTTCCTAATGTAATCATTCGATCAACTGCACACACACATTGCTATTAGATTAGATTAGATTCAACTTTATTGTCATTGTGCAAGGTACATGTACAGAGCCAATGAAATGCAGTTAGCATCTAACCAGAAGTGCATAAGTGGCTTATTTACAATAAATATCAGTGTAATAAATAGGGTATGGGGTTGAGGTGGGGGTAAATAATGTACCCCCATATAGATGCATATGGATAGAGTATAGAGGTGTAACAATAGATAGTTATAGATTGTGCAAGATGCATAATGATAGGTAGTGCAAAGTACTGTATAGATTGATATAGATAGATATAGTATAGATTGTATAGATTGTGCAAAGATGCATAATGATAAGGTAGTGCAAAGTACAGAAGTGGCAGTGCAGTAGTAATTAATACTGTATATCAGCTGTTCAGTGCAGAAACAGCCACAGGAAAGAAGTTGTTTCTCAGTCTGTTTGTGCGGGCTCTGAGGCATCGGTAGCGTCTGCCTGATGGGAGAAGAGTGAACAGTCCGTGGTTTGCAGACAGCTGCACGCCACTGATCATGGTTTTCCAGAGTGGTGTTATACTATATGTACAAGCTTTCCTTATTCTGTAAAGTCACCCACACCCCCACTGATGATGTAAGTGCAGGGACTGCTGTTGGAACCCTCTATAACCAAAAGACACTACTGTATTATCTAGTGTAATCCTGGCTTAAATTTTAGTTTAAAAAAGTTCCAATCTGGTATTGATTCACTCTGAAAAAGGGGGTCTTCCAAATGCTGTATTCAAAATTTAAGCTTAGAGTGATGACACTTCGGACACCATTACTTTTCAGTACTTTATTAGAATAACATTTAAAGTACAAACACAAACCATATTCTATAATATAAGCAGTTGGAGAAAAGCTCAGAAAATGAGGAAACAGAAATATACAGTAATGAGCACACAATCTCTAAGGCCTAACGGTTTAAGCTTTTTATACTCCATAAAACCTGGTGAATGTGAAGGGACTGAATACAAACTTTGGTTCAAAGACAATTTTAGAAAAACTGGATGATGTTTCTTCATGGCAAATCTTATAAAAACAGTAAATGTAATGTTTTTGCAGTGAATACAAACAGTATGGCAGTGTTTTCACTTTAACTTTGACCTGTACTTTGGCTGGCCATTGGCATTAGGACAGTTTTGATTTGTCTTAATATTTCAAGGATATTCACATCTACACTAGTTGAACAATTGTTGAAGGTAAGTTATGTACAATAGTTGTGAGTTTTATAAGGTTTTAGAACCTCTGAAAACTGGTTTTATCTTTAAAAAAAAAAAAAAAAAAAAAAAAAATAAAAAAAAAAAAAAAAAAAACAGAAAAATATATATATATATATATATATATATATATATATATATATATATGATGATATATATATCAAAAAAAATAAAGGGAACACTAAAATAACACATCCTAGATCTGAAGGAATGAAATGTTCTTATTAAATACTTTGTTCTTTACATAGTTGAATGTGCTGACAACAAAATCACACAAAAATGATCAATGAAAATCAAATTTATTAACCCATGGAGGTCTGGATTTGGAGTCGCACTCAAAATTGAAGTGGAAAAACACACTACAGGCTGATCCAACTTTGATGTAATGTCCTTAAAACAAGTCAAAATGAGGCTCAGTAGTGTGTGTGGCCTCCACGTGCCTGTATGACCTCCCTACAACACCTGGGCATGCTCCTGATAAGGTGGCGGATGGTCTCCCAAGGGATCTCCTCCCAGACATAGACTAAAGCATCCGCCAACTGCTGGACAGTCTGTGGTGCAACGTGGCATTGGTGGATGGAGTGAGACATGATGTCCCAGATGTGCTCAATTGGATTCAGGTCTGGGGAACGGGCGGGCCAATCCATAGCATCAATGCCTTCGTCTTGCAGGAACTGCTGACACACTCCAGCCACATGAGGTCTAGCATTGTCTTGCATTAGGAGAAACCCAGGGGCAACCGCACCGGCATATGGTCTCACAAGTGGTCTGAGGATCTCATCTTGGTACCTAATGGCAGTCAGGCTACCTCTGGCGAGCACATAGAGGGCTGTGCGGCCCTCCAAAGAAATGCCACCCCACACCATTACTGACCCACTGCCAAACCGGTCATGCTGGAGGATGTTGCAGGCAGCAGAATGTTCTCCACGGCGTCTCCAGACTCTGTCATGTCATGTGCACAGTGTGAACCTGCTTTCATCTGTGAAGAGCACAGGGTGCCAGTGGCTAATTTGCCAATCTTGTTTTTTTCTGGCAAATGCCAAACGTCCTGCACGGTGTTGGGCTGTAAGCACAACCCCCACCTGTGGACGTCGGGCCCTCCAACCCTCATGGAGTCTCATTCTGAGCGTTTGAGCAGACGCATGCACATTTGTGGCCTGGAGGTCATTTTGCAGGGCTCTGTCAGTGCTCCTCCTGTTCCTCCTTGCACAAAGGCGGAGGTAGCGGTCCTGCTGCTGGGTTGTCGCCCTCCTACGGCTTCCTCCACGTCTCCTGATGTACTGGCCTGTTTCCTGGTAGCGCCTCCATGCTCTGGACACTACGCTGACAGACACAGCAAACCTTCTTGCCACAGCTCGCATTGATGTGCCTGAGCCACTTGTGTGGGTTGTAGACTCCGCCTCATGCTACCACTAGAGTAAAATCACCGCCAGCATTCAAAAGTGACCAAAACATCAGCCAGAAAGCATAGGAACTGAGAAGTGGTCTGTGGTCCAGAACCACTCCTTTATTGGGGGTGTCTTGCTAATTGCCTGTAATTTCCACCTGTTGTCTATTCCATTTGCACAACAGCATGTGAAATTAATTGTTAATCAGTGTTGCTTCCTAAGTGGGCAGTTTGATTTCACAGAAGTGTGATTGACTTGGAGTTACATTGTGTTGTTTAAGTGTTCCCTTTATTTTTATTGAGCAGTGTGTGTATATATACACATATATATATATATATATATATATATATATATATATATATATATATATATATATATCTATATATATTGGTAAAAACAGGTTGTGTGTAATATTTTTGTATTCCACAGCAGATGAAGCAGTAGTCAGGCAATGAAAAATATTAGGTGAATGAACTGGTAAGCAACCCAACCTATAGTCTAAAGTGAGCTCGAAATAAATTAAATAGCACTACCCCATAAGCCCTCAAATCTTATACTAATGATATGCAACAAGACTGCAGTGTGTGTCAGTGTTATAATGCAGTATACTATGTAGACATATCATAGACACGCCTTATTCTTTAAGACTGACTGACTGACTGACATAAAGACATGCTGACAAAAAAGTGCATCCTTCATTAGGACTGACAGTACAACATCTGTGTTCCTTGCTGGGACAGTCAATTAAAAAGGCCCTGCTTTTCTCTTAGCTTGACACAGACAGGCCACGCCTCCTTCACCGAGTCTGACAGAGGAAAAGATGACACCTCCTTTACTTAGACTGATAAATGCCTCCTTAACCCAGGACTTTCCTAGGTCACTTCCTTTTCACCAGACTTGACTAGGGCACACAAAGGCCACAGCTTCTTCATTAAGACTGACATATAAGCCACACCTCTTCTACTGTGACTGACAAATGTCCTAACTAGGATTCTGTTAGGTCCTTTCTTCTTCACTGGAATTGACTGGGGCTCACAAAGGCCACATCCCCTGGGGGACTCATATAGTCAGCCTTCCTAATACTAAAGCACATAGCCCGCACATACACCAAGCTGAAACTGCTGGGCTCTTTACCAAGGTCCTTCACCCCAAACTCCTGCATTGATTACCATGTAACAGTATTCATTGTTTTGCAACAGAATTTTTAACCACTATTGCAAACAGAAACAAGTATACTAGAAATTTCCTGTTGCTGTGATATTTGAGTGGATTTGAGCTTTTCTATTTAACATGAGAGGTACACAAGTAAAGCGTTTGTATGGGCCATAAACAAAACTCAATGAAACGCACATTCAGAGCGGAATATTGAGGGGAGTGTCACACTGCCCGGTGACGATGGCTAGAGAAAAAGGCAAACCTGCGCATGGAAAACCTTTGGGTGTCATGGCATGGCATATATTTTTGGTTCATATTTTGGCAGATTTACTATAAAAATCTGACTTCATGCTAGCCTCTTGCATCCCCTCTCTGCCCCCAACCACTAGACTACAGAACTTATTGCAACTGGAACTGACAAACAGAAGGACATTTCCATCATGAGAATTCTTATACAAGAGCCCTAGTTATTATCATATATTTAGATAATGTGTCGTTTGATTTTTAATTGTGTCTGTTGAGTTTTGAGCTTCCAAAATAAATGGCTGTATTTTTAGTACAGTCCACCCAGTATGGATGTAAAAAAAACTGACTTTTCACACAGTTCCATTACTTACAAACTGAGCTGGAATCTTTCACATGCACATGTCATTTTCTTCATTTGGTACACTGAGTGTTCGCTAATCATTCATAACCATGGCCATGCTTTTAATTCCTGCAAAAAAACAGCTGCTGCTTCCTCATTTCTGTTTCTTCTGGACAAAGTGATGCTACAACACTGTCTCTATCTGTACATCATCTGCTACACTTTGACAGAGATTTCATGTCTGATTATTTTGTATGTGACCCAGTAGAAGATGTTAAAAATGAGAAAGGCCAAAGGGAAAGCTGCTCTTGAAATGGTGTCGATCCTCTTTGCACGGTCCACAAACTTCCTTTTATTGTTCTCCACTGCTGTTTGCTGCATGCTGCTGTCACTTTTTACAGCCATGCCATCCTTTATGCATGAAGCTATGCCATAGCCGGAGAAATGGAAACGCCTTTCTCTCAGCTCCTCTTCCTGGACATTCAAAAAAAAAAAAAACCAGCATGAAGCAAAAACCTTGTGTAAAGAGGAACTAAGTAATGAAACAGGCAGATTTTAAATCTAAATCTCAGTCAGGCTATTCATATCCTAAATAAGGTTAAGATGCCAAATGATGATAAATAGAATTATTATTCTATGCATGGAATACATATTCCTAAAAAATAATGATTCCTGCTTTTTTATTGGATAAAACATTTGTCTTGTGTAGCCAGATGTTTAGAATACTAGCAGAAAGTCTAAACTACATCACAGCTTTTATTAGCAGAGTTTGTATGATTACCAAAGTGTCAGACTGCTGTGCAACCATAAATAATTTATTTAAGGAAGCTGATAAGTTTGCTTTAATAATGTTAAACCAGTCTGTAAAAAATTGGTTTGCAAAATGCCAAGAAATTTGTACAAAAATGTGTTTAGACTTTTTAAAAAATACAGTCAGTGAGTCTCTGACACATTGTACTGTTTGGGCAGTGTTTACTATTGTTTGGTTCTGACCAGGATAAGCGCATGACCATGTTTGCCGTGAAACACCAGGCCTCCATTAGGTATGGGCTGACTGGTCTTCTCCAGCATGCGCACTGCAGGCAAGACAGGTAAAGCGTTATAAAAAAGCTAGTTATAGGGTGTCTTCCTCTGATCCAGCCCCGTGTAGGGGCCCGGTCGTTGAAACAGAAAAAGCTAGTAGAGGTGCCTGGTTACAACCAGGCCTTCCTGAGTACATGTTGTCAGTGTCACCGTCCATATTGTGTAGCATCATCTGGCATGTGTTACCATAGGACAATATAGAGAGTGAATGTGAGGCCCGCGCTTACTAAGCTTGCCAGCGGCGACTGTATTTGGCTCAAATTATAGGGCCCTAAAGGCCTGTCGGGCTTCTGTAGGGAGGCTGTCTGGATACGTCAGCTACTAGTATGCTCCTTGGATGCTCGAAACCCTAATTTCTGTCCTTTTCCCCTGGGTCATGTGGATTTACTCTGTCAACACACGCACAAGGCAGAGAAGGTACGAATGAAAAGAAGAAGGATGTTGCATTTATACTTCCTGGTCGATGACGTGTCATATGTATGACGTTCCATCTTCTAATTGGTGTGATTGAACACATGCTTCAGAACCGCGGACATGTGGGAAAGATTCCCATCTGATGCAGCTCGAGTTCCCAAAGAGAAACTTAGGGCATCCACCTAAGCAAGTATCTATCTTTACTAATTTGCTGTTTATGGGAGGAATTGGGCAGAATATTGAGATTACAAAGACAATGGTTTTTACCTTATCATTTCGTCTCTGCCTGCGTTTTAGTCGGAGAAATTCCTTCTGTTGCCTTGAGACAAAATTTACTCCAGCGTATTCCAGCAACGCAGCGAATACAAACAGCAAACACACCGCCATCCAGATGTCTATAGCCTTAACGTAGGACACCTTCTCACACACACAAACACAAAGAGAATGTTTATTTAAAATAATGTTAAAAACGTTTTACACACACACAAGCAAAGCCATTAGTGTTTACATTTCATTCTCAAAGAAAGATGACTTGAACAGCTGACAAAGAAGAGAAACATGGTAGAAAAAATGGGAAAAAGGTTAGTGGAGGGATAAGGAAGAAAAAAAGGTAAAACAAAGGTAAAGAAACATTTCTCAAAAGGAGACAATGTAAAAGAACATACAGAAGATTGATTTGTGTGTTTATATGTGTGATGTGTAAATAATGTAACAATAACAGTTGTTTGTGTCATTATATTAATCTATTCTATTTATTGACGGCTGATTATTTTTAGCTCTGCTTCTACATTACAATATAGTCTTGATGGCCAATATTGATTTTGTAACTGTATCCAATTTTTTGACTAGCAATTTACGTATTCTTCAAAAACTGATAATAAATATGGCCTTAGAGTTTAAGGAGCTTTAGTGTCTCAGCCGTGACTGCAGTACTTTAAAGAGTCAGGCTCAGGTGCATCATCAACTCTGTATTATGCTTTAAAACCATAACATCAATTACATCAATATCACTAACCAATAGGTGAATTTTGAGCTTTGTGTAATTTCTGATCTTGATCAGTGTGAACCCCCCCCCCGCAAGCTTCACCCTCCCCTGCAAGCTTCACCCTGTATAGCTATTTAATACTCCTATTGTTTGTGATTTTGTGGAAAAATCTATGTAGTTTTTTTGAAGACTGTCACTTTGAAGTTATTTGTGGAAAAAATTCTTTTCTTGAATAATTGTTTGTCCTAAAGAGAACAACCCAAATTTGTGTTCTTTACCTCACATTTGTGTAGTTTTTGGAGCGTACCTTTGGCAGCGAGGCTCTGGAGCCGGCGCTCTGTGTCGTCATGGTAAGAACGGTGGTGATGCCGAGAGCCACTCGAGCCGGTGCGGCGTCCATGTTGATCCAGAAAGACACCCAGGACAGGATGACGATGAGCAGACTGGGGATGTACATCTGGATCAGGTAGTAGCCCATCTGTCTCTCCAGCTGGAACTTTACTTCAATACAGGTGAACTTCCCTAAACAACACATGTAACATTATTTAAAAAATTAATATTTAAAATCTTTTGCAAATTTTATTTTAAACAATAGTCTGTATGGTTGTGGGTGCAACTCTCTTTATAACAAAATAAATATATACAAGTAATCTGTAATCTGTGTCTGTCAGTCAGTTAGTAATTTGGTCTGCCAAATGCTGCAAATGTAAAATACGGTAGAGACACGGCCTTTGTATCTGTCAGTCTCAGTGAAGGAGGCATGGCCTCTGTATCTCAGTCTCAGTGAAGGAGGCGTGGCCTCTGTATCCGTCAGTCTCAGTGAAGGAGACGTGGGGTCTGTATCTGTTAGTCTTAGTAAAGGAGGCGTGGCCTCTGTCTCTGACCGGTCAAGGAAGTACAAACGGAGCAATAATCAATGAACGTAATGGACGAAAATAAAAAGATTATTTAATATGTTGCTGTCACATCATATTTAAACATCGGCAAATTAATGCTGAGCCTGAGAGCGTGCGCGCGCGTGTGTGTGTGTGTGTGTTTCCAATTAGCCACAGCGTGCGGAGAAAAAATACTTTTATCATGGACTGTTAAAACTACCTCTGCTTCTAATCTGGGTAATTTATTACAAAAGTAATAAATATCAAAATACACAGTTGTCGTAAGTTAAATATATTGCTGTTGGTGTTGCTGTATGTTGCTGTAAATGTGCTAGTTTTTGCTAAACACTTACATTAGTGTCATATCAGCTTTAGCATGTAGTAGTGTTGTCACCTGTGTTGTAGTGTTTAGTGCAGTAGCCAAGCTCTTTTTCCTCCCTGATGATGAACTGAGGCAGTGTCAGTCCCTCTGCAACTTGCACCGGCCCCGTTTCCAACCACTCGAAGATCAGGTCATTCATTGTGTAGCCAACTATGTATAATTACACAAATACACTTACTGTCCACTTTAGTCTAAACACCTTCACGTCTGCTCATTCATGCTGTTATCTAATACACTTATACAAATAAAGGTCAGGGGCATCAGGTATGGTTACCATTAAACCAAGTTAATTGGTTTAGTTTAGTAATTGGTCTAGTCTCTAGAGTATGACAGTAATACAGTACCTACATCAGCTTATCAAGACTAATTCATTAAATATTTGCTGTATAGCTGCAGCTGAATCTTAATTTACACGTGACATGTTAATTCATGTGTTCTGGTTTGGTATGTCAATCACACCAAAATAAGCTAAATAAATCATTATCAAACTCTCTTAATTAAAATTATTGGAGGTCTTTTAATACACATTAACACAAACTTGAAACTGATACTAAAGATCTAGTAAATAAAGACGATGAATTTTTACTAAAAATAATATATTGATTATATTGACTAATAACAAGTTACAGCAAGCAGTAATTTAAAGTAATGAGTCAGATTTTAGTTAACATTATTACATTATGTAGTTTGTAATTGGGTCAAAAATAGAATTAAAATTGTATAGAAAATAGACAAAGCATCATAAATTCATTATAGGGTCAAAAACAATTTAACAATAATGTTTTTTGTTTTTGTTTTTTTAAATAAAAAAATGTGACCCTTTTGTGGATCAGGGCTTATGTACAGGAAACACTGTTTTTATGAAAGATAATAATAATAATAATGTACTCACAGCTCTCCAGCTGCATGATACACGTCTGGACATCCATTGGAAAATTTTTCAAATCCATTGGACAGGAGAGAATTAGAGTCAATCTAGGACAGAGAGGTTCACACTATTATTCACTGATGTTTAATTGAGTATAAAGTACTGTACCCCCCCCACGTGTCAGTGGAGCTACTCAATTATTATTTAATCAGTACATTTAACCAGCTATTTAATCAGTACTGAGCAGAGTACAGACATGATATTGATGTGTGTTATTTATACATATTGCTGTCAATTTGAACATAAGTGCATTGTTTTCATAGAAACAGAGCAGGTGCTTTAATTTAAACCTGCAGTAAAGCTGCTGTTCCAGAGAATTACTTCACAACTTCTGCAAACAGAGCTCTAAGGTGTAAATTGTTATAAAATGTCTCAGTTCTCATTGCTTAATAAGTTTTGATGATTCAGGTTGTAGCCAGAGGTGGTTGATGGCACCTGTGTGGCCTGTGAGAAAATAAAAGCCTTCGAATAGAAACCAATCTCCTAAGGCCCATTTTAACACACATATTTTACCCGCACGCTTCACCTGATTCATCCTGCAGCCTGAGGTCCGTTTGTGGTTTTTTTTCAAAGTTTACCCTAATGACTGTGCAGCCGGCTGGGAATCATAAATTTAACTATCATAAGTTACTGTGTAATATTCTTTGTGTTGTAGCCGGAACACCACCTAGGCCACACAAACCCCATGCCCTCCCACGGGAACGCCGCCTAATGAAAAGGATGATCTGTATAGTGGAGGATTGTGAGCAAATCCATCACCCTGGTCTTTTTTGACATTGACAGCAAACATTTGTCCTATAAAGCTGCCTGTAGTGCCGTCCTGTCTCTGCAAAATAACGCTGTTATGAGATCTTTTTTTTCAATATTTTGTTATTAGTGAGAGCACACAATGTGTTGTAAGTTGACCCTCAGGTTTTCTTAATGTCAGTAGAGTAATAAGTAGAAATTAGAAATAGGATCACTGCAATAGTAATCAGTCTTTAGAACACTAAAGCAGATGGGCTACAGCAGCAGAAAACCACACTGGGTGCTTTTCAGCTAAAAACAGGAAACTGGCTGCTGTGCAATTCGCACAGGCTCACCAAAAATGGACAATAAAAGATCGCAATCCAATAGCGCACCTTTGGGATGTGGTGGAACAGGATATTTCCATCCTGGATGTGCAGCCGACAAATCTGCAGCAACTACGTGATGCTATCATGTCATTATGGACCAAAATCTCTGAGGAATGTTTCCAACACCTTGTTGAATCTAAGCCACAAAGAAGCAGTTCTGAAGGGAAAGGAGGTCTAAACCAGTACTAGCAAGGTATACCTAATAAAGTGGCCAGTAAGTGTAATGTAATTACTGCAAAACATCAAAATTTTTTAAGTGTACCTTATGCTGTAAAGAACCGTTCCATCCTTAAAGATCCTCAGCAGCTTGTTCTCAGTTGTGACGTCATGAAAGTTTGCACCTTTCTCATTAGCGAAGAACAAATCAGGTTTCCAAATGGAGTCCAACATGGAGGGGTCCAAATCCAGCGAGGAGTCTGGGTACTCGCTGTAGGACAGACGTGGGTCGTTCCACTTCTGACGCAGGAAAATGTTCACTCTGTAGTCCTGTAGAGTGACAAGCCAATAAGCCCAGAAACATAACCTAACCAAGAAACTACTTTCCCTGATGGCATCTATAATTCTGCTGAAATCAGTCACACTGTGAAACTGTTATTAACTGAAAACTTTATTCTGCTAACATTTAAACTGGTTGTTTCTTGTTTTAGGTTGCTTTATAAATATATATGATTTTTCGCTATGATCATTTAATGTGCAACATAAGTTTGGGTTTTGGAGCCATCTAAAGTAGTCTGAATGTAAACGGCTCCAAAACAATTAATATGAACATTTATTAGTATTACTTTGTTAGCTGTAGCATTACTTGGTTAGCAAGGCAGAGGATTCGAGATGGGAAGGAATACTTTAAAGGGTTGATGAATAAGGAAAATGAGAGGAGAAAAGGGTATGGCTTTGAAGGGAAGAAAGAGAAAAGGCAGTTGGTCCTGATGAGATACCTGTGAAGGTGTGGAAATGTCTAGGAGAGACAGCAGTGGAATTTCCTATTAGATTGTTTAACAGGATTTAATGAGTGAGAAGATGCCTGAGGATTCCCGGGTGCCACCAAGCCACGACTGTTGGGCCCCTGAGCGAGACTCTTAACCCCCAATTGCTCAGTTATATATATTAGATAAAATGTAAGTCGCTCTGGATAAGGGCATCTGCCAAATGCTGTAAATGTAAATGAATAGTGGAGAAGTGTGCTGGTGCCTATCTTTAAGAAAAAGGGTGATGTGCAGAGTTGCAACAACTACAAAGGCATAAAGTTGATAAGTCATACAATAAAGTATGGGAGAGAGGAGTGGAAGATAAGATAAGAAGGGGAGTAGATACGGTATGGCTCTATGCCCAGAAAGAGCATTACAGATGCAATCTTTGCTCTGAGAATGTTGATGGAGAAATACAGGGATGGTTGAAGGGAGGTACAGTGTTTTTGTAGACCCGGAGAAAGCATATGACAGGGTACCTAGAGAAGCGCTGTGGTATTGTATGAGGAAGTTAGGAATCGCAGAGAAGTATGTCAGTATGTATGAGGAAAGCAGGACAGTAGTGAGGTGTGCAGTAGGTCACACAGAGGAGTTCAAGGCGAAGGTGGGACTGCATCAAGGATCAGCTCTAAGCCTCTTCTTGTTTGCTGTGGTGATGGATCGGTTGACAGATAAGGTCATAAGGGAAGTGGAACAGTAAGATTACAGGGTGAAGAGGTAAATAAGGTACAGGAGATTTTAGTACTTGGGGTCGACAATCCAGAAGAATGAAGAGTTTGTAAAAGAGGTAAAAAAGCGAGTACAGGCAGGTTGGAATGGGTGGAGAAACGTGTCAGGAGTGATGTGTGAAGATGTTGAGGTTTCCTTTGGGAGTAACAAGGTTGAACAGGATTAGGAACAAGTTCATCAGGGGGACGGCTCATGTTAGATGTTCTGGGGAGAAAGTCCGGGAAGCCAGATTGATGTGGTTTGGACATATACAGAGGAGGGATAGTGAATATATTGGTAGGGGGATGTTAGAAATAAAGCTAAGAGGCAGAAGGCAATTAAGAAAACCAAAAAGAAGGTATATGGATACTGGTGTGAGTGAAGAGCATGTAGAGAATAGGGTAAGATGCAGACAGATGACTTTTAGGGAACAGCTAGATGACTTTTAGGGAACAGCCAAAGAGAGAAGAAGAAGATTAGCATTACTTTGCTAATAAGATAATTTGACCAAAAAAAGGTTACTTTATTTAATCAAGAAATTAGCACTCACTGTTGTTTAGAAACACAACAGTACTCAAATGTTCATAAAATAAGTTTCATATTTTGCATTATAAAAACAAAACACAAGCTTATTTGTAGGGCTTTTTTATCTCCACACTAGTTTTATGGTTTATGACTGTAAGGAGTTTGTTTTTTTGATAAATTATTTCACTACACTTTTTAGGCGTTAAAGTTTTTTTAAAAATATCTTTAAAAATATCATCATTTTTACCTGTAGAAAATTGTGTAATGTTGAGTTCACTACAAAATCAGTTAATTTTGCTTAAACGGTTTCCTACAGAATGCCCTATAATCCACAGTTCTTTTCTTGTCTGAGTATCAGTGTCCTGCAGAGTTGATGAATTGAGGTGTACAATGTTTGTGTTTATGTATTTAGTGTTATTTAGTGTTCTGTGACTTCACCACACGCAGCACAAAGCTTTTTATAAAGTACAATGCATCAGTACAAATAGCTTTAATGTTGCAGGAGCTGGTATGGTGTTAGCAAGCAGTGTGCATGGAGTCTTTTATTATAACAAATAATTACCAATCCGGAAGCCATTTGTAAAAGCAAAAAATTACTACACTTCCTGAAATCCAAATTATTTTTTAAATTAATGTGAAAATTATAATTAATCCTGGATTTAAAAACAGCTGTTAAGATTTAGGTCTGCTTGCATTTTGTTTAAATTTTTTTCCTGAATCATTCTTGAAAATCAGCCTCATTTTGTCTGAGCACACAGTGGGGTTTTTTTAAACAGATAAGTTTTTTTCTGAAAAGCAAAGCACCGTCCGGTAACGTTCACCCTTGAAGCGATCAGCCTATCTTTAGGGGCTACGCCGATCAATCTGTTTTAATCCCAGTCCTTAAAACATAGGGCCCCAAAGGGGCTTCTGGAAATGAAAGCGAGTAAATAGCCACCGACCACTGTGTAAATTATTAACGGAAAACGATGTGCATGCAGTGCAAGCAAGCAGAGATCCAATATCTCTCTAAGCCGTTAGCAGTGAGTGAGTGTCAATACACAGAGCAATCCAACTGACAAAGCTGCTGCATGTTTTCACACCAGTTAAAAATTACATCTTTTTAAAAAATCATACAGTAGCAAAATAGTCAACAAAAAGGTTAACTCGGTGCAATGAGCTATTATTTGTCAACCAAAACTGCTCATAAATGTGTTGAAGAACACTAATGTTAACCTAAGACCAGTTGCAGGTAGAGGGTTTAGAAAGAAGACAGAAATCTTACCATGGTGGTCTCTGTGACAGAGCCAAAGCTGTTGATGAAAATGTTGCAAGTGACGTTTACAGGGGGACCTGCGACAAGCAGAATACAAGTTAAGCCAAAATCAAAACTAGGACTAGTCTCAAGTGTAGTTTAGTTACAGGATTTTGGTTTTGTCTTATAGGTAACTTGGATAACAAAGAAACTAAGGTAAAAAAAGTTAGAAAAGACATTTGGTGTATAATGTGGCTTAAAACACATTGTCAAACAATGGATTAATCTAGCAGGTGCTCATTATCAAGAATTTGCTGTACAACAGTATTATTTAGTTGTGGGTTGTCAGGGGCAGCAGTGCCTTTTCTGCTGTTTACACGTATGAAAAATAAAATTGTGTAAAATATTTTTTTCTGGATTATTTAGTTATAATAATCAATTCATTATTGTAATGTCCACAGAATTAACTATAGGTAGTTTTTGTTGAGGTTGGAATGAAATATCCCACATTAAAGCGGTCGAGGCAGCACATCTGTAATTTGTAACATGTTTTATTCGAATGAATCATTAAGCAATCAAATTTGGATGTTCAATGACAGCCTGCCCTTTTGGTCTAGCACGTGCCCAGTGTTGCCCCCAGGGTTCCTTAGAAATTTCTGTGGTATGAAAGTGAAACTCAATGAAAAGTTAATGATGGTCGCATTCGGCGGTGTTCATAATTGAGAAAGGATGACCTACACCCAAACTGGATTCACTATTACGGTTTTTGTTCTTTTATTTAAAATATTGCAACTATAAGTATGATGAGTGGCTAACATATGGAACTGAGCACAAGCTATTTTGTTGTTTGTTTACTTTTTAATACAGAGACATTTCTGGCTTTGACAGTCTGAACAGTTTCGCTAATGCAGCTCTTAAACACAAAGTCTGCGTGTGCCATATAATGTCAGTCATGCATAATATGAGCATTATTAGCATATAGCTGCGTTAGCTGCAACAGGAATGTGTAGGATGTATGAATGGAGTTTACAGTTGCTTAATGAATGCCCGGACTGAAACCCCACAGTATGTTACTAGTATTAACAGCCAAGCGTTAAACGAGTTAGTCTAGCACTCTTGACATGCACTACAAATAAATATCTAGTGAATCTGGAGGTGATGATCAGAAAGTGTTCAGAGTTAAGCAGCCGATGACTCAACACATGCCTATATAGACAAGACAGCCACAAACCCGAGTTAGAAAAATCCAAAAAGATAAATCTTTGAAACGGCATCTGCTTTATTGGAATTGACCAGAGGTGAGAGATGCTACATAAATCAATACAAAGTCTACACTTTGTTAACAGAAGTGTAAATAGTTTTTGTCTGCTCGTATATTTTTTTCAGACTCCTCCATTTCGGATAAGAGATTTGGTACACGCTGAATTTGCAGTTCCTGCACTGTTTTTTTTTATTAATTTTACATTCCACTGTGTACTAATAAATGTGTAGATGAAAGTTTGAACAGCACTCAAGCAACACAATTATAGGAGCATAGCACAGAAAATACTGCCTAATATGTGTTTCAAACTAGGTTGCATTTAGTAATACTGTGCCAGGCATGAAGATACAGCACACTGATAGGGGGTGGGGTTAAAACAATTAGCTAGTATAGAAGCAGATTTGTTTATGAGAGACTGAAAACAAAACCATTATTAATGAATGTGGCTACATGATCCAGATTAGTTGATAAACGTAAAAATAGAACCAAGGTGGTTACATAAGGTGGAAATACAATAAGAAATGGTTAAGAAAAGTGTGAATAGTAAAATGTTTGCTTAATAAAGCTAGAAATATAATCAGAGCCTGTCTATAATGGTGGAAATAGAACTGGGATTGAATCTTGGTTGATTATGGAGGGAGCAAAATCTGCATTTGTTTATAAGTAGGACTAGGATCAGGATAGTTTTTGAAGAGGGAGTAAGTTTTGGATTATTTAATGAAGGTGTAAAAAGGATCAGAATAAGTTACTAAATAAAATAAAAAATAAAATCAGAATTCATTAATAAAAAGGGAAATCAGGATCTGGAAGTTGGCACTTTTTTGTGATTGTTGAAAGTTAAAAGATTGATTTTATGGCAGCTTTTCTAGAAAACTGAAACAAAAGTACACAGTGAACACAGTGCGTGAACACAGTGCGTGAGTGTGTGTATGTATCTTTTATCACTGCTGTTACAGATAAAGGTTAAGTTTTTAATAGCAGATCAGATAATATGAAACAAATTTAATATAAAACATACATATTTAGGCTTTGCATACAAGGAGTTCCTCAAAACAACACACACTTATCAAATCCCAATTTTAACCCCCCCCCCCCCCCCCCCCCCCCCTTTGCGACAAAAGTTCCTACAAAATTTATTGTCAAATCCCAATTTAACCCCTTTTTGAGTCAGAGTCAGGCTTCTGTTCAGGACATTCGAGTTTTTTCACTCCAACCAGAATCAGCATCATGAAGCTCTGTGGTTTTGTGTACAGTTTACATCGTCATGCTGAACCAGGTTGTTACACCATATTTATATTTACAGCATTTGGCAGACGTTATCCAGAGCGATTTATCTCTTTCATACAACTGAGCAACTGGGGGTTAAGGGCCCAGCAGTGGCAGCTTCGTGGTGCTGGGAATTGAACCCCATTCTTCCAAGTAGCAGTCCAACACCTCAACCACTGCGCTACCACTTCCACTTCTACACAGAGACATCTTGCTGTGCGCATGTTTATCACTACAGTGCATCAGAACATAAAATAAAAACTGTAGACTTTTTCTTGTAGAAAATGTGAACCAGTAGAAGATCGAGCAGGTCTTACCTTTAAAGTTGGGTCTTATCCTTGCGTCATAGCCTGACGTCTTTCCCATCAGTTTGTCCAGGAAATCGGACGGACTCATAGTCAGTGATGGTCCACGCTTGTCATTCTCGTTTGCTGCTCGTACCCTGGACCAATGACACCATTATTAGCAGAATTAAACACCCCCTTTATATTTAGTTAGAAATTCCAGTTTATGAGGAATGAAACACACACACACACACACACACACACACACACACCTGAGCTGATGTATTTCCAGCGCGCACGCCAGCAGAGCCGTGAGCACTTGGAACAAGGCGCGCGTCATTCCGCTCTGTGTTGCGGTCTCGCGACGCGTCTACGCACTCCCACGCGGAGCTCAGCGGGTTCGACTACAAGCAACATCCGCAAAAACGAGATAAATAAATAAAATAGGAAATATATAAACAGCTGTAAATAAATTTACAACATGAAAAAAATAACCAGAAATAATTATATTATTCGAGAAAGCGACAGGAAGCGCGCGCTTGGGTAACGCGCGAGTTCTCCAGATTAACGGACTCTAAGAGCGCGCGCGCAAGCGGGGGAGCGCGCGCGCGGGAGAGAGAGACTCACGCGGCAATTGTAATACCTTGGAAAGCTTTGTTTTGCGCGTGCGCACTGGAAAACAAAACGTGATCTGTTTGTCTGTCTCTCTGTTAGTCCGTCCTTTGATATATCTATCTATCTGTCTGTCTATCTGTCTAAACTGAAAATAAGTGAATTATAAAACCACAAAACAAACAAAGTTTTTTGTTTACTTTATGTTCTTAAATATTATGATTGTCTGTTAAACAAACAAACAAACAACCATAAATGCATAAATGATTATTATTATAGATTTTTGCAAAAAATATTTTTAAATTTAAACCCACAGTCACACACAGACTAAAATATACACTGAATTATTTTTAGTTTTTAAGGATGAAGATTACGATTAAGGTGTACTGCCTCATCAATTAACTGCAATAAAAACTGTTAGTGAACGGTTCTCACAAAGATAGCAAGTGTGTGTGTGTGTGTGTGTGTTTGTGGGAGAGAGAGAGAGAGAGAGAGAGAGAGAGAGAGAGAGAGAGAGAGAAAGACAGTGTCACACTGTTATCATATCAGTGTTCAGTCTCTATTATTGTTAAAGCGTGTTTATATTTGCATAAACAACAGGCATGAAGCATTGTTAGAGAAGGAAAAATGAAATGGATGTGTTACCATGGAAACAGCCTCCGGCATCCCACAATCCCCTGCATAACATTTGCACAACCGACAAACGCTCCTGCAACCCGGTTCATGTGGGAGTCAAGATTTCTGTCTTCTCAAAGATAAATTGAGAGGCTATGCTGTTATCATGTTTCTGTTAGACATATGAGTCAGAGCATTGATCAGAGGAGTGTTCGACCACTCAGATATCAGAATGACTGCGTTTGTGTTACTGAGACTGAAAAGCTGTTCAAACATTTTCAACAGAATCAGTGAAGATGTTTCCAGATTTAACACCTCTCTTGTTTTTTTTTTTAATGTTTAGCAAGATGGCGAAGACTTACAAAATGCGGCTGAATGGTGGTGTCAGGCTGAAATGTTGTCAGCTCACCAGACATCTTTCTCCACCTCATCTTGGCTGCAGTTAGAGCAGCTTTAATTGCGTATTAGATCCTGTAAATTCTGAGAATTTGCCCCCAGTTAGATAAAATAGATCAGGTGTTACTTTATCAAGCTAACTTTTCTCATAAAATTGTTATAATGAACACCACCATATTTTTTAGGTATGATAAAGATAGTGGTATAAAGGTAATAATCTTCATAAGTGCTGTTATTTTATCAATGTCAGTGCAGACTGTCAGCTCATGACATGATCATTTGCCTTAAGTGTGTTCTGTTCTTTAATTTACTCAGATGTAAAATATTTTCTTTCGTCACAATATTGACTCATCGGATGCCTATTTTTCACAAGTTGATCTGATTCTTCAGGGTCTCAATGAAATGGCTATATTAAACTTTGATTAAAAAAACACTCATTGTTTGTGTAAAAACCCCACTCTTCCCAGGTTTAGTGTGTTTCTTAAATGTTAATAGGTTCTGTTAACTCCACCCCTCTGTTCTGCTTCCACTGATCCAAAACCATTTAAAATCATTTTTAAATGACTCATTAATAATTAACACACACCGTCTACATAGACAACATTAATGTTGTGGTACCATGGTATCTTTACACACAACGTACACAGTTTTTTATAAGAAACATAGCAAAACAGTTTTAATTATTATGAATTAAATTGAGGTTATATGTAGAAAAGATGCGATGATAGATGATAGATGAAATAACAATGTTCTCTGAGAGAGAGTGAAACTGTAGCACATTATGAGAAAAGATTCTTTGAAAAGCAGGAATATTTAGGTCTTGTAGATAGTGCGACATTTAGCTTTACCATTGAAACAGTGGCGGATACTTTGGACGGATCTTTGCTAAATCTACAGTGTCATTCAACAGTGGTGGCAGTGGCCTGGTCTGTGTGGCATCACAAAAACAGATATCTGAGAATGGCTTAATTTTAAAAAGGGGCTAAATTATTTAATGAAATTAAATCATAATTTATCTCAACCATGTTGCCAACACAAATTTCAGACATCTTGTAAAAGTGAATGTCGCAACTGATGGCGCCCTGAAAAATTGACTGTCAGAGTTACAGTAATGTCTTGCTAAAAGTCTCCATGAAATGCTCTATGTTATAAAAATAAGTCTTCTCTGGAAAGTGCATATGCAAAGCTTCTTTTATTTTCTTTCCAAGCAGCTGAAGCCTGAAATCCATTTTAGAAATGTAAATACAATTTTGATTTAATATGGCCACTCTGTCATGGTTTATTGATCGTTCTGTTTAAACGACATGCTCTTGCATAATGTTGAGCCTGACACACACTTGAATGTCGCCCGTGTCCATCACATTATTGATTTTTTATGATTCCTGAACCTCCCAAATGAGACTGCCTGTTAACAGTGGGAAACGTTTGAGTTAAAAAGTAGGTTAAATAAAGCTTAAATAAAAAAATATTAAAGTACTTCTGGGGTTTTGTTCAGGCTCTTCATACACCCCAGGCTATTTTAGGTTTAAATAGGATGTCCACACCAACCAAATCTATTTGGACACCAGACTGGAATGAGTGTAGAGGTGCATAAGAGTGTGACAGATGAAACAAAGAAGAAGGGGCAGAGCTAGCGATTTTGGGACCTATGAAATGATTTCTATTACATTACTGCTAGTATTGTTACTGCTGATAAAACAGATCTCTGGCCGCTAAAGTGCATGAGCTATTAGAATCATTCTAACTTTCCCCCCTTTAGCAGTGCCCTTGCAGGGAACTGACAAAACACAAAGCTTTTTTCTTCCCCAGACTCCAAAGTATCAGCAACTGCCAAAGAATGGGCAAGGCTGGCATGTTCTACCAAGCAGTTTTACTGGAAGTAAATATCAATTTTTTCCTCTGGTGTGCAGACACAACAAACAAACCCAAATCAAAGTTTTCTTTAGTTAGGTGGAAGACTTGCAGCATACTCATGCCTCGGCTACTGTATGTCCAAGAAACATTGCTTTGGTTGAGCTGTAGGCCAGAGCATGGCAATGTTTTTTTTTTTTACAGAACATTTGTATAGCCCTGCCCCAGGGCAATTTTCTGTATTAATAGGTCTTGCTAACTAAAGTCAGCTACATTAATATATCATTAATACAGTGCAGTGACTATAACGTTAACTTTGTTTTTGAGTTATTGTGATAATCTTCATAATTCCTGAATTGTTTTAACACTTTAACAGCAACCGGGTAGAGGATATTTCACTGATTTATCACACTTAAGCACCCTAATTTACAATTAAAGGATGAATAAACTCTTACCCAGATTAAGTTTAGCTTTTGAGGTGGCAGGTGTGTGTCTGTTGTGTCATGATGAGGTCAACTTTACTGGTTGATGCTGCTGTTGTTAGGCTGCTGATCAGAAGATCATGGGTTGAATTACCAGCACCACCAATCTTAGCATAGAAAAAAAAACGTAAAATGTAAGTCGCTCCACATAAGGTTGTAACTGCAATCCACCCTTTCGGCTGCTGAACTTTTTCCTCTGCTGTTGGTTTACTTACTACCAAGCTGTAGCTGAGGATCTTAGTGAGGCTAGTATTGCCTTGTTAAGTGGGTTGTGTGAGGGATACAAGTACATTCAGTAGATGATTTCTCTTAAACAAGGGCTGCAAATTGTACTTGATAGATTGACTAACAAAATAGTCCAGGTTCATTTAAAAATCATAAACTCGCTCAATGAATTCATTAACAATTATCACTTTAGACTAATTAGTTACTAGGCAACAGAATTGATAAACAGTTAAACGAGCTTTAACACTCAAAGAGCCACCTGGGCCAGTTCCCACAAAAAATGAACACTGGGAGCCACAAAGCCTTTTTTTCACAGCTAAAGTTTAGGAAACAATACATATATCGTTTTCTACCTTTATACTAAAAAAAAAACCTTTGTGTTGCATTTACAAAATTATTGCACTACTACAAAGAAAACAACATTTTATGTCTGTATTTTGAACACCGAAAAAATGCTGGGATAAAGTTTACTGTCTCATAAAATTATCATTTGAGTCTATGTGAGTTATCTTTGTATTTATGTAATAAAACCCAAATTCAAATAATCCACCTGCAGCCAACAAATTTTCTGTTGCATTCTAGCCTTTACTTTCTTATTGCGCAACTCTTCCTCTTTCATGATGTTTATCTCTCAAGTTTCTGACCATTTATTTTCTACATTTAAGTGCTAATTTGATGATGCTTTGCCCCTAAACTTTATTTTGTCATGACGTATCATCATCTTTATCCTGCTACTCAATGTTCTAGCACTAATTTAATTATTCATAATTAAATTTCCAACAAAAAACTATTAAAACTAACAAACTAATATTAAATAAATTTTAAATTAAATTAAATTGTAATAATTTTTTTTCTAAATCTACAGGAAGCCCTCCCAGCACTTAAGGGCACTTAATACTAGGCCTGCTGTTTACTTCTGGGTTTACTTTCGCTAGTTCGTCCAGTCTTTTTTCTTTTTCTCCTTTCGGCTGTTCCCTTTTAGGGGTCACCACAGCAAATCATCTGTTTCCACCTAACCCTATTCTCTACATACTCACACCCACTAACCTCATGTCTTTGTTTATTGCATACATATACCTCCTATTTGGTCTTTCTTTTTGCTTTCTGCCTGGTAACTTCATTTTTAACCTCCTCCTACCAATATATTCACTATCTATCTTCTGTACATGTCCAAACCACCTTTATCTGGCTTCCCTGACTTTCTTCCCAAAACATCTAACATGAGCCGTCCCCCGATGAAATCATTCCTAATCCTGTCCAACCTCGGCACTCCCAAAGAAAACCTCAATATCTTCAGCTCTGCTACTTCCAGCTCTGTCACCTGCTTCTTCCTCAGCGCCACTGTCTCTAAACCATACATCATAGCCTTTCCTGACACATTTCTCCTGTAAACTCCTGTAGCGTCTTCACCTTTTTACCCTGTAATCTCGATGTTCCACTTCCCTCCCTTTCATGCTCATGTACTCTGTCTTGCTATTACTCACTTTCATTCCTCTTCTCTCCAGAGCAGGTTATCTCCAGAGAACCTTCACCTTTCCAAGTTTTCCTTCAACTGCTCCCTGCTTTCACTACAGATCACAATGTCATCTGCAAACATGATTGTCCAAGCAGATTCCTGCCTGACCTTGTCCTTGATCCCTGATACAGTCCCACCTCCACTTTGAACTCCTCTTGAACTGTCCTGCTTCCCTCATACATATCCTGCACCACCCTGACATACTTCTCTGCTATTCCTGACTTCCTCATACAATACCACAGGTCTTCTCTTGCTATCGTATGACTCAACAACTTTATGCCTCTGTAGTTGCTGCAACTCTGCACATCACCCTTGTTCTTAAAGATTGGCACATTCTCCTCCTCCATTTCTCAGGCATCTTCTCACTCACTAAAATCCTGTTAAACAATCTAGTAAGAAATTCCACACCTCCAACGGCATCTTATCAGGACCAACCACCTTTCCTCTTTTCATCATCTTTAAAGCCATCCTAACTTTGTTTGTACTAATTCTTTTGAACGTTCTGCTTTACATTATTTACCTTTTCTACCCTTTCTACCCTTCTACCCTTCCTCTCATTTTCCTCATTCATCAACACTTCAAAGTACTCCTTCCATCTTTTCTGTACACTCTTCTCACTTGCGAGCACCTTTCCATCTCGATCCTTTATAACCCTAACCGGCTGCACATCCTTCCAATTTCGATCCTTCTGCCTTGCTAACCTGTACAAGTCCTTCTTTCCTTCTCTAGTGTCTAACCTACTGTACAACTCATTCTGCTTGGCCTTAGCCACTTCCCTCTTTACTCTGTGCCGCAAATAAGTATTTACCACAGCCATCTCCATCCTCTTAGCAAAGTCTACTATCATCTTTCCTTCATTGTTTTTTTCCCTGACTCGAAACACTTCCTAATCACCCCTGTTCCACTCACTAACATGTCCATTAAAGTCTGTGCCTATCACTACTCGCTCCCCTCCGGGAAATACTCACGATAACCTCACCTAACTCACGCCAGAGCCTCTCTTTTTCTTCTAACTCACAACCTACTTGTGGGGCATAACCACTTACAACATTCACCATCAGTCCTTCAATTTCTAACTTCAGACTCATTACCCTGTCTAACACTCTTTTCACCTCCAGAACATTCTTCACAAACCCCTCTTTCAGGATCACTGTGGATTGTGTGGATTACTGTGTACCGACTTTGTTTGCTATCTGACTACTCTATAGAATTATCCTTTCTAAATAAAGCCATTCTACGCAACATGGATTCTTCTCCGTCGTCTTCCTCACACTTGCAATAAGTGGCTCTGGGGCTGCATGTGGCTCTTTCATCCCTTAGCTGCGACTACCTGTGGCTTTGGAAAAAAAAATAATACGAATTTAATAAAAAATTATTTTATTCATATTTACCCTGTACTCTTTTTTTTTTTTTTAAATAAGTCTGAATTAAAGGACAATGATAATGGTAATGGGATGTGGAGACATTGTGTTTAGAAGTAAACATCACATTAATGATTTAAAATGAACATTTTAATTGGCATTTATTTTGCAAATAAATATTTCACATTGTTAAGTAAAATAGTCCTTTTTATATTTAGGTTAACAGGGGTGAGAAAACCCAAACCCATTATTAAACCGGAGAAATACACTAGATATATGAGGTGAAAGTGATGCTTCTGAATCATCAATGCAGGAGGAAAAGGACTGAAGGTGTGTCTCGGCCCTGTTATACCCCATGACCCATTTGAGCCTGCTTGTCATTTCTCTCCCAGAAAATGGAGATGCACTGCCATTTCCTTAGTTCTAATGCTTCTTTGGGTAAATATACACAGAGCACTCCACACTGACTTTATGTTGTTTCTTAACCCCAAATCTCTCAGTTCTGACTAACTACAACTAAGAGACAATCAAGGTCAGTGCCTTTTAATTCCATATCAGAAGTACAGATTCTTCTGACCTCACAAAAGTTCTCAAGAACGCCTCTGAAATATAGATCATATAAAATACATTTGTTTTAAATAGTTACTTTTGCGTGAAAGCTAAGCCAGTAAGATATCTTACAATATGTGCAGGAAGCTCTGACTTTGGTACAGTCATGTTCTGTTCTGAGTTCTAAAGTTTCAGTGAAGTGTAAAGAGCATGAATATTCACTACAGGATCTGAGAGAGCCTTGAAGGTAAATAAACTAACCTACAAATATTTTTTTGTATTATATAAATATTTGCCTGGATAATGAGCTCACAAACACAATGAAGGATCAGCTGTTTAAATGTCAGCAGTGTAAAACTCATTAGGATCCTAATTTGGCAGATATTTGTAATATTTTTTTAAGATTACAAAAGTGTTTTAGTGTCCATGCTTTAGTGTCCATGCCTTAAGATGTAATTAAAATACTTGTAAGACACATTGACATTGGTCTCTTTAGTGTTGTGAATTCTATTGTATGTTTAAGAATGAGTGTCCTTATTAACTGCTAGGATTCTACAAATCCCAATTAAGTCATAGACAGAAACAGTTTAGAAAGAGGCATGTCCGACCTCCGAAAACCACCTAAAAATCATGTTGTTATGTTGTCAGTTTTATTGTTTGTATAGAAATTTTTAAACCAGCCGCATGTGGCGCGGCTCCCAGTGGCTTTGGAAAAAAATAATGAGGATAAATAATGAGCATTTTAAATAGAGTATGCATTTGGAGTCCAACCAATTTTAGATGCACATACTTATGTGAGCAGGTCTTCTCCAATATGAACTATATTTAAACAAACATTGCTCACGCCACTCAGATGACTGGTGCCTGCAGTTGATTTTGAGAGCGCGACGGACGTGGAGGATTATAATAGAATAAGAGCTCAATTAGGTACTGAGGTGCTAAGCCATTTAGGGCTTTATAAGAAATTAACAAGATTTTAAAATCTATTCAATATTTAATATGTGCACTGTTGTCAGAACCATCCTAATATGATCATACTTTTTGGTTCTAGTAAGAATGTCAGCCGCTGCGTTTTGGACCAGCTGGAGCTTGTTTATTAGGCGTGCAGATCCACCCAGTAAAGCGTTACAATAGTCTAATCTTGAGGTCATGAACGCAACTAAAATTTCTGCATTCGACATCGAGAGCATAGGTAGTAATTTAGACATATTTTTAAGATGATAAAATGCATTTTTTACAAATGCTAGAAATGTGGTTCTCAAAGGAAAGATTGCTGTCAACTAACTATGAAGGGTTGACAGAGCAGCCATTAAGTGTTAGACAATGATCTAGATTATTACAGGCAGAGGCTTTATTTCTGATTTGTTTTTTCAGAATTTAGCAATAAGAATTATTTTTCATCCAGTTTTTTATATCAATTATGCATTCAGTTAGTTTTTTAAATTGCTAAGTTTTACCGGGCTGTGAAAAAATATATAGCTGAGTGTCATCAGCATAGCAGTGAAAGCTAACAAAATGTTTCCTAATAATATCTCCCAGGGGTAACGTAAAGTGTAAAAAGCAATAGTCCTAGAACTGAGCCTTGGGGTACTCCATACTTTACTTGCAAGCGATATGATACCTCTTCATTCACTGCTACAAGTTGTTGGAGGTCAGATAAGTAAGATTTAAACCATGTTAACGCACTTCCGCTGATGCCAACAAAGCTAATCTATTTAAAAGAATGTTGTGGTCAACAGTGTCAGACGCAGCACTGAGGTCCAATAGCACTAATAGGGAGAGACAACCAGATCATTTGTAACTCTAATTAGAGCAGTCATAGTATTATGATCTAAATCCTGACTGGAAATCCTCACAGATATCAAAATTAGTTGTGATAAAACTACCTTTTCTTATATCCTAGACAGAAGCAGACAGGAGAAGGAGACTAAACTTTAAGATAAACACTGATATTTTTATGAGAAAGTATACTCCATCCCAGTGTTTATCTTTTGTTGCATGCAGACATTATGTAAGGACTCTGCCTCCCAACCACCAGAGGGTGCCATCACCAGAGAACTAGCTAACAGATGTACTTCCGGTGTCACTTCCTGCTGTGCTTACTATTTAAGGGAGTCACTTGGATAACTACATTGCACAATTTTGTTTGCTCATGCAACTTACCAAGTGTTTATGTTCATTGTTTATGCTCTTGGTTTTTGGTCTATGCCTGTTTCTTGACTTCGATTCTCTGCCTAGCCTTTTGAATTTGGCCTGTTTATTGGATATATGTGTACCGAACTTTGCCTGCATATTTGATTACTCTTTGGAAATACTCTTCTTTTCTAAATAAAGCCATCTTCTGCATTATGGATCCCTCTCCGCCTACTTCTTCACACATAAAATGTCATTTTCACTTTGGAAGTTCAATGATTTTAAAAATGCAACACATAAGTCATAAACTTGTTTATTAGATCCTATACCAACACACTTTCTTAAGCAGATAGTACCAGCAGTATCAGAACCCCTGTTGAAAATAGTTAACGCTTTACTCAGCAGTAGGCATGTTCCGAAATCTTTTAAATTAGCAGTTATTAAAACCATTAATTAAGAAATTAAGTGAGCTGTCAAACTAAAGGCTGATATCAAAGCTTTCATCTCTATCTCTAAAATCCTAGAGAAAGTAGTAGCGCAGCAGTTATGTTCATATTTACACAGAAATAACAAACTGTATCAATCAGGATTTAGACCCCATCACAGCACAGAGACAGCACTTGTGAAAGTAGCAAATAACCTCTTACTGGCATCTGTTTAAGGCTGTGTCTCGTTGCTTATATTACTTGACCTCAGTGCAACTTTCGACAACATGGATCATAATATTTCTTTTTTAGAAAAGTTAGTAGGAATTAAAGGAACGGATCTTGCGTGGCTCAGGTCCTATTTAACCGATCGCTATCAGTTCATAGATTTAAATGGTGATTATAGTGGATCCCAGTGAGATACCGCATTGATTTTAAAATACTACTTCTGACCTATAAAGCACTAAATGGTCTCGAGCTGCAGTACCTGAGTGAACTTCTAGCGTCTTATGTTCCACCACACCTACTTCGATCAAAGGATGCAGGCTGCCTGTCAGTAACGCGCATTATAAAAACTACAGCAGGGGTCAGAGCCTTTTCTTACAGAGCCCCAAAGTTATGGAATAGGAATATGAATATGAATGTTCGAGAATCATTTCGAGACACAGTCTCAATGTTAAAGTCCAGACTAAGAACTTATCTATTTAGTCAAGCATTTTATACTGATTCTCCTTAAAAAAGGCATAGATCTGGGGGACTCATGAATGTTGAGTATTATGGTGATCTGGCATGTTTAGATGCGGTCTTCCCCACTCTTATTGATCACGTTATTGATGATGAGAGCGGCTGGTTGCTTAACATATCAGGGAGCCCTCATATCTGGTTCTTCTTTTAGTTAGCTGTCCTAGTTAGTCTTGCCGAAGTCCATGCCTGCACTCTACATTAAATACTCAAATCACTCTATACACTGTGATTACAATGTCAACTGTTTTCCTTCTTTTTGTCTTTCTTCTATCCCCTCTCTCTTTCTCTCTCTCTCTCTCTCACGGTCAAGCTACATGACCATTTTAAAAGCGCTATACAAATAAAATTGAATTGAATAAGTATTTATATGTAGTATATAGTTAATAAATGATATATGCAGTGTTATCTTTATTTTAGATGTTAAAAGAGCTTTGTGGCTCCTGATAGTAGAACAATAAATGGTGAAAAACCTGAGAGACGAACATCATGAAAGGGGAGCAGTTGCGAAATAAGAGAGTAAAGGCTAGGGATTGCGCAACAGGAAAAAGTTTAGTGTAAAATGGATAATAAGCTATAGGGAAACTGAGCATGACATACCAATGAACGATAAAAGTAAAGCTAAAGATGTCCAGTAAACAAAACAAATTAAATCACATGCATTGTCGTGGCAAAAAATGGAAACAAATCAGGTTATAAATTAAACAGCGCACCCAGACCACAGCGTTCGAACACGGTACATCACCGTATACAGACCTCAAACCACTAAGCAAATTTGGCCGAATTAGCTTGCACTTCTGAAACAAAAACCACAACTAACACTACTAAACAAAAGCAGGTCAAAACATGGAAAAAAGCGAGGTTTTAAGGAGCGAAAAGCGGGTTATCCAGCCCGCTGAGTGAGTGCTTAAAATAGCGGAAAGATTTTCTTTATCTTGCAAAGAGAAACTTGTTGAACTGTAATAATAAGGATTACTCAAGTCACCCCATCTCATTCCTCGAGACTCTTTCTTCCAACACTAAGTCAACATCTTAGTGGAAGGGACATTCCCCCATCAGAGTAGTTCCACAAAAGAAAAAATAGATACTAAACATATTAGCACGCCTTTCAAAAAATATATTTATTTTCACTATCAATATTTTAACAAAAAAATTTAATAGAAACTTAATTTTTTGGTAAAAATTACCAAAAAATATAAAAATAGGTATTTTTTTAATCTGGGACATCATACATTTAAATCTCAAAAACTTTGCGGTTTGTGTGTTTACACACATTTCCTTCTCTCCTTATAATCTCAATCTTAGTCTCAGTCACACACACACACACACACACACACACACACACACTCACTGTATTTTTGAGTAATGAGAAGCTATTAATTTACTAATCAGTGAAAGAAAACTGACCTTAGCAGGACAAATATTACCACACCTCAGATTATAGACCATGAAATGCACAGAGAGGCAGAGACACACAACCCCTGTGCCTTAGAGAGCACAACTCATTCACTCACTCATTATGTAAGTCACTCACATAACTGCTCACTCATTTACTCATTTAGTCACTCATTTACTTAACACTTACTTAGTCACTCACTTATGTAATCGCTTACTCAGCTATTTACTTAGTCACTCACTCACACACATAATCACTTAGTCACTCACTTAGTCACTCACTCACATAATATCTCACACAGTTACTTAGACACTCACTCACTCACTCACTCACTCACTCACATGATTCTTGTGAAGCTACTGTGAGATGATAAACATCACATCCAAAGACTCTGTTTGTTTTAAGGTATATTCAAGGTTTTCAATAGGCCTCAAGACGACAGTAAACAAAATGAATGGCACTGATGTCAAAGCGCGCACACACAATCTGCTGTAGTATAGTGTGTGTTTTTTAAAGGTTACAGACAAATATATCTGAATGTTACCCACAGTCTGAGCCAACAAATAAAAAAATTTTAAAAGCTAAACACCAGCATGTGTGTAACATTTGTATCTCTTCTTCCACAAACACAAGGCAATTTTTAGCCCACCAAAGGGCTGTAAAAATTGTTTCCATGGTAACAAGACCATGGCAACATCAAAAGGAGCAGTGGAGATTTTAATGATGGGCGAGTCATAAAGTGTCTTTGTCAGAAATCAGGAGTTCGTAACGTGTTCATATTAGTGGGTGTTTCTAAAAAAGGTTTACTTAGCCATATCTTTGTTGAAATTATTTTATATGATGAGAAATGATAAGAAGACACACACACATATTTATCTTACTATCCTTGTAAAGTCTCAATTATTACTGCAGATAATAAATTCAATGGTCAGAGACCCTAACATCAATGACCCTAACCACAATGACCCTAACCTTAATGACCCTAACCTCAATGACCCTAATCTCAATGACCCTAACCACAATGACCCTAACTTTGGTAAAAAAACAAAAAACAAAAAAAAACTTTCAGTTGTTTGTATTTTGAGGTTGCACAATAAATTATCAAAATTGCAGTGACTGATCTAATACTTCAAACCATTTAATGTATGTAAAAAGTTTTAGGTCTATGCTAATAGTAAATTATCTGGCATGCAGATGTTGGTTGAGATCTCCGTTTCTGTATTTCAAAGCGAGGAAATCTTAATAAGATGAGCCAGTCCGGGGCACCCGCAGCTGCTGCAGTCAATTTAGTGTTAAAACAAGAAAGTGTATAAAAAAACATGATATTGATAATGATATTATTTTTAAAATATCTTATCGTATATCCAATGCTAAATATTGCATTATTTAGCATTCTATCGCATATTTAATTTGTCTTCTGTATCGTAAAGCCCTTTTTGTTTATTTGTCTGTTTTTTAATTTGTTTTATGCTTGAGGTACAACCAAAATTCAATGACAAGTTCAATTCAATGAAAATGTCAAAACTGTCAGATATCGTTTAATTCACAAGATCCAGGAATTTTGATGTTGCAGTCGCTACCCCTGATTTGACACACTTATGCCCCTCTGTGGTTAAATTCGGATACAGCACTAGTACCAAACACTTTGTAAATGTTTTCATTTCAACTGATTAGTAAAAGTTGAAACATAAATAAGAAAAACATCCTTCAACTGTGTGTTTTGTAACCATCATTACTGTGGTAGAAACAAAGACCTTAACAGTAGCGTGGTTCTGCTGTCCATCATTATGTTCATCCATCAGTCCCTCAATTCAGCCATCCAGTTATTTATTGCTTTTTTGATACATGAGGCTTCAGGAACATAACCACAGACCAACCAAAATAAAATTCTAAAAATTTACATGATCACTAGGATATTAACACGCGATCGTGACTGGAAGCATCCCGAGAGGATATCTGACCACGAAAAAAGTGTTGATCACTGACACCACATGCTTGCTGTATTGAATGGATTGAAACACCAATCTACAGTGAATGCTTCTCTTTGCAAGGAGATAGTGGCAGAAAAAAATAATTGGAAGGAGGTGTTGAGGCGTGTACTAGCTGTTGTCAATTTTTTGGCATTAAGGGGACTTGCATTCTGAGGCCATGAAACTGGAATCACCACACAATGGAAATTGCCTCGGTTAGCTTGAACTGATTGCAGAGTTTGACAAGAGCACTTAAAGAAACATGAACAGAAGGATAAAGGGGATTTTTTTTGCTTTTCTCGCACAGAAGTTAATAAACTTTCCTCCACTTATCCAGAAAAAGTAGACAAAACTTTGACTGATAAACTTATTCAGTTCAGACATTTAAGCATAGACATAAGAGTTTGCTGCAAATTATCAACTGTAATGGACTTAAGACAACATTTCCTAATGTTTTTGTTGCATTGAGACTATTTTTAATTCTTCCAATCACTTAATGTGAAGGTCTTTTTGTACTCTAAAATAAGTGAAAAAGGAACAACAATGACCCTGCCTGCCATTGAATCTGCGCTGGTTGGGATCTTCGATTTTAAAGAGATCATTTGCCAGTTTGCAAAGTCAACATCCAGAAAAAAAAGGCATTGTAAGGTGTTTGAGTATGTGTGTGTGTTCACATTGTCAACAGTTTTGAAAATATTTTTGTTCTGTATATTACAACAAGAAATGTAACAAAGACCTGTTGCAGGTCCCTGTTAACATTTAGTGATGACAGTTCTCATTTAAAAAACATTTTAAAAAACCTTTCATGATCTTTTCATGTTCTGTTCTAGCAAGACTGAAATTCATTTATTTATTTATTCATTCATTATCTATACCCACTTATTCCCTAATTGGGGTCACGGGATCTGCTCTGGCCTCTCCCAGCCGTCTCTGAAAGGCTGAAAGGCAAGAGGGGTACACCCTGAACAGGTCGCCAGTCCATCAGACACTCACTCCTATGGGCAATTTAGAATCACCAATCAACTTAGCATACATGTTTTTGGACTGTGAGAGGTAAACGGAGTACCCGGAGTAAACCCACACATACATGGGGAGGGAGAACATGCAAAAAGTTTTATGATCTTTTCATATTGTGTTCTACAGACTGTGAAATTCCATAGAGCTTATATTTTGGTTTTAGTGAAGCGAAAACAAGGACCAATGTTGTTGCCATTTGGGGGGGGGGGTTGTTGGGATATGGGTTGTTGTTGAGTTGAACTCCTTGCTGCCTTACTTTAAGTGATTTGAGTCATACAGAAATTAGTACAACCCTAATTCCAAAAAAACTAGGGACACTGTGTGTAAACCTACATAAAAACAGAAAATAATGATGTGAAAATTTCATAAACCCATATGTTTATGAACAAAACATAGAAAAACATAGAAACCATATCAAATGCGCAAACTGAGAAATTGATCATTTTAAGAAATAAAAGTTAATTTTGAAATTGATGGTAGCAACATGTCTTAAAGTTGGGGTAGAGGCAAGGGTGGAAAAATGTGTGCTACCAACAAGGAAGAGTTGGAAAAACATTTAAGTTTAATTGGCAAGAGGTCAGTAACATGAGTTGGTATAAAAAGAACATCTTAGAGAGTCTGTCCGAAGTAAAGATTGGCAGAGGCTTACAGATCTGTAAAAAGCTGTGTTTACAAATTGTCGAATGACTTCAGAATAATATTACTCAATGTAAAATTGACCTGAATTAGAATTAATTGAACATTTTCCACTGATAATGAAATAACAGAAAAAATACAGTGAAACAGTTTTTATATTTGTTTTAATACTTTTTTTATTTTTTTATAACATGTAAGGCCTGCCTTTCCAGACCCCATGTTCTTGACTGTAGCATCAGTTACAACAGGAACTAGGTTTTTTTCACAAAATGTTAATCTGGGTCTGATTATAGCTGGGTAATAGCAGTAACACATTTTATGGCATATGCAGTGCTTGTTATAACCACTGAACACATTTCCCGCAACGACTCTAGTCGTCTGTATTTACATTGTCACTCAATGCTGTCTGTGATGTCTAGTACCCTCTGCCGCCGCTATGACGCACTGCAGGCAAGAACAGGGAGTGGACGTGGTTCACTTTGTAGCGTCATAGGGAGTCCTTCCAATTATGCGCCTTGTCGGTCTGCATTTGAAAAAGACTTCCACACACAGATTAGTCCGCTGCTTGCTGTACGTTTTCCGCTTTACTGAAGAAAAAACACAGGAGAACCGCTATGGGTATGTACAGATTTATAACATTGCAGCGCGGTGGCTTGTGCATCTTAAGTGCATTAGTGTTAGAAGCGTTGCCAGGTTTGTGCGGATCAGACAAAAAGGATTGCATGACAGTGCGTGCGCTGTTGTGTGTGTGCGCGTGTGCGTGTGCGTGTGTGCGCGGTAACGGTTTTTAACATGTTCTGATTTTCACAGCTCTCGTGCGGAAAAGTTTACTTCACATTCTCATTATTGTAAAAAAGTGAAATTAGTTAACAGCTAGTTAGTTCACTTTGTTGACTGGTTAGGCATCTGGCCGCTAATTATGATTCACTTAACCCACGTCCTGATGTCAGAATGTGAAAACTTGCCTTTGTTCCGCCTGGATCAGATTTATTTAATCCGTATTAATACCGTACCAATACAGGTGTAGGTATAAATTCGGGATTTTAATATTTGATTTAATTTTCATTTGTCACATACAAAATCACCTGGTGTCACATGCTGTGAACGATTAGGAAATATTCAAGATAAAAAATACTGAATTTCTGTTAAATAGACGATAAAAAGGTTATACGAGGGCTGCGTAACATTGCGATATTTTGGGTGTTTCTTTTGCGATATTTCATTATTTAAAAAATTATCTGATGGCTTAAATAGCTCTATTTGGAAAAAGTTAATTATTTTAGAATGATTGTGGTAAGAGAGTGAATCATAGATATAATCAGATAAAAAGAACGAACTACAACAGTGTTTTATGTATTTTTTTTGAAGATTCAGATACAGAAACTAAATAATTAAATGTAAAATCACACTGTATAGACTCTATTTACTGTATGAATTAACTACTATTTATCTTTGTTGAATTTACAAAAGGGATTGTTATTGTGTCTGGATGATTTAAACTTGTTTCAAATGTTTGTTCAAATTATTCTGAATTCAGGAGTTTAAATGGATGCTCATTCTGGATTAGTTTCTTAAGGATTTGCTTAAAACACTTCTGGATTGCTTCGGTATTTGGGCTTAAGACTGGATTTCATATTTTTGTGTTTTAAACCCAGGTTTAACTTATTTGTTAAACTGTGAATTCTGAAATATTACTTGAATCTAAATTTTTCAGTTAAGATTTGCATGCTCAGGGTTAATTTCCTCTAGGTGGTCGACAAAGACGAAATGTCAACTGCATGTGTGTTAATAGTAAGATAGGGCAAAATCTTAAAACTAAAAACGAAAGATTACTTTGCCTTGTTGTTGAGTGTTTTGTTCATTTGTATTCTGGTGCATTAGTAAGTGGTGCTTCATAAAGACTTCCAGCAGGATTAGAAAAGCTTTAGAGCTTTAGGAGGACTGTGAACACAGCTCCCTGTGTGTGTGTGTTGTGTGTGTGTCTTTCATTGTAGTTCGCTGTATCTCTCTCTCTCACTCTTTGTTTTTCCCATTATGGTTCTTTGTGTGTATGTATATATATATATACATACACAGAGATATATATATATATATATATATATATATATATATATATATATATATATATATATATATATGAGTGTCTTTTTCATTATAGTTTTATTATAATAATTGTACTTTTTAATCTTTAGTAGAAAGGTTTCTTTAAATGATTACCAGCCAAACTTTGGGCGATTTCCTCAGTCACTCTGTCCCTTTAGTAAACGCCGACCATGGTTTTTTTATGATTGTGATTCCTGGGTCTATCTGGTAATCAGCTCAGACTCTGCTGTGTTTGTTCTTTAGTGAAAAAAAAAGCTGCACCAGATGAAATCTGGAGAGTTAGAGCTGCCTGAAATTGTATCAGATTAAACTAAGAACAGTCAGTAAACACACATTTGTTGCTAAGAAAATGTCCAGCGTGAACACAGCGGGGTCTCGGAAAATCTTACTCACTGACTTAAGTTTATTGCCTGAAAATAATTCTGTGCCTCTTTGTTTGGTGAGAGATGTTTTTAAACCGACTTGCTAGAATGGAGCGTCAGTGGCGTTTAGAACCCTGTTTGACTGCAGCAATGTTGTGATGAAAAAAGGTTTTAACCCTGAGAAGAAGGTGTGAAGAACTATGGCATTTCATGTTTACAGGAACAAAACTAGCTAGAATTTTGTTTCTTTAAAAAGCTGTCAAAGCTATCTTTTAGGAAATCTGCAAGAGAATAAGATTTTTTAACCAGAGACTGTGGTTTAAGCCTTCTGAAATTTGTAGATAAGTAATGCAGTCACGTGACCCAGTGGTCACACTGTATTAGACTTTGCTTAACTGTTTATTTTATTTCCTGTGTTTTTTCTGTTTGTTTCTCTGTTCTCTGTGTTTTGAGTGTTTTTTTTTTCTCTTTTTATCTCTTATCCCTATTAAGAGTGTCGTTGTAAACTGAGATATGAGAGAGTGAAAAAGAGGGAAAAAGAGAGAGAGAGCGGAGGAATGGGCAAGAAAAAAGGGAGTGAAAAATAAAAAATAGGGACAGAGAGGAAGGGAAAGAGTGATGTAACTTTCGGGTCAATCAAAATAAGATGAAACGGTGCAGGTGTGTGAAAAGCAGCAAGACGTTGTTGACTGAAAACATGAAGAAACACATGTACACGCCCACACACTTTTTAAGAGCTTCGGTTGCTTTGGTTCTACTTGTGCATTTTTACATGCACTGGGGCCGCTCTGTACTTACAGTGAAATTAACATGAAAATGTGTGTTCCTCCGTGTTTGGCATACATACATTTTTCATCGTTTTTAACCATTGACACCTCTTAGAGGCAATAAAGTGAAGTTGCACACATGCTATAAAAGTGCCACCTGAAGAAGAATTGCATACGTAAATCGGAAATACTTTTATTCAGTAAATGTGCAAATAATATGTTTTGCACAAATGTGCCTAACAAATATTGTGGCAAGGTGGCCTGGGTCAACCAATAATTCATACATTATAAAAACAGCATAGGCTCCAAGCTGACACAATAGGAGGCTTCTTGGTGAGTGGTGCAATGATGATTCTATTCAAGTGTTAATTTTTTTTGCATATCAGTTGACCGCGGTTGTTCACTAAAGACGTAACTGTTAATCTCCCTCACCAACCCACAAACTGACCGAGAGCACAGATACAATGATTACCATTCTCTCAGATCAGTTGTAGAGCGGGCGATTAGGTAAATGAAATGCCAGTGACCCTGCCTGAATAGGACCTTGGGGTATGCTGCTACACCACCCTAACAAGGTGTGGCGCATAGTGCTGCATAGAAATGGCATATCACCGCCAGATAACCGTGACCCAGGATCAGTGTGGTTGTGGCAATATAATTTCTTTCACACTTTGTTCGCAGCAGTTCTCCACTTCCACCTTTGTCAGACCAACTCTCCCACTTAATTTTTTTCTATTGTTATTAATTCCACAGGACATGCAGTCAGTTACCTAGATTTTCACAGGATTGTAAGCTGTCGTCTGTGAGGCGCGAGCTGTTGTGTTTTGTGAAATGTTGAGATTCTGCACATGACAGCTAGGTGGCAGTACAACACCATGATGGCAAGTGGGGGAACGAAAAAGGCAAAAGAGGGGGGGGTGAAAAGAAAAAGAGGGTTTGCTAGAGAAGGATTAGAGTTGGTAAATTCGCTGCAATAAAAAAAATTCCTGTTGTTTAAACCTAAGTTCGGGTCTCTTTTCTGTTAAGTTGCAACATCACATGAGCAATGTTTGTTTTTTATATAATTGATATTGGCAAAGACCTGCTAACATACATACAGTATGTCACAGAAGTGAGTACACTCCTTACATTTCTTGTAAATATTTATTATATCTTTTTATGTGAAAACACTAAAGAAATGAAACGCTGCTACAATGTAAAGTAGTGAATGTACAGCTTGTGTAACAGTGTTAATTTGCTGTCCCATCCAAAAAAACTCAACACACACCTCTAAGAGGAAATGTCCAAAATGTCAATATTTTGTATGACCACCATTATTTTCCAGCACTGCCTTAACCCTCTTGGACATGGTGTTCACCAGAGATTCACAGGTTGATGCTGAAATCCTCTTCCACTCCTCCATGATGACATCCTGGAGCTGGTGGATGTTGGAGACATTGCTTTCCCCCACTTTCAATTTGAGGATGCCCCACAGATGCTCAATAGGGTTTAGGTCTGGAGACATGCTTGGCCAGTCCATCACCTTTACCCTCAGCTTCTTTAGCAAGGCAGTGGTCTTGGAGGTGTGTTTGGGGTCGTTATCATGTTGGAATACTGCCCTGCGGCCCAGTCTCCGAAGGGAGGGGATCATGCTCTGCTTCAGTATGTCACAGTACATGTTGGCATTCATTTATTCAGTGCCGGCAGCACTCATGCAGCCCCAGACCATGACACTCCCACCACCATGCTTGACCGTAGGCAAGACACACTTGTCTTTGTACTCCTCATCTGGTTTCTGCCACACACGCTTGACACCATCTAAAACAAAGACCAATTTGATGCAGTGTGCAGCGTATGGTCTGAGCACTGACAGACTGACCCCCAACCCCTTCAACCTCTGCAGCAATGCTGGCAGCACTCAAGACAACCTCTGGATATGACGCTCAAAATTCTTTGGTCGACCATGGTGAGGCCTGTTCTAAGTGCAACCTGTCCTGTTAAATCGCTGTATGGTCTTGGCCACCGTGCTACAGCTCAGTTTCAGGGTCTTGGCAAACTTCTTGTAGCCTAGGCCATCTTTATATAGAGCAACAATTCTTTTTTTTCAGATCCTCAGAGAGTTCTTTGCCATGAGGTGCCATGCTGAACTTCCATTGACCAGTATGAGAGAGTGAGAGCAATAACAACAAATTTAACATACCTGCTCTCTATTCACACCTGAGACCTTGTAACACTAACGGGTTTCATGACAACAGGGAGGGAAAATAGCTACTTGGACCCAATTTGGACATTTCCTCTTAGGGGTGTACTCACTTTCGTTGCCAGGGGTTTAGACATTAATGGCTGTGTGTTGAGTTTTTTTGGATGGGACAGCAAATTTACACTGTTACACAAGCTGTACATTCACTACTTTACATTGTAGCAGAGTTTCATTTTTTTTAGTGTTTTCACATAAAAAGATATAATAAATATTTACAAGAAATACAAGGGGTGTACTCACTTCTGTGACATACTGTATGTGTATCTGAAACTCAGCAGAACTCCAAATGCTTACTATTTCATGTTCATATAAGTGTAAGATTTCATTCTATGTTCCTAGTGCTGGCACATGTCGCATATGGGGGCTGGGGGTATATTTTAAGTGGCAAATAAATAAACACATTTTATTTTAATAATACAAGAGTTTTACAAGAGTTAACAATAGAATTATTTAAAAAAGCGAACTAAAATAAAATATAAATTAAATAGTATAAATTAAATGAACTAGCCGGGGGTTGCCAACCCCTAGTCTACTGCATAATCTTCTACTGCACTACCATTATTGTGTCATTGAGAAGGTGTTTGCATGATGAGGAGCAGTGTTTCTAAAACAGTGTATATATGAAAAATGATTTTATTGACTGTTTAAAACATGTCTTGTGAAAGGACACACTATTGAAATTGTAATTGTTAACATAGATTTTTCTTTGTTTTACTGCGATTCTGGTTGCTGGGATAAAGTATGGAGTCAATGCTCGCGCACACACGCGCACACACACACACACAGATACTTTAAGAGCAAAATCAGAAATCAGTGCCATATGGGCAAAATCCTGGAATGTGAGGTCTTTTCTTTGCTTTGCTGACATACTGTGGCCAAAGCTCTACAAAGAACAAAACATTAACATGTGAGAGAGTAAGTGAGAGAACGTTCAAAACACTATTAAAATGGAGTCTTTTTTTAAAGCGAATCAAAAGCAAGTACGAAGGCTCAAAGTTTTTGGCATCGCTCCCATAGAGGACACTGAGTTTGTACAGACGCCTTATTGTGTGCTGCCCATTTTCTACCCTTTCTTAGCGCACTAATGCAGCCAGAGTCTTTGTTTGCATCCTGATTGAGTGTGAGATGTATGTGGCTTTAAACGCCAGACAAGCCTTTTTTTGCAGACTGAATTTTAAACAGCTATAGGGAGGAAGAGAGCTGTTAGCATAGAGCCTTGACAGTTGGGAATATGATGTGGCAGATTTCCTCATTAGAGTGAAAAACAACATAAACAAATCCTTACTCGCAGCTCTGCATCCGACATCTTTAGTCTTTGCTTTATTTTTTAAGAAGCTGTGATGTTTTTATAAATATTACCCAGTTCAATTCCACATAAGTGGCTTTTTAGTTTGTTACATAACTCAAAGGTGATTCACAGCTCAGGACCCTCTGTGATTCCATTAAACAATGAAGGTAACAAGAGAAAAGACACAATAGTCATACTGTAGTGTCACAAGAAGACCGTAAAAGAATGACGCTTTGAAAGGGGGCCTCGCTTGTTCGACTGTAAACATTGCGTGAATAAGGAATTCTCACATAACTTGAAGTTTTTTTGCAGATGGATGAACAGCTGCAGTACTGGGAGCATGCCTGGGAGCAGAGCTGCTGCATTAAACTGCTTGGCATCTGGGAATCACAGTAAAGCTCTAAAACTCTTCAGACTGGAAACATTTGTATATCAAACTAATCGATATGCTTGGGATGATGAGAAAATAAAGCTAGAATATTAAATATGACAGCTGTGGGGGGAAACCCCACACGGAAGAAGATGCAGGAAATGAAACCCAGGACACTAAACTAATAACATTGTAGTGGAAAACATCCATTTGATGAATGCTACAGGGTTTTCAGTTAATAATATGAAATATTTAATCAGCTACATGCTTAAACTACACTTTATTTATACCCAAATATGCAGTCCAGCTCTCTTCTTTCTCCAATTATACACATGACCCATGTTAGCTTCTAATGTTCAACTTAGCCTTGGTGTCAGACTTTGTATAGTTTTCCACTACTGAAATACGCATTACCTAAACAGCATGAACTTTTAATATTTAATAAATGTTTGACTGCTCTGGTCAGAGGAGAACTGGAACACCCCCAGTATGTTAATATATATATTACTATACTTTTTAGTAGTATAATAGGAATATAAGCATTGACATAACATTTGTGAGGTTATGCATCAGTGTAAAGATTAATCTGATTTCTATCAAAAACCTTTGTCAGAATAAGTACTAAGAAGGAAGCCACGTTAAAAACACCCTACTTTTAAACATCTCTGAGCTGTTTCTCATAGGTTGATGATAAACCTGTTAAAAGTGGAGAAAAATATCAGATGCTGCTTTTGGGAAATTAATTCGATAGCTTGACAAGAAACCCCCAAAAAACGTGGTCTTTTAGGCGCTAGATTAAGTGTTAGCTAGGTTGTTGGGCTGGAGCCAAAAGTGCGGCTTGCCAAAGAGCTTGGCAGATTTGTAGGTTTTCTCTCTCAATCACAGGCACACACTCACTGCTAGCATGGTGAAGTGAAATTAAACTCTACACCATCTATAGCCCAGCCAAATTCTTTGTTGGTTTGGAAACTCTCCGATTTCTATTTTTTTATTGCTGACTGAATAAGTTCTTGATAGTGTTTGTTTGCTGCAGCATTAAGTTAAATACTAAATCTGAACAAAGGTTTTTGGGTTCATGTAGAAAAGCGTCAGTGTAAAAGATGAACTATTATTATTAGTTTTAATTTGACTCAAGGTTCTGGGGTTTCTTTCATACCTTTCCGATAAACAATCTTAAAGGAGAAGTTGCCCCAAAATGTCAGTACTGTAATGAAAGCCTAACATATACTTTTGCAATGCCCTATTTTTAATGTCATGAGACAACACTTTTTTTATCTAAGGGAACTTTGAAGGACTTGATTTTAAATGGCATCCATCCAAAATTGTAGTTATGAGTTATTAACAAAAATAAATATTGTAACATTTTTTAACATCTACATTTTATATTATATATTATTGTTATTGATGTATTTCTATTTTATGCATCTATGTTTTATAGAAATATGTTATTTATAAACAGATTTCTTTATTTTGCCATGAAAAGGGCATTTAAGCTGATATGGATATGGCAATAAACAATAGACATTCAATTCTGATCAACAATATTTGCAACAGATTCTGAAATGGCGCTACAGCACTATTTTGACCATTTATGTAAAAGATTCAAGATGGGAGCAAGGCATGAGACAACAATAATGCTAAATAATGCTATTTGTGTTACTATGCAAATGAATTAAATAAAGCACTGGCTGTCAAACTTTACTAAAGTACACAAATAGCAACCCACTGTCCTGCCATGTTCCTGCTTTGTCATGCTCATCCCTCATTCCTAGCCACACAGCGGATGTCCATGCTAGACTAAAACAAACCCTAGTCAGATGGCTCTTCTGCTTATTCTTCTTTTAAATGTTTACTTTTTGGATTATGAAGTGATCTGACTCCATTACAACATTAGAATTTAGATTATATTAGCATTATTTTAGAGACTGTTGTGTCTTTGTTTTCTCAGAGACTCACTCAGTGAGAGAGTTCTGGTAGAAAAGCTCACCTTGTATAATGCCCCAAAAAAATTAGGTCTGTGTGGTAAGGCTCTTGTTGGGAATGTGTGTATTTGCAGAATTCTGTGCTTATCTCTAATTACCATTCATCTGCTCATCGCTGGTGGGATTTTTGAATGTTGGATGAAGATATTTTTATTTACCACATAAAGAAAGTGCACATTTTACTACGTGCTAATGTTCAAATACTTCTTTAGGCTATGCAGAATCCTTATCCTAGGGGATCTGCAGAATGTGCACCCTGATAAATTTTAACTTTGCAAAATATAAGTCGATGGGTGCTCACTCAATTCCGTCAGTATGTGGATTTAAATCTTGTTTTCACAAACATAATTGAAATCTGCAAACTATGCAAAGCCCCATCCTTACCTTGGCTACTTTGCACACATCTCTGTTGTGTGAATTCTAGCGTACAGAACACTAGTCAGATGCTCTAAGCCGGTTTTGAACCAGGTGAAATCCTGGCAAGTAGGATTTATCTCTGTATGTCATGTTTTATACACAATGACTGCCAAATGTTTAGGGAGGCTGCAACCAATAATGACTCTAACAACTTAACAGCAACAGCAAAATACATGGATAACTGCAAAGGTGCATGAGCTGCTGAAAACCAGAGTTACCTTTAGAAAAAATTACCTAATGGCACTAAACAGCAAGGGCTAAACTGTCCCAAGCCATCAGAGAGGCAAAGCATGCAAATACCATAAGAATACAAAGCTTCTTCATGGTCAGTTTCAGGGCATTTAGTCAGACTAGCCAATTAGTGTTAGGAAATGGTACCTCAGTGTTGAACTGCTGATCAGAAGATCGTCGAAGATCAATTTTCAGCAGCACCATCTGCTACTGCTAAGCCCTGAGATAAATGTAAGGTTCTCTAGATAAGAGCATCTGCCAAAATACCTTAAATGGAAATTATTAATTACAGGACAACTACGCTTACCTATAAATGTAATACCTTTATGGTCTTGAAAGAACATTATTTATGTCTTTAAGATGACAAGCTTATTGACTTGACAGTAGCATCCATAACACTTCCAAGGTTTTGTCCTACTTTCCACTTACATTTCAGTTTTTACCAGTGGTACCATATAATAAAAAAAAATAATAATTTATCCAGTGAACCTTGGAGCTACTCATAGTTCCTACTTCAGCAGTGCCAGCCAATTGATTTTTGCCATCAATCAGAGTTTGTGTCTCATCTATAGTTACCCTAAAGAGGGACTCCAATGATCTTCTCAGCTGTTCTCACTGTCCTCTGCAGGGTCTTGCGATCCGAGACCAGCCAGTAATTCAGCTGCTCAGAATGCTCTCGAAGGTCCCTCTGTAGTCTTGTCAACGTTCAGAGACAGATTATTGGCTTTACACCAAGCTTTTAGTTGTTTCACCTCCCCTCTGTATGCTGACTCGTTGCTGATGAGACCCACTACGGTCATGTCATCGGCGAACTTGACGATGTGATTTGAGCTGTGCATTCCTACACGGTCATGAGTCAGCAGAGTGAACAGCACTGGGCTGAGCACGCAGCCCCCATTGTCGTGTACTTCTCCAGGTTCACAGATTCGCCGTTGGTGGCAGCCTCCCTAAGTGCACTCAAAACAGTCCGGAAGAGCAGAAGTAGCTCCTGTTGGCCACATTCTCACCTTCTTTAAAACCGGTTTACTGCGTCTGACAAGCGGTCTGTATGCTGGCATTAGCATTTGGCATGTGGTCCGAGTATCCGAGATGGGGGCAGGGCTCCGCTCGGTACGGGTCGAGGATGTTTGTGTAAACAAGATCCAGCATGTTTTTTCCCTCTTGTGGCAAAGTCCACATGTTTATTATCCAGGAAGCAGGGTTTGTTTTTAGCCTAGCACGGACACCCGCTTTTCGCGCTTCCGCTCGCCCACCGCTTCCGACGTCTCTTCTCCCATCCGCCGGCATCAGGTGACACCGAGGGCTGAACACCAATGCTTTTGGTGTCCATGTGCCGATTTTGGTTGGTCTAAAAGCACCATTTTGGATCCGGAGTGGCCGCTGTGTGTTACTGCTGCGGGAATCGAACCCTGATCTTCCAATCAGCAGTCCATCACCTTAACAACTGTGCTACCACATCCACACATTTTGCTTCTTTTCTAAGGATGTCTCTACTTTATTTGCTCATTACCCCATGGTATAATTCCATAGTAAGCAGAAACATTTTCTTAGGAGGCTCTTTTTAGTTGCCAGTTGAAGAAGGGAAAAGTAAAAGGAAATAAAAAATATAAACATATTTATGTTTATAGGGACTGTTCGGATTAATCACATTTTTTATTAATCTCATGAGCAAAGTTTCTATGGCGCTGGTGGTGACTCCCACAAGGTTGGATGTCTATTGTAGTGGCTCACATTCTTTTAATTCTCTGGCTTTGTCAAAAAGGTCCAAGGCTTGAAAGTTTTAGATCAAAGGTCAAGAAAGCTAGGACCTAGGCTAAAGAGTGCAGCTGATGTGGGAGTGTTTATACTGACGAAGAGATCAGCTGGACACTTTAAAGGGGAGTCTCATGGCTGACTGTTATAGAGCTACAGAAACTAGCAGTAGATCCGAAACAGTTCTGATATTTCTAACGCAGGAGTGTAACTAATTTATAAAACTGTTTTGATAAGCAGAGTTGGATTTTGAAGTAGTTAGCCAACTGTAAAAAATAGAAGCTATATAGTTTTATAGATGCTGAAAATATATTTTATTTCGATCAGCATGTAAAAATTACTAATGGACATTAACTCCTCATATTAATGTGTTTAACATAACATGGTATTTTTAGTTTTTGAGAAACTTTCATTGTTAAAATTAAAAATTAGACCAACACACCACTTTCTTTGGTCTTGTTTAAAAAAGTTTAAATCTGACTCTAATGCCATGTGTGTTTAGAGTGCCATTAGTACCAGTAAAAAGATTCATGAATATTTAGAGCGTCAATCTGCAGAGGAGATATAAACCCGGGAGATGTGACATTCTCTATGTAAAAAAAGAAAAAGATTTTTTTGTCCTGCTCTAATGTGGTGTGAAAAGCAGAACATGGGAACATGTATGATGGACATTCTGAGATGCTTATAGGTGTAATCCGATATACTTTAGATATGTAGGAATATTTGATTCGCAACTTTGTTTAAGTAACCCTTTTCTTCTTGGATTTGGATTCTTGGGTCTGCTAAGTCAGTGATGTTGGTTAGCGTTTCTTTACTGACAGAATTAACCCTCCGTGAAGCAAATATTTAATCAATAAATGTGAACCAAATGAGTGTGTTGCGCAATTTGCTTAGTTATTTGGGCAATTCTGTTATTTTATAATATTAAGTATTTTTAGGTTTATGTTTCTGTTAAATTACATCAAATAAAAATAGAAAAAAAAAATCTTAATAGCATATTTTACACAGGATTTAATGTTCTACATTACCTTCATCATCTAAGTACCACAATCTAGCCCACCCCTAAATACAAACTTTATTAAATTTCGTTAACAAATGTAACAATTTTTTCTTTTTAATTTAGATTTTACTTCTTTTCTAAGAATGAATCTGTGCTAGTTGTACTTAGAAAGCCTACAGACACACTAGCCCAACACCCTCTTCAAGAAACTTTCAATTTAAAAAAAATTAGTTTATTTAGGATAATACTATTTTGTGCTAATCTTCCACTTTGACTAAAATTTGGAAGGATCTGGATTACAGGGAATATTTTAGCTTTTAATATAATATAAGTAGATAAACAATCATAAGGATTCAACAGATAAGCAGATCAGCTGCCGCTGGCTCATGGTTAATTTCGAGGTTAATAATTACTCAATTATGGATTCAGTCTGTTTTACGCAAAAATAAGTTACTGTTTTTTCGGAAGTTAAATAACTGCTTTCTGACAGAATAATTGTGTTTCTGTAATTGGTTTCTTTATATCTCTTGCATTATCAGCTGTAGGTTATGTAGTTATATTTTATATTAGGGATGATCAGCTTTCACGGCCCAGGTCTTGATGATTTTTGCCAGTTGAGATTAACCTGAATGCTTTATGAGGAACAACACATCTGCTTTTAGTTTCTTTTATTTTTGTTTAAAATGATTTCCAAGGTTTTTACCTAATGTCAATGAAGCCACAATGTCTGATTAACATGTGACAAGTAAAATACTCTTTTGAAAGGTTTTGATGGAAAGATGCTGGAAATGGAAAACCTGTTTAAAAGTTAATGTATTAAGCTGTTTGATAGAAAAACTTCCCCACTGGTGTAGTGGTCAGTGTCACTGACTCTGCTTGGCATCAGTCCCGGTTCAAGGACTGTTTATTTGTCCTACAACTGGTGGTCACAGTTCTTCCTGCAGTGTGATGGTAAGGATTGTGGTCCCGCGTCACACTTTTAACAGTTTATAAATACAGGTATTATTTAGGTAGGAATAAAATAAAATACAGTTTCTGTTTTGGTTTTATATGGATGTTCTACACTAGTCAGGATTTTAATTGAGTTGTCCGGATTGTTGATGAAAGTGTTCAGATGTTTAGAATGAAGGTTTGTTCAGTGGTGTTTGTAGGTTCATGTGTGTGTTTGTAGGTTCAATAAATATTTGTCGAAATATTCGGACAATGTGGTGACAATGTGGTTTTAAAGGTTACAATAAGGTTAAAGGTCCAAATATATTTATGATCAAATCAAATTATTATTTATGGTAAAAGTAAAGTCACAATATTGGAATATACATCAAATAAGGCGTACATTTAAAAAATCCCTCAAGTAAAAAAATATAAAAAATCAAAGTAAAAAGTAAGAGTAATTTACCCTTGTTATAAAAAAGTAAATATAACCCATCTACCCACATCTGTTTTTTCCCACACTGTAACTGGAGTAATTATACATCAGTTTTTTCCCACATCTTCGCCATACAGTTTTTTTGTCCACACTGTACCTGTGTTATACAGTGTTTTATACCTAATGTGTTCATTTACTTTTATTTGTCCTCGTGTGCCCTGAAGTGATCTGAAGGATCACTGAATATTGTTTAATGAGTGAAGATCTTAGTTTGTGATTTTATGGTGTAAGTTAAATAGAGCCTGACTAGCCTGTTAGCAACTAGAAGTGCATGCTAGGCGCTAGCTAGTCAACAGTCAATAGCAAGCAACGTTTACAGCCTACAGATACCTTTTTTGTGTACTGGTTTTGGCTAAAATACTGGTGACCTGACTATTTAAGCCACTATGAAAACTGTGTAAGAGGAAAGCAGAGAAAAAAATACAACACACACTTTCTCTTTCACTCTTTTTCTTGCTCTGTCTCTCTTTCTCTCTCTTTTTTACTTTCACACAGCACCGCCTGAAATCATACTACTACATACTATTAATGAAATTCAGACATACTAAATCCGCCATTTTGATATTGACACATGACATACGACATTACAGCAGCATGAATTCAATATTGGATAATGTTTAACTTGGATGATGTGCATTGAGTGCAATTTAACTACAAAGAACAATGTTTTATTTTCTTTAAGTACTCAAAGCTAGTCAAACACTTTAAAAATGCTACTCGCTGCTTTCCACCCCTTCCGTTGTCTCTCCTGCTGGCCCATGAGATAGTAAAGTGTCTATCGTATCCGCACTTCAAGAAGTAATAGATCATCCGGGAACTTTTTGTGTACTGTAATTTGCAACTTAACAATTGGACAACTATTCGCCTCATATAGTCTCGCCTACTATATAAGAAAGTAAGCGATTTTTGATGAAGCCAAGCACACACATACTGCAGTAAAATGCTTTCTATGAAACACTAATTACTTTTACACTCGTGTTAAAGATCTGATTATTGTCTGATGTTGATAAATGTTGTGAATTTATCTAGAGGAATTTAATAAAATCAATTAAAAAACCAGTGTTGATCTAGTGTCATTTGAAACCATTATTATTTAGTTCTTTAACTGTGTCTCAGGTATTATTACTTTAGAGTTTATGAAATGCAAATGAGCTTTTAAACCAGTCACAAAATGTGTTGAATTTTGGATATTCTGTAAATAAATATGGTCTGTTTATGTAACTACATATGCCTCCATCACCACGATTCACAGAGAGGAGGATCTTTTTAGAGTTAGTTGCCTGAGACTAACATGCATTTGTATGTTTTATTTGGTCAGGTTGTGTCGATTGCTGTATAAAGTGTTTAGGCGGCGTCCCGTACGCATCTCTACTGGCCACCATTTTGTGTTTCTCTGGAGTTGCTTTATTTTGTGGCTGTGGACATGTGGCCCTCAGCGGCACACTCACTATCCTGGAAAACTACTTCTACAAGAGCCCCAGTGACACCGCCATACTCATTGACATGTAAGTGTGTGGTAGATGGTGTGTGTGTGTGTGTGTGTATGTGTTTACGGGTCTAAATTCCTAAGTCCTAAGCAATTTATTGACATTTATATCCTGTCTTTCTCTTTCATCTTCATCCTTTTTTTAGTTTACTCTCTTTTTATAAAGTAATTTATTATAGTTTTTATTATCATAAATATTAAAATGAAAAGATAAATATTTATCTGTTAGCTAATTTATTCACTGTTTGCTGTTCATTTACTGAAAAAGATGATGAAGTGATGATACAAAAATGATCATGTGTTTTTTGGAAATAAATGTATTATTAACACACCACTATATACACTTCAATATTATTGCTGTATCATTAACTCTGTATTATTATTGCTGGCTCATTAACACTTTTACACTTGTTTACCATTTTCTTTTTTGCGTCTTTATTTGTGTTCTTCTCTCCTTCTCCTTTATACATACTATGCAAACGTTTGTGTGTATGTGTTTCTCTAGAATCCATCTTTTACAGTATGTGATTTATGGCATCGCTTCATTCTTCTTCCTCTACGGCATCATCCTGTTGGCTGAGGGTTTTTACACCACCAGCGCAGTGAAAGAGCTGCACGGAGAGTTTAAAACCACCATCTGCGGCCGCTGCATCAGCGCCATGGTACTGCTCTTTGCACCCCACCTTGAACAATGGACAACACAGCTTTAGCTTCTAACACAGTGGCACTTCCTTCTGAATTCTCAGGATTACTGAGTTTTTAATCAGTTTCTCGCTGTTCTGTTTCCAGTTTGTCTTCCTCACTTATGTTCTGGGCTTGGCCTGGCTCGGAGTTTTCGGCTTTTCCTGCATTCCAGTTTTCCTGTTTTACAACGTTTGGTCTGTGTGCGCAAACTCTCCAAACAGCTCCTCTGTCTGTGTTGACTTGAGGCAGTATGGTATGGAAAACATAACAGAATCATAACATTTAAACGTGTTTAATAATGAAAAATATCATTGATGTCAAACAGACAAACTCTAAACTAAAAGCTACCACTATGAGGTGCTGAAGTGCTTTATAGCGAAACATAATGAAAATTATGCATAGTTAAACATTGAAATGTGTTAACAACAACCCAACAGCTTTCTCCTGGGGCTGTAATGTTTATTGTAATCATTTTTAAGGTATTATTCCATGGAATGCCAGTCCAGGTGCTGCCTGCGGCTCAACACTTCTCAACATCTGTAACTCAAATGAGGTAACGATCCTTAAGGTGTCACAATGGTGTCATCTTGACGTACAGAAATAATCCTTCCTTTAAGAAGGTTGCAAGATTTTTGGGGGATTATGTAAGGCTGCTTTTAGTGTGTTTGTACTGGTTATCTTGTTTTTTTTTTAGCTGTTAAGGTAGTTTGTCCTGATGTTTGTGTCTGTAATAGTTGTTTTACCACATTACCATTAAAACCATTACATGCATTTAAATATTTGTCATCGCTTTGTCTGGAAAAAAAAACAGTTCACGTTGTCCCCATCCCCCCCCCCCTTCCCCCCCCCCTCTATTTTAGTTCTATCTGTCTTACCACCTGTATATAGTGACGTGTGCTGGAGCCGGAGCGACCGTCATTGCCATGGTGAGTGTTAATGCGGTTTAATGCAAGATAAACACAGTACTTCTCTTTTAAGACTAAAAAGCTGCAAAAGGTTTAAGTGAAGGGAAAACGCAGAAGGCAGGTTTTTATAATGATTCTAATGATTTATTTCATTTCTTGTTCTTTTCCCTCTTCAGTTTATCTACATGATGGCTACCACTTATAACTTTGCTCTTCTGAAGTTTAAAAGCAGAGAAGACTGTTGCACTAAGTTTTAAACACACAATTGACAAAAAATAATAAATGAGAAAATGTATGTGTTTATTATTTTTGGACCCGGAAGCTAAGCAGTTCTAAATGATCTATAATAATAACAACCGTCAAAGCTTATTTACGCTAACATAAATTAATGTAATTATAGAATCGCTGGTAGTGCTAGAATTTAATAGACCAGCTTTAAAGGAAACTAGGTACGTTATCAACCTGAGCAATGAAACTAATAAATATTAATAATAAATGTTCCCAGTCATTAAAAGTGTCTGCTGCTATTTTTTATATTTTTTAAGCACAAACCAGTTACACAAACCTGCCTAATATGTGAGACCAGCGATCTGCATAGTAGCACAAATTCGGTTTTTAAATCTACAAATTATTAATTAGCATTATAGTAACATTATACTGAAGTCTATTAACTTAAATATATGTACATGTATAAATATCAAAAATATGAACAACAGAGTCAAATTCAACCCAGTTTGCGCATTTGGATAAGACTAAAATTTTGGTTCTACATTTTGAGAGAAATCTTTTTTTACTTGGGAAAATTTTTGACAAGAAACAAAACTTGCCAACTTTGACATTTCCCTTATTGCAAGCTGCTTGTTTATAAATATATAATAACAAAAATTAACTAGTAGTTAAAGACTACTAATTAATCTTTTTCTGCTAAAGTAAAATTGTAAAGCTTTTAACAAGTGTATCTTATTTCAAAATATATTTTAAATATGTTAATTAAGCAGGACAGCTGCATGCCCATCTTCACTTTATAGTTCAAGTGTTTATTTTGAAACGGGATTACCTTGGAATCCTGAAAACGGATGTAACATTTTGATGACATAAATTTAAAAAAACACTCTATTTACACAATGAGATGGTAGGTTTATTAATATACGTAAAGCACAAAAACAGTCCAAGCCAAAACAATACATAGAACTTCCTAAGGACAGGAGAAAAAGGTGCAGCGGGCAGACGCAACAAAAGCTGGCAAAGATCGAGAGGCATCAGAATAACCACAATAAATTTTCGTGAAACAAGCAGGCAAAAACTAGAGTCCAGAGCCTAAAAACTAGGTCAAAAATCCCAAAATGTAACCAGAAGTGACGTGGGAATATTAAGGCAAAAACACGCACAATAACCCAACACCAATGAGCTGAAAACGCCGCTGTGCGCTTAAGGATAAGTTAGGTGGTGAAACTAAAACTCTGGACTGGAATGTGGAAGCACTGCCACCGTGCGCGAGCAAGACCTGACAGTACCCCTCCTTCTACGAATCCCACCAGGCGTTCTAACGGGTGCCTCTGGGTGGCATCTATGAAAATCTTTAATGAGGGTAGGGTCGAGGATGAACTCCTTTCTTCAGGTCCATAGCCCTCTCAGTCCACCAGGTACTGATGGCCTCGGCCATGGCGCCGAGACTTTAGCAATTTGCGGACTGTGTAGGCTTCACCTCCTTCGATGACTCGTAGGGTGGTGGAGAGGGTTAAAGAGGGGAAGAAATTAGGCGTCTTAGCTGAGAGACATGGAAGGTAGGATTTATACGACGTATGGTAGACGGCAGAAAAAGGATTAATGATCTTGATAATGGTAAAGGGGCCGACGAATCTGGGGAGGAGCTTGCAGGAGGTGGTGTTGATAGGAAGGTCCCTGGTGGCAAGCATGACCCTCTCTCCGAGCCGAAATCTGGGGGCATCGGCGCGGCTCCGGTCAGCATGCTGTTTATAAGACTTGGCAGATTTGAGGTGAAATCGTGCCTTCTGCTAGGTTTTCTTGCAACGGTTGATAAAGTTGCAACGGCGCGATGGGACATTGACTATTCCTCCTGGGCTGGAAACAGTGGGAATCGGTAACCGAGGCAGCACTGATACGCAGATAGGTCTGTGGCTGCATTGGTGAATGAGTTATAAGCATATTCAATCCAGGGAAGAAATCCGCTCCATGAAGAAGGATCGAGAGAGGCCATACATCTAAGGGTGGTAGATTTGTTTTTGGTGCAAACAAATTGATGGGCATCCTCCTCCATACTTACCCACCAGAAACACTGTTTGAGGAGGAAGAGGGTGCGGGTCCCCCCAGGGTGACAGGCCAGTTGGAGTTGTGGGCCTATTCCAGGACCTGGGGTTGCATAGAGACCGGCACAAATAGGCGGTTGAGGGGTCTGTTGCTAGGGCCAGGCTCTCTTTCCAGGGCATCCTTGACTCTTCTTTCGATTTCAAGGATGACCGCTGCAACCAGGCACTGGGGTAGAACAGTTTCCATGGGAGAAAGCTCCTGGGTTGAGATGAACTGCCTAGAAAGGGCATCAGGCTTGACATTCTTGGAACCAGGGCGGTAGGATATGGTAAAGTTGAACCTGGAAAAGAACAGCGACCATCGGGCTTGACGAGCATTGAGTCTCTTAGCAGACTTGAGGTATTCAAGGTTGTGGTGGCCAGTCCACACCAAAAAGGGAAGTTGGGCCCCCTCTTTCCAATGTCTCCATTCTTCCAGGGCCAGCTTGATAACTAAGAGTCCACAATTTCCAACGGGGTAATTGCGTTCAGGTGGAGAGTGGCGTTGTGAGAAAAATGAGCTCAAATATATCTTATTGTCTTGGGGGTTCCTTTGAGACAACACAGCTCCCACTCTCAGATGCATTAACTTCGGCGATGAACTGACGTGCTGGGTCAGCGATAGTCAAAATAGGAGCTGACGCGAATCTGGCTTTAAGGTCACTTAAGGCTTGCTCGGCTTGTTTGTTCCACCTAAAAGGGACCTTGGTAGATGTCAGGGCTAGCAGGGGGCAGGGAGAGTGCTGAAATTCTTAATGCATCTCCTATAGAAGTTTGCAAAGCCAGGAAATCGTTGGAGAGCCTGCCGAGATGTAGGAGTAGGCCACTCAAGAACAGCACTGACCTTAGCAGGCTCCATCTCGATCTTAGATGGAGATATCCTAAAGCCCAGATAGGCTACTGAGGTCTGGTGAAACTCGTATTTCTCTTCCTTGACATACAGCTTATTTTCTAGGAGTCTTTGGAGCACCTGACGAACATGGTTGATGTGCTCTTCCAGGGAACGAGAAAAAATCAATATGTCATCCAGATAAACAAAGATGTTCAGGAAATCCCTCAGCACATCATTGATCAGGGCCTGGAGAACCACGAAAGCATTGGTGAGGCCAAACGGAACAACCAGATATTCATAATGACCGGAGGGAGTGTTAAAGGCGGTCTTCCACTTCTCACCTTCTCTGATACGCACCAGGTGGTAAGCATTGCGGAGGTAAAAATAGTGGCTCCTTGCAGAAGTTCAAAGGCATTGGACATAAGGGGTAGTGGGTAGCGGTTCTTGACCGTGATGGCATTGAGTCCCCGATAATTGATACAGGGCAGCAAGGATTGGTCTTTCTTTTCCACAAAGAAAAAACCTGCCCTTGCAGTGGAAGAAGATGATCGAATAATCCCCGACTCTCAGGTCCAGACAGAGAGTACAGTCGACCCCGTGGTGGGGTGGTAAGAAGCTCAATAGCGCAGTTGTAAGGCCGATGAGGTGGGAGAGAGACCGCTCTAGATTTGCTAAATGCTAGCCGCAGAGTAAACTGAAGGGATCTTGGACAGAAACTCTTCTTTGGAAGTGGGTAACACAGATTCGTGAGCGGCTGAACGAAGACATGACAAGAGGCAGGATGGCATTCCTGAACCAGTCTATGCGAGGGTTGTGGCGGGTTAACCCGGGACGCCCCAGAACAATAGTGGCATGTGAACCCCTCATGACAAGAAAGGAGAGGGTCTCTGTGTGATTGGCTGAGATCCTTAGTTGTATTGGCATGGTGTGGTGGATGATGGACTCCAGATGACTGCCGTTTAGAGCTTGAACGACAAAAGGACATTGAAGTGGTGCGATTGGTATAATAAGATTGGCAGCTGTGGTGGCGTACATCAAGTTCTGATTGGCCCCAGAATCAATGAGCGCCTTCAAGAAATGAGTGCTGGAGTCATGAACGATGCAGATGTCAAAGCAGGAGCGAGATGTTGAGGTGCCGCCTGAGTCTGGATCTTTCCTTTTACTGGACAGTTCTGACAGAAATGCCCTAGTCGGCCACAGTAGAAACTGCGTGGGAAGTGAAACTGCACTCCCTAGGGGCGTGGCTTCTACTACAAAGACGCAGGCATTGGTCGAGGCAGCCGGCAAGGTTCATTAAAAAAAAAATAAATAAAAAAAATATTCAATTCATTGTGCAAGGTACATATATAGAGCCAACGAAATGCTTTTGCCACATATCCCATCTTAGTAAGTTGGGGTCAGAGCGCAGGGTCAGCTCGCAGGGTCAGCTATGATACAGCGCCCCTGGAGCAGGAAGGGTTAGGGGTCTTGCTCAAGAACCCAACAATGGCTGGCTTGCCGGTGGTGGGGCTTGAACCCAGGTGTTTCTGGTCTTCAGATCAGCAACGCAGCACCTTAATCATTTGAGCCACCACTGCCCTTATGGTTCAGTTGCAGGACCATAAGGTCCTGCAAATGCCCAGGTAGGTCTTGTACCACCAGTTCATCCTTGACGTCCTTGTTAAGACCATTAACAAAGGCATCACATAGGGCATGTTTATCCCAGCCACACGAGGCAGCCAAGGTACGAAACTCAATAGCATAATCGTAAGCAGGGCGTGAGCCTTGACGAAGTTGAAGAATCTGTCCTTAGCTGCTGTCTGTCCCTGCTGCTTGATACCCCGTATGGGAACGATCAAAGACTCGCCGCATCTTGCTGGTTAAAGTGGCAAGGTTAGCTCAGCAGGCGGAATTGGCAACCCATAAGGCTGTGGCCCACTCCCGAGCCTTACCTGTAAGCATCGTGATAATGTAGGCCACCTTGGAGCGTTCAGTGGGAAATGCAGAGGCTCAGAGCTCAATGACCAGTGAGCACTGGGATAGGAACCAACGTAAGGTACCTGGCTCACCTTCATATGTGGGGGGCAGGTAGGCGAGGCTCAGTGGGCATGACTTGGGTGATAGTGGGCACCTGAGTGGATGTTGGAGGTGGTGCAGGGCCCTAAAGCCCCGCAATGCTGGCGGTGAGTGCCGACAGGGGGTCTGAGATGGATTGGAGAACTTGGTGTACCTGCTGAAGGTCCTGTTGGTGAGAGCCAAGCAGAGCACCCTGATTTCCACTGCAGACCGAAGCTGACTTAGTTCTGCTTGGTCAATCTTGGTTGGATTATTCTGTCAGGGGTAGGAAGAACCCACTAGCAGATGGGAGAGAGATGGCAAGTTTATTAATATACGTAAAACACAAAAACAGACTAAGCCAAAACAATATATAGAACTTCCTAAGGACAGGAGAAAAAAGGCGCAGCAAAAACAGACGAGACAGACGCAACAAAAGCTGGCAAAGATCAAGAGGCATCAGAATAACCACAATAAATGTTTGTGATAGAAGCAGGCAAAAACTAGAGTCCAGGGCCTTAAAACTAGGTCAAAAATCCAAAAATGGAACCAGAAGTGACGCGGGAATATTGAGGCAAAAACATGCACAATAATCCAACACCAATGAGCTGAAAACGCTGCTATTTAAGATGGCGGTGATGAGCGGAGAAATCCGCTTCAGGTGCACTTAAGGATAAGTGAGGTGGCGAAACTAAAATTCCGGACTGGAACGCGGAAGTGCTGCCGCCATGCGCGAGCAGGATGTGACAACTTTGCATAATCTGAGACACATGCAGCCATTTCATTGGCTCTGTACATGTACCTTGCACAATGACAATACAGTTGAATCTAATCTAATTTTGCCGTAACTAACTGCATGCTAGGTCTGGCTTGCATTGTTTTCTGCCTAAATCATCATCTTCATCTAGTTTGTGTGTGTGTGTTATGTTTTATGTCCACCTGAAGGATGGACATATTAGATAGTTTGTCAGATCCCTGTGAGGTAACCTGCGTTATGTTGAAAAGCGGACAGGTTTGTTGTAGGTGTAACTGAAGTAAGTGGTGGTAGCTCAGTGGTTAAAGTGTTGGTCTGATACCTGGAAGATCAGGGTTCGATTTCCAGCACCAAAGAGCAAGACTCTTAACCACCAATTGCTCAGTTGTATAAAGAAGATAAATTTAAGGCGCTCTGGGTAGAAACATTAGCCAAATGGCGCAAATGTTCCAGTTAAATTAACTGTTGCGAAGCATTAAATAGCCGAATTAGTGATTGCAGCATCGGAAGGTCCTGATAAGGATAAAAAGATGTGTGTGGGTGTTTCATGGGGACCTGGCGTGATTTTCTTGCATGTTGCTAGCAGACTCGCAATTGCAGTTCCACTAACTCAAGAAAATAGATTGTGGGGAGCCTGTTTGATGTTACTAAATAGATTTGTATTTAAACAGTAACATCGATTACACACACACATTATAGTATTCATTGTTATTCTACTATTGAATGTGTGTTTGGTTTATCTATAAGTGGTGGGGTGTTGGGAACCTGGTGTTTAATAGGGTAAATTGTTAAGATATCAACATAAATTGGCTCTTTCTTTTTTTCAGATGTTTTAGAGAAGTATTCCTGTTTTTGGTAAATAGAAACATGGACATAATGCAAGTTATTATAAAAAGTAAAATGAAGAATAACAGCGCCGGGGTGTTAGAATTAACATTGTATCCAGATTGCATGGTATTGGAGGACGTGTATGTGTACTCTCTGTGGGCTTTAATAGGACACAGACCTGTTTGTTTTATTTGGGAATGTAATTAGCTTTCCTTGCTTGCCTTTTTGCTGTGCTTAACAGCTTCCTCTCTCTCTCAGATCCACTACCTTATGATCCTCTCTGCGAATTGGGCCTACCTAAAGAACGCGAGTAAAATGCACACGTACCAAGACATCAAAACCAAGGAGGAGAAGGAACTACAGGACATTCAATCACATTCGAAAGATTGCCTCAGTTCCTACCCGTAAGATTCCTGTTAACATCTGCAAAAAGAAATAAATAAATGAATCAATAAAAATGGCCGACACATTTTTGCATACGGCACGAAGCTAAGCTGCTTTTAGCTAACGCTCACCTGCATCTGCACTAATCCTCAGGAATAAGCTTCATTTGTGTGTGTGTGTGTGTGTGTGTGTGTGTGTATCAAAGTTTTCAGATGTTTTTTTTTTTAATCCAGTGTTTCTTAGTTAAGTTAAATATTAACCCTAAATCTTTTTAAAGAGTTTCATTTGTAACATTTTGGTTCAACTTTAGTCACTGCACAACATAAGCCTTACTATAAAAAAATTTATTTAAAAGTTTTTTTAAGCAAACGTTTACATTTAGAAAAATGTGTCATTAGTTTTTGTTAACTAACACTTTAAATGTCTTAGTTTTGCTGTTTGGAAGATAAACTGTGATATTTTCTTTTCACTAATTACTCAGTTCAAATCTATATGGCTGGTAATTTGTAAGGAAATTATAAAAAAAGTCTAAGAATAAGATTAAAATAAGGATTTATTAAAATTGGATTTTTTTAGATCCTAAAAAAAGTAATTTTTAAAGAAGTAAACACAAAACACAGTCAAGTTTAATTAGCAGTTTCCTCAGATTTTCACTAGACGACCAAAATTGTTTTAAAAAAAATCTAAACTGGTAGCGTTGCACACGTTATTCATACACAATTTTTGAAATATTAATCTCACCTCAGAAATGTCTGTTAAAAAAATTATTTCTAGCTGTCTGGTGATTTTTTTTTTTTTGAAGAAACAAGGTAAATTTTAGATTTACAGTTATTTTTTGTCCTTTTTTCCCCTGTTTATTTTAATGCCATGAAATGACTAATAATTTTAGTATCATCCCTGATATTTAGGTAATCCTTTTGTTAATGGTTTAAAGTGATATACTGGCAGCAGCTGTTAATAAAGAAAACCAAATTTTTTTTGTTTTAGAATTTAAAGAACTATTTCATAATTTGAAGAATTGTTTCTTTAGTCGTTGGTTTAAAATTCAGCTCAGCAGAAACATTCAATATATTTTCCTGTTCTTTCCTTTTTTACAATGCATTTTATTGTTGTTTGAGTTAGAAAGTAATTTACAGAGAGATGTTTACTTAATGATACTTTTGCATTTAGGACAAAAAAAAAAAGTTCAATAATAAGAGTATGTAGTCAGCTGTACTGACGTATAGTGTAGGCAGTTTGTGCCTTTTTTCATAGATGTAGAGTTTTTAAACAGGTTTAGAAGGGTGTGTTTATGCAGACGTGAGTGTACTGCACTGGACCAAGTGTGAAACCGAAATGTACCGTAAAAAAAAAAGGAAATAAAAACCCTAATTTTAAGAAAAGTTTTTCCTAAAACGAATTTAACAATAAAAGACTTGAATGTTCTTGTGCTTATTAGCTGAAGAGTAGGATGTGGAAGCTTGCTAACAAACATCAGAGCGACTAATGTTTAGTTTCTGTTTATTTCAACTGGCTGAATTTAATTAACCAGTTAATTTTTTTATCTTTTCAATAAAATAAAAATACATTTTGGCAGAATGGACTTTCGTCTTTCTTTTGTCCAGTAAAATTATTTCAGGGTGTTCTTACAATTGGTAGAAAATTACAATTAGGCAGAGATTCTGTTTTTTTTATGTGTGTACTGAATTGTGGAATTTTGTTATATAAATCATTAAAAAAAATTAATTTATAACAAACTTTATTAATAAACAACAGATTTATTTAAGAAAAAAATAACAAATAAATAACATTTTATACACAATAAGTTACACACTGCTATTTAAAAAACAAAATCTCAATTTAAATTTTCGTAATTCAAACACAAAAGCTTGTTTTTCATTTTTAGAAAAAATTCCTACAGTTTGTTTGGTTGTTCCAGCAGTACGTTTGAATAATATGTCAACCTGACAATCACCAAAAATCATCGTCGTCAGCATCCTTGTGGGAAAAAGTGGCAACGCTAAAGAAAAACACAGAAATGTTTGTTAAAACTAATAAAGCTGCACTAAATTTAAAAGATTGTTATAAACACATGAAACCACTTTTAAAAAATGAAAAGTTAATGTAGTAAATTCTGCTACAGTCAAATCAGCTAAAGAGAGGAAAGAGAGGGATCAGTCTGTGACTTAGCAGACATATAATACTGACTATTATAAATAATCAACACATTCCTCAGACAGGAAAAAAAAAGCACCGACTGGGTTAGGCTGCTGCGAGGAAAAAAGGAGAAATGTTAAGGTAAGTGACTTAATCTAAACATCCAGGTGGGTGTAGTCTCTTTCAGAATAACTCCAGCTCCAAATACGTGACACGAGGGCTCGGCCAGTGGTTTGATAAAGATTAAGGTGAAGATTAAGGTTAAATCTGTCTCTGATGTTAGCTATTACATGTTACACACACCTCACCTGTCATCCTTGTGTTCAGATAGCAGTACTGGTCCAGGACTCAGGCTCTTCGACTCATCTTTTATCTGAAACAAGAAAAAAAACTGCTTATCAATGACACACACAGAATATAGTGTGTGTGTTTGTGTGTGTGTTTGTGTAGTTGGGGCCACCTTCTCTCGCTCCCTCTCTCTTCCCTGCATGACCATTAGCATGTATTTGTACAGCGGACTGTCCTGAGCTGCCTCCTCTACCGTTTTCACTTCAGATCTCTGGTCTCTGACCTTAGTTCCTCTTCCCGTCTCTTCCTCCTTTTTTTCTTTTGGGTAATTAAGATCTTCTGACTGTATGTGACATCAGCAAAACGTTCAGATACTGTTTTGGTGTTTGTGATAAAGAAATGAAATATTAAGTCACTGACCAGCTCCTGCTGGAGTCCCTGCAGTTCTCTCGCTCCCTCCTCAGCCTTCTGTTTCTTCATCCATCTCCTCTCCGCCCTCAGCTGCCTCTCCTGCCATCTCTCTACTTCCTCTTTTATCTGTCTCTCCTCTTCATTCTTCCTACTCTCTTCATCTTTATCCTTTATCCTTATCTTCTTCTCTTTCTCTTTAGCAGCTGAACAGAAAACATTTGTATACATGACATTTGTATAAAAGTATACATGACATTTGGTGCCAGAAATCTGCCTTTTTACTTTTATTCTGGCATAAAAATGTGTAAATCATTTTCTAAGCATGGGTAACAGCGCTAGATAAAATAAATGAAAGTCTATTAAGGTTTAGAATAATGAACGTTGTGGACACTAAAAAAATAAAGAAAAGGGGTTCTAGAACATCTGTCATTTCAGCCTCCCTAAAACTATTAACTATTAAACTACCAAAATGTACTGGAAGTATCATTTTTACTTTTTTACATGAAAATAACAAATGCCATACTTGTCGATGAAAAAAATCCTTTTTTTTTTTCTCTTTGCCATTCTGCACATGCGTGACAAACTTTATTTTATCAATGTGTTTAATCTGCATTATTGCATTTGAATGAACACTTTACGGAAATCTCAAATTAGATACGGAACCCTGTAGAAGACGAGGTAAAAAATTGTTAGTTAATAAACATCACAATGTACAAATTTTTTTGTTGTCATAAAATAATACATTTCTAAGGTTTGCATTTAACTCACTACTGCTGATGATAACAATGAGCTGGTGACTAACTGTAGCTAGGGATAAAAATCGCAGAACCGCCCCTGCTTTAGAGCAACTGGCCTGGTACACTGTCTCACCGTGCTGTTCCACATGTATGTGTGCTTCCTCCGTTTGCTGTTCTGAGCAGTCAGGGTAATCTGCATGACAAAATACATCAATATTAATGAAATTATTAGCGTTCGTTATAGTATTTGTGCTTTATGAATAATTGTAACCTAAAGGTTCGGTCAGGTCCTGAATGCTGATTTTTTCTGGCTGAGGTGATGAATCCTGAGACAAACTGGAGCTTGTTTGTCGTTTTGGAGGACTGAGAAATTTTATAGCAGGAAAGTAAGGAAAAAAAATCATTTAAACATTTTAAACACCTAATTTATACTAAAGTACCTGAGTATACCTAAAGTACTCAAGACTCAGTTGCTCAGTTAGATAATTGAGGTTTAAAGACTGTGTGTGTGCGTGTACCTGTAGTTGTCGTGGGCTGTGCTCTTTAGCTGAGAGCTGCTTGGTGTATAGTGTGTGTATTCCCCTGAACTGACCGCAGGGATTGGAGACACCTCTCTCTGAGAACTCAAGCCTGAAAACAACGCTTGAATGAATCGTATACACATACACACACACACACAGAAGTTCCACAGCGGTGTGGTATAGTAGCAGATGATGTCCATAGTGCTCACCTTGCTCAGCGGGCACTCTTGGCTTGGAGGCAGAGACTGGAGTGGATGAAAGACGTCTGATTGGAGGAGAGCCGGCCGTAGGTGGAGTAACATGACCTGGCAGATGCTGTTTCAGTTCTGTCACTGTGTAAATGTTTTCTGTAACGACTCTGGATTTCGCTGTTCCTATCAGCTTGGTAAAGGTCGCAGATGCGCAAGCAGCCGGACAGAAAGTGGCCTTGAGTGCAGTTTGAGAGATGACCTCTTTACGTCTGTAGCTTCTGTACGCTTCCTCTAAACACTCTGCCTCCTTCTCCAGCCCCTGAATCCTGTTTAGAGCTGCTGCCACCGCTTCCTCGCCCACAGTCCACGAGCATATGCGCCCTCTGGTGGCTAATTCTGGGTCACACAAATGGTCATGGTAGCCCCCTATATCGGGGAGTACCATGCTAGCAGGGTTCAGATGGAGAGCAGAGGAGTCCTCAAGGGAGGGTTTAGGGTTACGCAGAACCTCATTCTCTAAAGCTGAAAAAAGATTACAGAGACGGAAAAGGGTGAAAGGGAAAAGGAGAGGAAGTGGAAACGGAGAGAAGTTTAGAAAAGTTAAGACAAAAACAGCATATATACAGTACAAGCTTGAACTGAAGAAACACTACAAGATCAGTTTAACTGCTAGAAAGAAAGACACTGACTTTCCAAAAATCACTATAACTGTACACAAATTTTCACATTTATCTTGGCAATGAGGAGAGGAGAAATATGAGATGAAGATCAGCGTTAACACAGTAACAAACACATGCGCTTCACAGTGTGTGTTTAGTAGAATGCTGACGTATACAGCAGTGTGTTATGGACCTTGTTGTGTGTGTTTTAGCTGCTGTTTGAGCTCTTCGTTGTGTGTGGACATCCACCTGGTCCTTTCCACACACTCCAGGAGCTGGGCCTTTAACTGGCTGCACCGCTCCACCTATAACACAAAAATCATCTTTAAGAAGGAAACTAAACTGCTTTTTTTTTACATGAATTTCAAACCTTCCCTCTTCACAGTGACAGAAAAGTCAAGGCAAGACTGGCTGGAACGTTAGTGATGTTCAATATGAGAAAGGGGGCGGGGTTTCAAGAGTCACAGGTAACAATTTACACCTAAAAACGTTTACATCAGATCAAACAGGCTTAGCTGTTTTATTGAAGAAAAAACTCCTCGCAAAATTTGTTGATCTTTTGCTATATTAGAGGTCATAGTGCTATTAAAAACATCCTGTAGTTTCAGAACCCCAAACTTTGTTTTAACTGTATAAACAGTTTATATCGAAGGCAGTCAGCCAAAACAACCTTTAAGAATGTTCTACTCTATAATGTAATAGAGGGGATAAGTTCCGCCTCTGCAGATCATCAATGCTTGCTTTAACATCACTGTCTCTTTAGCCCCGCCCACTGGCTCTGTTACAGGATTCCTATCTTTCCATGAGCTCCATGAAAAGCCTAGACAGGGATTACCTCCTGCAACAGCTGGCTATGAAAAACCTGCTTCTGATTCTGGAACTCCTCCTGGTTCAGACGACGAGCTGCTTCCAGCCTTTTTAGCTCTGCCTGAAGTGTCAGCAGCTCTGGAGACGGTGTGTTTAACACTGGACACAAGCCAAACCACCAGTAAACAAGTTAATAAGCTTAAATAATCTAAAGTAATGTGTAACGTTCTACTTAAAGCATTATAAACCACCAGTGCTTTAGTTAGTGTTATTAATTCAAAACCTTGCTGAAGTCTCTGATTCTCCTTCTGACTTTCCTTCAGCTGTTTCCTTAGTAGATAAACCTCAGCCTGCAGCTCCACGCATTCGTTCTGTATGGTTGTGTAATCTCTAGTGCCCTCTAGTTTCTCTTTCAGGTCTGTGTTCTCTTGGTTTAAAATACACACATTCCTACGCACTGACACCAACTCCTCCTGTAACACACACATACAGATCAGCTGTTTTCATACATTTCCTTACTTAGAGCAGCTTACATTTACCTCCAATTGGAGATTAAGGGCTTTGCTCAGGGGCCCAGCAGTGGCAGCTTGGTGATGCCGGGAATTAAACCCTGATCAAGTAGCTGTCCAACACCGTAACCACTTCCCCAATTACTCTTGGCCGCCCACTTGTGTGCACTATTATTGTGTGCGCCCACATGTGTGCATTATAGTGCCAATATTCAATATATGTAGAGTTTACACTCAACGTAGGGCGGATGATCTTAGTGCTCTTTATGTCGTCAAGCTGCCGTCAGATGACGTATACAGTGGTTTTGTTTGTGTGCATGTCTGTGTATACCTGCAATCTGGCTAGCTGATTCACGGTTCGTTGGTACTCGTCTCTACTGGAGTCGATGATGGCCACTTCCCTCTGAATCCTAGCAGTCTCTACTGAATCACATAGAGGAAACACAGACTGAAAACTAACGCTTACATGTGCGCGCACACACAAATTGTCCTAATAAACACACACCCTTATTTCTGTTCTCATTTTCTGTCAGTGCTTCAGTCCTCCTGTTATAATCCTCCTTGAGCTCCAGCTGATGTCTGAGAAACAAAAAAAACGGTATATGTAATTATGTGTGCATATCTGTGTCAGTTTATATTTACAGCATGTAGCAGACGCCACATACAATTACTTACGTTAGTGCAAGCGAGTGTTTATTTCATTTATACAATTGTTAAAAAGTTAAAAGTTAGGGACCTTTCCCAAGGGCCCAGCTTAGCTGTTCTGGGACTGAAACTCAAACTTCCAATCAGTAGTCCAACACCCAAATCACTTTTTGTGTGCATGTTCTGTGTACGAATGTGTAGAGATCAAGAATTCTTACTTCCTGATCTCGTTGTTAAGCTTCAGATCGTACATTTTCTCCATCTTCCTCACATCCATCTCTCTTTTCATCAACAGCTCCTCTGAGCTTCTCATTCTCTCCTCATGCAGCTTATATGACCTAAAACACAGAGACACATCAGCGCACACACACAGGCACACATATGTATTCATGCGCACACACATACACATGCAAGCCGACACCCTGTAGATTATCAATTATTTTTCATAACAAAACGGAATGTTTTCTGTATCACACGCTATCAGTCTAATGTGGAGAGAAGTGTTTACTTTTGAAAGCTCTCTATCCTGAGGGTCAGCTCAGCTTCTCGCTGGTGAAAAGACTCGATCTCCTTCAGCAGAGTCTGGCGCTGACTGTACATTTTCTGTTCCTCGATCTGAGAGTGAATAAAGACACACTGATCTACCCATTCATATTTTTTATTATTTTTTTGTATTTACATTCATAATTTTATCGTTTTTTTACTTTTTGTCTGTCTGCCTCGCTCTGTCTCTGTCTCCCTTTCTACCTACTTACTTTATTCATATTTCCGCATGTGTATGTGTATGTGATTGTCCGTGCCTGCTGCTGTCTCTGCAGTCTCTCGATAGCATTCCTCTCTCGGTTCTTCAAAGCCTCTGACTTCATCTCGTAGTCCCTCTCCAGTTGTCGTTTGATCTCCATCACCTCCTGCTGGCATTTTTCCTTTTCCTCTATTCGTACTCTGGAATTCTCTACCCTCTGGAAATGCTGAATCTGAAACCAGGTACAACAGATAATCATGTTCAGAACACCAGGGTCTCCAGCCGTCTTCCTTTAACAGAAAACACAGTGTAGTAAGAGCTGTCCTGATACTGACACAGTGACAGCACCTTGGCTTTTAGATCAGCTTCTGCTTGTTCCTCTAACTCCTTCCTGTATTCAGCCAGTTTTACTTCCACTGAAGCCCAGTGCTGTCCTCTCTGTCTCATGAGCTCGTACTCTTCATCAATCATCTGCATCTTCCTTACTGCACAACGACAACAACAGAGCAGAATGAGAACTGAGTCACAACCTCCATGTCTGCCTGTCTGTCTGTCCAATCTGTGCTCGTCACTCCATTTTTACATCTATTACTTAACCTATCTTTCTGTAGACATTGTAGATTCTGTAGATATCTGTTTGTCTCTTATCACTCCACCCGTGTCTGTATCCATCGCTTTACCCATTTGTCTTTATTTCTATTATATTTGTTTCCATCACTCTGTCTATCTGCATACATCACTCCACCTATCTGTCTCAATCACTTCATCTGTGTGCATCGGTCAGTTTCCATCATCTGATTTTCTGTCTATCATTTTCCATGACTCTTTCTGTCTGTCTGGGTGTTGAAAGTCCATTATTGTGTTAAATGTTGGTGAATTACTGAATTAAGTCAATGGATTGCTGGATAATTTTAGCAGGATTACCAAATCATGAATATTGGATCATGTTCATTGATTAATAGATCATATTGGTGGACTGAGGGATAATGTTAGCAGGTTGATGCATCATTTTAATGGATTATTCAAGTATGTTAGTGGATCCTGCAGCATACTGATAGACTCTGCGTAATCCTCTGTGTCTGATGTCTGTGTGTTAGCGTCACACACTCGCCACTGAAGCTGATGATCCATGAATTCAGACAAAAGATTCATTAACAAACCTACAGGAAAAAAAACGACAAAAAAAAACCAAACAAAACACACACACACACAAAGAAGAAGTTTCCTTTTTATTCACTAAAAAATTAGTTTTCCAATACATACAGGCAAAAAGGCTTTATTGCAAGAATTTTAGATATTTTTTGGCTGTTTCACTTTGGCTGACTGACCTTTTTGTCCAGTATGGTTCTCTGTCACCTGCACAGAATTCAATAAGGAAATAAAAAAAATAAATATAGAATAATATTTTCTTATTTTACTGTTAATAAAATGTAATTGGTGTTGCTGAAGGAGGAGGAGTTTACCAGATGTTTGTACACAGGAGAATGTGGACTGATTTTCAGGAGCTGAAGAATGTCACTTGTTGAAAATACCTGAGAAGTTAATATTTTATAAAAAGATTATTATTAGCTCTAAAGCTGTATTAAAGTTTGTATAAACACTAATGTGAAAATGGTTTCAAAGGCTGATCCACACAATAATATTAGTGTTAGACCACTCAGATCTCTCTCTCTCACACTTCATCATCGTTTAATGTCTAAGTGGAGCTTATCAGAAACAGATTTATAAAGCAGATAAGTGACATTGGAATCCGTGCGTAAAACAGACAACGCATAGTTACCCAGTGTCACATGCACTGGGCCAGACGGTAGACTTGTCACAGAATGACACACACACACACACACACACACACACACACACACACACACACACACACACACACACACACACACACACACACACACACACACACACCACACACCCACCACACACACACACACACACACACACACACCACAAACCTGCGTGGATCATTTTAAACCTCACCAAAAACTGTCGCTTTCATATTCAGCCCTGAAGCATACTATATAAAAAGCTGTTATAAATGCCATAAATAATAGTTAATTCCTTAATAATTTAAACAAAAACTTCAAAAAGGCTCCTATAATCTTTGGGTTGCCGTAATAAAAATCCTAGTTTAATACCAAGTATCAACAAAAGTTGGCCCAACCTCTTTAATTGTGCTCTTGTGGATATCTGTGGAGAGACGGTGGAGAAAGAGTGGGGTCTATTCACCAAATTTTTTTCAGAAAGTATCAGAGAGACACAAACTGATAAAACCTGAACATTAGTGTATAAATTCTTTTCCTGGCACCATGAGCAACCCTAATTTCACTTCCTCATAAGTTTCCTGTTTTTTTGTTCCTATGTTCTAGTGTGTAGAACGCACCTTATCCTTGCTGACCCCGCACTCAGGGTAAAAGACAGACAGGCTGTACTCATAGCCACAATTCTGGAGGTGATTGATCACCAGGCTGTTGGAGGCCCGGCCAGCAGTGAGTGAGACTGGGACCGTTCAGAAGATGGCCGAGGAAGAGATTCATGCTGAAGGTCTACAATCAGCTGAGTCCTGAGTTGAGCCTGGAACAAAAACCGGGGTTTGTAAGTGTTCCGAGTTGTTTTGTTCCACCTTGTACAGGCAGTTTCTTACCAGTGACAGTGTTCGAGGTTAGGGTTATGTCTGGATGTGGAGTCACTTGATAATTACTGAACTGTTCGTATACTAATAAAGATCGCAACAAGCAGTGTGTCGAAGTACACATGTAAATAAAATTCAAAGACTGTTAGAGTTTAAAACATGTAATAATGTTTTTTTTAAATCACGATGAAGTGCTTCATCGTCACACGGACCTTTACAGCGTCCAGAAGTCCCTTCTGCTTAAATCTCTGGTAAAGTAAAGTCTCTTTCTCAGCTCCTCCGAAGAAGTTAAACTCTGGTCTTCATCCGCATCCGCAGACATTTTCACGCTCAGGTCACTTACTTATTCTCTTTTATATGCCAAACACACACTTTTTAAATGAAAGATATGTCAATGGTATCCACAATCACAAACAACTGCCAATTTAAAACCCGTAACCGAAACTCTTATAGTTTTACTTCCGGGTCATGTACCCCCCCCCCCCCCCCAAAAGAGATAATGAAAAAACCCTTACGGTCAGCATATTATTAATAAAATTCTAATTGTATCTTTAAACGTAATAATAATATTGATAATAATCAATATTTTCTTAACATGCCTATATAATTTTATTATTTCCGGGTTGGTTCGATAACATTCGAGGAAGTAAATGCGCCGATGACTGATGAATGTGAACGGTTATCTTATTAAGACCGGATTTTCTTTATAATTTTATAAATTATAAGAAGAATTTTATCTTTCGTCGCGCTCTCGATAGCGTTAGCATTTGTTCGGAGGGTCGGTGTTATTAGTACAACACCGATACGCTTATTATTATTATTGCAATTCTTTTGCACTTCCGTTCGGTGTATTTTAATCACAGAGACACGGGTTAGTTTAATATCCACAAAGAAAGAAAGAAATAGTTCAGAGAAAGAGCGAGAGATGTCCGGAAGCTTCTACTTCGTGATAGTGGGTCACCATGACAACCCAGTGTTTGAGCTGGAGTTCCTGCCTCCTGGGAAACCGGAATCTAAGGTTACTGTGTTTGACATATACACACACACACATTACATTGTTTCTCTCAGGCTGAAAAAGTAAATTTTCCATGTGTCTTACTTGCCTTTTAATGCTTTATTTTTGTAATTATTCAATCAGTTTTCGTTGAAATTGTTTGGTTTCCAGGACGATCATCGGCACTTGAACCAGTTTATCGCTCACGCTGCTCTTGACCTGGTCGATGAAAACATGTGGCTGTCCAACAATATGTACCTGAAAACAGTAGATAAATTTAATGAGTGGTTCGTCTCAGCGTTCGTCACTGCTGGTCATATCCTTAGTGATATACAATACCATCAACATCCTATAATATAAAGAATCACACACAATAGAAGCGCTCCTTATTTACAGATAAGAATTATATTATATTTTTCAAAATAAATTATTTGCTTGAATGCATTAGCACCTGCTTAATCCTGATAGAACATTATGTTGAATTTACTGTTTAGTTGACAAATAATTATTCTACTTTATTAAACAAGACCGTTTTGATTTATAAGCTAATGATTATTATCAAATGCAGAGTAAAACGTATCTAAAATCAAAGGGGTGGTCCAAATGTGTGTTTGCGGGGAGGAATCTCATTATTGTCAACAAAAAGAAGTTAATGAATTTTTTTGCTTTCTTCCTTAACTGTGTTTTTGTACATATGAGGTTTATTATGCTTCATGACGTCAGGCAAGAAGACGGTATCAAAAACTTCTTCAACGATGTTTATGATTTATACATCAAGGTGTGCTGCTTTCCCGCCTCCGTTTTGTGCTTACTGTAAATGATAAAGATGTTGATGATAAAAGAATTGACTCTTGTCTTTATTCTGTTTGCAGTTTGTGATGAACCCTTTCTATGACGTGAACACACTGATTCGCTCCACAGCTTTCGAGCGTAAAGTGCAGTTTCTGGGCAAGAAGCATCTCCTGGGCTGATTAAAGAGTTTCCACTTTGCAGAGCTGTAATGTAGAATGAATCACTTTCACTTATCTCCACTGCTCAATTAAACAGTTGCAAATATTCTATGTGTGTGTGTTTATTTTTTGTACTGTTGGTCTCTCTGTTGAGTGATGATAATAAAGCATGTCAGCAGTTTTTCTCCATTACACACATTATCATCCGGCATTATTAGCCATGCTTCCATCCACCTATTTTTATGAGCATTTTGGACTATCGCAAAAAGAAAAACAATGGATGGACACGCCAAGATGCGCATAGTTTTTTTTTTTTAAATGTGCATAAAAATATGCACACAACTAAGTATAAACTTTTATCCAGTAAGAAAAAATGTGCATAAACTATTGTAAGATAGAAACACTAAGTATGTATTACATTTTAGTAAAAAACATACTTCAAGATAGCTAAACAAGTCATTTCTAGATAGTAGGGTTACTGCTAATATGAATGAAATTCAGATGTCATCTGCCGTTTTTTGTTAAATTTTTTTAAATAAAAATTAAACAAAAAATTAAAATTAGCTATGGAATAGCCTCCCTATGTATGTTCGAGAATCAGACACAGTCTCTGTGTTTAATTCCAGGTTAAAAGCGTATATATTTAATTAAAAATTTTGTATTGATTCCCTTTAGGTAAAGGAGTAGATCTGGGGGACTCATGGGTGTTGAGTATTATGGTGATCTGGTATGTTTAGATGCTGTCTTCCCCACTCTTATTGATCACAGTGTTGATGATGAGAGCGGCTGGTTGCTTAACATATCAGGGAGCTCTCATGTCTGTGATTCCCTCTGGTTCTCCTTTTAGTTATGCTGACCTAGTTAGTCTTGCCGGAGTCCTAGTCCTACTCTACATTATTCATTTAATCAATCCAAACCGTGTGATTACATTGTCACTTAACTTTTCTCCTTCTTTTTGCCTTCCTTTTCCTCTCTCTCTCTCTCTCTCTCGCTCTCTCACTGTTGAGTTACATATGCCACAACGGAGCTGCCGGTTATCCAGACCCCATCTCCACCCCGGACCTGTTGGACCCCCTGTGACCTGCTCCAGCGGATGATACATCACCAGGGTGACCAAGGTTGTCCCACTTCGCCATAAAGAAGGTCCAGCTGGTCTTTAAGGACGAATGATTTAAGTTGTTCACACACACACACAATGTAACCACATAATTCCTGCTACTTTTTCACCCAAATGAGGATGGGTTCTCTGTTGAGTCTAGTTCCTCTCAAGGTTTCTTCTTATCTCCATCTCAGGGAAGTTTTTCCTTGCCACTGTCGCCCCCGGCTTGCTCATCAGGGACAAACTGATTTCTGTTTAATTTTATCTCATAATTTCTTCAATTGTGTAAAGCTGCTTTGTGACAATCACCATTGTAAAAAGCGCTATACAAATAAAACTGAATTGAATTGAAAAATATACAAATACTGTCAGGACAATAACAATGTAGCAAGACAGATAACATGACAAGAACAGTCTGTGCATTCAAGGGGAGATATTAAAAAAACAACTCAATGCAGAAAGAAAGGCATCTAAACTTAATAAATTAATGGGAGTAAAATTCCCATATGATTCCTAGAAGCGAACACATCTTTCTGAAAATAAGAAAAAGTAGGAATTGAGCTTATAAATCTATATATGTATAGAGAATTTGCCAAACAAAATAAAAACAAAATAAAAATATATTCTTTAGATTAGCTGGAAGAGTTAAGAGTAATAACACATAATCACTTTTTAAAATTAAAATTCAGGGAGTTTGTTTTAATGGAAGTATATATCAAACCAAAATTTCTGAACGAAAAAATGAAAAAAAAAATTAATTAACGTTTCTTCATCATTGCCACAAACTACACAAGTATTAGGAAGATTGATATATTTTGATACTTTTGAGTTAACTGTGAATTTTATGTAAAATTTTAAAGTGAACCTCCTTCGTCTTATTTGGAAGAAAATATTTATGAGGCAACAACCACGCTATTCTCCAGTAAGTATTATTAATTAATGCAGTTCAATAGAATCTACCTAGAGGAACAATACAGTCTCTCTTCTGGAAAATCTGGCAAACTTGTCCATTTTTTGTCATAAATGCTAACTCCGCCCAGCAGCAAAGTCGACTTCTTCATATTTTTGTGGGAGTATAATATATGGCCCTTGACAAGATGCAATAGACCTGAGGGAATAGCTCGAAGAAATGTATTATTTTCTTTGAAAGGGATGGGAAAGTCATGGACAGTCATTCATAGGATAAAATATTACCAAAATCATGAAATAAAGTGCAAATATGAATTAAACCCCTATTAAACCAATTTGTGAAAAAGATAGGATTGTGCTTATTGGTTATATCCATATTATTCCACAAGAAAGTTTTATGTGGTGAAAGATTATGAACATAACACAAATTCCACGCCTGCTGATGAAAATTTGGTAATTTAACCAGCAGTTTATTATACATATAATTGCATTTTAAAATAAAGGGAAGGCCACCGATATTATTAATTTATTTTATATGTGCAAACAGCATTTTAGAAGTTTATAGGCTTAAGTTCCCAATCACTTCTACAATTAGAGATCACTTTTTTTTATTTTGTGAGACCTGTTTTTCCATATAAAGTTGAAAAAAAAAGTTTATTGACACATTTAACAGTGCAATCATATATAACATAAGGAAAGTGAATAATAGAAAAAGCGAAAAAGACCTTCTGCTTTAGAAAGGAGACCTGAACCATAGAGAGAATGGTCTCTTTAAGATATTTCGAGTGCTTTTCTTGGAAAAATTAAGTTGCTGCCTGGCTACAAAATTTTTTGACACGTAAATACCTATATATTTTCCAGAGTTTTTAACACCAGGGAATTTTCTTCTCTTCATGGAAAATAAAGCAGATTTAATTACCTCAACTGTGAAAGTGGCCTTGCAAATGTCTTTAAAATCATTATCAACTACGCAAATATGATTTTTTATTGTTTCCAAAAATTTTCAAAAATATTTATATGAAATTTGGAAGTGTAAAGGGTATTATAAAAAATAGTAACAAAAGTAGAAATTAAAAGATCTTTAATTAATTAATACATTTTACATATTGAGAAGGCAATCAATTCCCTCTGCAATTCCTTTTCTTTAAGGCAAAAAATAACTGGAGTTTGTTTCTCCTTCCTCTAGCCATTTTACTCTAGATCTAATAAAGACCCTTTTGGCCAAGTCTGAATAAGCTTCATTTATTTGAAGATTCAACTCCCTCAAACACAATTCTTTCTCCTAAGTTAGTTTTTTGCCATAAAGTGTTTATTTTTATTTTAGGATAAAGTCAATAAATGACTGATAAATGAAGCAACTGTCCACAACAGACTAAACACCTTAAAAATGTCTGTCCAAAACTTTATTTAATAAACTCTAGTGAACAGTGTATCCTCAGTGCAGTTAATTTAGGGTATCTGCATGTTTTCCAGATTTTGTTCTAGAGCTCTGTGAGCAAGTAACATTATCAAATTATTTCACCTCTTTTTAAGATGGAACTGTTTCAAGATGCTTGAATGTGTAAATTGGCAAGATGAATTTGATTGGACTTTCTTTATAGGACAGAGGACTTTCTTGCTATTGTAAATTTTCTCAGGCTATTTTAAAACTGTTTTTTATTACCAATTCATTAAAATAATAATAATTGTCCTGGACAAGATTTTTTTTCCATGTGTTTTTTTAACAGGAAAGTGGGGCACTGATTTTCCAGGATTTATAGTTTTTTTTAGGACACTCAGACCCTGACAAAGTGACAAACATTCTTGATGGAAAACATCAACGGAACGAGCAAATCAAATTTTTCTTTTTGATATTTGATGTCAGTTTATCAGGAAGTCACAATTTTGTTTCCATTGACTCGTTGAATGCAAATGTTTTATGCAATATTCCAGTCTTTGGATGGAAACATGGCTACTCTGACCTCAATCCTTGTGTTCCTGGGATCAACTCAGGAATTAAGTACCGATTAATAAAAATGTGTTAAAATATTTTATTTAAGACCAAAGCCATAGAATAATATTATTTAAAAAACAAAACAAAATTACATTTATTAAATAGTTTATTGAGAAAATGAAATGCACTTAGGTTAGTTTTTCTATAACTCTTTATTAAGTTAGGAAATAGGTTTTCCATCACATTTACGTGTAAAAAATGTAGGTTGTTTTAATTGAATTCATTAATGATTTAAACAGGTTTCTCTAATTCACTTTCTCCTCGACATTACGGCAGCTTCCTGGGAGCAGCAGCACGTTATCCAGACCGATTTCTCCTCCACTCTTCCCAGAATTCCCTCAAACACAAGCTGAAAAACAAAAACAGACAGAAAGTTGAATTTTATCTTGTACACAAAAAATGAACAGAAAATTTGTTTTCCAAGTAAAGAAGTAAGTGTGTCTGTTCTCAGTGTGATGAGTTCCAGTCATCTTGATGTCTCTGACCGATTCGGGAGCTTTGTCACTCCAGGTCACATGAATGTTGTCTGTGTTCCATCCGTGGTTCTTGCCGAGTCTTCTTTCCCACAGGACCTTCCCGCTCTCTGTCATCACACGCAGAGTTCCAGTCTGCAGTCCTGCCATCCTGTAGCTGAATCTCACACAGAAATCGTCCTGACGAATACTGTCAATGAGGAGCAGCTTCAACCTGGCCTGCTCTCTCCATTTACTCACAATTCCACTCAGCCACATGTAATACTGCAAGCCTGCACAGCAACACATACCTGTTAGATTCTGACACTTTTGGACAAATAAATTTGGTTTGATTTCTCCAAAATGTTTCTATAGCTTGATATAAATATTGCATTATATTCTTGATGTCACCGTTTTTGTGATAACGGACTGTCCAGTCCAGGTCGTCATCTTTCTCCTGAAACCATTCACACTCCCCCGAATTAAAGTTACAGTCAGTGAGGAATCCTGTTTCACCCCAAAACAAGAAACAAGCTCAGAGAAGCGTCTTACACAACATACAAACCTAACACAGCACACATTTTTTCAAATCATTTCACACAAAAGCCTTATGCTAGGCCACGCCTTTAACCCAAGCTTGGCAATGATGGGCAGAAGTGGGTAGTAACACATTACATTTAGTTTATTACGTTTACTTGAGTAGATTTTTAAGAAAAAAAATCACTATTACAAGTGGGATTAACTGTCCTTATTTTTACTCCCACTAGAGGTAATTTTAATTGCAGTAATTTCCTTTTATTTCTCTACATTTGATGTCGTTCCTCTGTTACTATTAAATGTTAATAATGTAAATGTAGTTTTAAAAATTAGTTTCTTCATGTTCCGTATAATGAGATGTCAAGTTTCGCAATAGTTTGCAGTTGTCTTGCAGACAACATGTTTGTACTGAAAACATCTTACAGTAAGTTTCATGATAATGAATATTTGAGAGGGATTTTAGAACACTTTCATCTTACTTTAATTAACTATAAAATCTCACACATTCACTTTTTTTTAACATGTATTTTATGTAGTTGTGATTGTTAGTTTTTTTTCTGGATTTAGGATTTTCCCTTTAATTTAATCTGATCCAAAGTAACTAATAACTCTGAACTGGAGGAATCTCATTATTACTATAAGTAGTTGCAGTGGCGTGTGGTCAGGTCCAGCAAGGCCTTTTCTCCTGGCATAAACACTATCAGAAGCTGACCTACATTTACATTTTTATTTTGTAGCGTTTCTTTCAGCTGCACTGCTTTCAGTATGTGTATGTGGATGCTAGATTTTTTTGTCCAATCAGATTTTAGTTTTTATGTGCTGCCATGTTAATCTAATCTGGCAACCCTTTAGAATCAGTAGTGCTGCCCATGTAACTTAAACTATACTGCTCAAAAAAATAAAGAGAACACTTAAACAACACAATGTAACTCCAAGTCAATCTCACTTCTGTGAAACCAAACTGCAACACTGATTGACAATCAATTTCACATGCTGTTGTGCAAATGGAATAGACAACAGGTGGAAATTATAGGCAATTAGCAAGACACCCCCAATAAAGGAGTGGTTCTGCAGGTGGTGACCACAGACCACTTCTCAGTTCTGGTCACTTTTGAATGCTGGCGGTGCTTTCACTCTAGTGGTAGCATGAGACGAAGTCTACAACCCACACAAGTGGCTCAGGTAGTGCAGCTCATCCAGGATGGCACATCAATGTGAGCTGTGGCAAGAAGGTTTGCTGTGTCTGTCAGCGTAGTGTCCAGAGCATGGAGGCGCTACCAGGAGACAGGCCAGTACATCAGGAGACGTGGAGGAGGCCGTAGGAGGGCAACAACCCAGCAGCAGGACCGCTACCTCCGCCTTTGTGCAAGGAGGAACAGGAGGAGCACTGCCAGAGCCCTGCAAAATGACCTCCAGCAGGCCACAAATGTGCATGTGTCTGCTCAAACGGTCAGAAACAGACTCCATGAGGGTGGTATGAGGGCCCGACGTCCACAGGTGGGGGTTGTGCTTACAGCCCAACACCGTGCAGACGTTTGGCATTTGCCAGAGAACACCAAGATTGGCAAATTCACCACTGTGCTTTTCACAGATGAAAGCAGGTTCACACTGAGCACATGTGACAGACGTGACAGAGCCTGGAGACGCCGTGGAGAACATTCTGCTGCCTGCTACATCCTCCAGCATGACCAGTTTGGCAGTTGGTCAGTAATGGTGTGGGGTGGCATTTCTTTGGAGGAGCGCACAGCCCTCCATGTGCTCGCCAGTGGTAGCCTGACTGTCATTAGGTACCGAGATGAGATCCTCAAACCCCTTGTGAGACCATATGCCAGTGCGGTTGCCCCTGGGTTCCTCCTAATGCAAAACAATGCTAGACCTCATGTGGCTGGAGTATGTCAGCAGTTCCTGCAAGACGAAGGCATTGATGCTATGGACTGGCCCGCTTGTTCCCCAGACCTGAATCCAATTGAGCACATCTGGGACATCATGTCTCGCTTCATCCACTTCATCCACGCCACGTTGCACCACAGACTGTCCAGGAGTTGGCGGATGCTTTAGTCCAGGTCTGGGAGGAGATCCCTCAGGAGACCATCCGCCACCTCATCAGGAGCATGCCCAGGCGTTGTAGGGAGGTCATACAGGCACGTGGAGGCCACACACACTACTGAGCCTCATTTTGACTTGTTTTAAGGACATTACATCAAAGTTGGATCAGCCTGTAGTGTGTTTTTCCACTTCAATTTTGAGTGTGACTCCAAATCCAGACCTCCATGGGTTAATAAATTTGATTTTCAATGATAATTTGTGTGATTTTGTTGTCAGCACATTCAACTATGTAAAGAACAAAGTATTTAGTAAGAATATTTAATTCATTTAGATCTAGGATGTGTTATTTTAATGTTCCCTTTATTTTTTTGAGCAGTGTATATTAGCAGTGGCAGATTGCTTATTAATCAATATTATTAAAGACTGTTTCTTTAACCAATCTGATTTTATAAACCTGCCTCCTGAGGCCCGCTAGCTGGCGCACGATGACAAAAGCATTTTTCAGTCCTCTGTTTGAATAATACTGGTTAAAAAGGTTTTTTACTGTATTGCTATCAACCGATATAAGGGTTAAGGTTGTTTTAATTGAATTCATTAAAAATTTAAATAGGTTTCTTTAAATCAGTTTCTCCTTGACATCACAGCAGCTTTCTTGGAGCAGCAGCACGTTATCTGAACTGATTTCTCCTCGCTCCAGCCTTCAGCACGTCTGTATAGTTGAATTAGAATTCTCTTATACTTGTAATTATGTTTGGCTTACAGCCTTTAAATGTATGATATATTTTATTTAATTTTTAATGTTTTTGTAATGTTATTTTAATATTAAGATAAATATTGATTCTGGACTGCTCCAGATGATGTACGTGGTACAGTTGTAGTTGTAGTATAGCAGATTGGAGTTTATGGAGTCTCAACGGGGTTTCTTGCTTTATTTAAAATAATTTTCATCTGTAATACACGAAGTACTTCTCTGTCTGTAATGCCACACCTTGTTATATTGTGTTTTCGTATAGTATTTATGGTTTCTATAATTGTGACCTGATAGTGGTATATCAGTTGGGTAAGTCTGTCTTACCGAAGTCTACTGAGGGCCCAGGTACTAAATGAATCACCCGCCACTGTGTAGTTGTATAATTTAGTATAATTTTTGGCTGAACCCTTTACCGCTGACATGAAATGACGTCAGAGTATGTCATTTCAGTTGTCTGTGGTAAAGCTGTAATAAGTTAAACTTTGACCTTTGACTATTGTCTGTGTTTTAGCCATGAGGAAGAGTATTAACAGCAGAAAGCTGTGGCTTTTACTTAAAAGCCAATTATTGTATAATTACCTTAAAATGAAATAAAAGAGTGTTCTTACTTTCCTGTAGAGGAGCTGCATGGATTTCCTTAAACTGTGTTACTTGGCCGTAGATGCCATCAGAAACTGAAAAAGTTCAGAACTCATTAAAGAAAGACATATATGAAGCTTGTTGAAAAATTGTTTTGGATTTAAATTGTGAAAATTTGAATTATTGACAAGTGTCATTGAACAAAACTGAATATGTGGAATTTAAAATTCCATATTTAAAATTTTCTGAATTCTTAGGCAGAAATATTTAGTTTTTAAAAATACAGATTTAAGTTGACTTTTCTGTAGAATATGAATTCTGCCGTTTAACAATAAATTTAATGTTGTGAATTTCTTGCTTGAATACTTGAATCTGTATTTTTCAATAAGTAAATATTTTCTAAGAATTCAAAACTAAAATTCCTTGTTTAAAAATAACTGTTAAATGTAAAATGTTCAGTATTCAAAACTATTTTAATGCTATATAATATTCAGTTTTGTTTATTATCAATAATTCAAATTTGTTTTTACAATTCAAATCATATTTTAAGCTCTTTAGAGACATATATAATACACACACTATTTAAATCAATATTACCTGTGTGGAAAACAGAGAAAGAGAGCAGGAATGTGTGTTTGTGTATAATATTGTAGAGTAATAGCTATAGAGGAAGAGGAGGAGGGGTAGAAGGAAGTGAAGCAGGTTCTCTGTGTGTCAATAAAAGCTGATGATCTGGAGGACACATCCACGCTGCCTACGTCGCCGCGACAGCTGCTCCAAAGTGGGATAATAAAAGACTAGCGTTCACACGCCTCTTCCACTTCACCCCCTCCACCCCCCTTTTTCCATACTTGCCACTGCTTTTTTTTCTAGGTCACTTGTTCCTCTCAGTGGTGGAATTTCCCTTTTTGAGAGTTACGGATGTCTCAGACATGTCTTTTCTTGCCTTAAGAAACTGATCTTAGCTCTCAGGTACTGTTTAGGAGCTGGAGAGTGTTAAAGAAGTATCATGTTATGTGATAATAATGCGACCGTGTGCATGTGTGAGTGTTTCTTTATTTGCATGTGCGCGTGCACAAGCACATTTTATTTTTCACGATAACAAACTCACAGAAAACATCTCCTCTGGGTTTCAGCCTCTCAGCATTCACCCCATTTTCTTGTTCATTTTCCTCCTCCTCCACTTTCTCTCTGGTTGGTATTAGTGATGTCACTTCCTCTCTAGGCCCGATGTAAACGTCTCCATCGTAATCAAATGGCTGGAGGTGCAGTTTGGAGGAGGGGGTAACTACGGGCTCTGGAATTGCATTCTCCAGTTTACCCCCAAAAATGCGTGTCTTTGAAGGGAATTCTGGGATCACTATAAAAAAGGAATGAAAGTGTTAGTGTTCATGAGGGAGAGAGAGAGAGCCATGCTGGATTATAACCTTTGCTCTACTGATAGTTACAGGACAGAGCCTTAGAATTCTAATAATAAACATGTCTTGAAGGTTTATGGAAGGAGTCTAAAGTCGCAATAATCATTCCAACACTCTCTCAAAGTAAAGTACAAAAAACTGCACTTTCCCAGCATGCACTGCTGCAGCAGAACTACAAGAAAAAACACTGCATGACTGCATGATGTTTTAGATAGTCATGTTAAGACATGTAAAAAAAAACAAACACCACTGATATTCAGGAATTCGCCACAATATATGCTAACATTAAACAGTTAAATCTGCTGCCCTAAAAAAACACTATTTCTGTTTCTGGTCTCACAAAGTAGTGTGTTAATTCATCTGACAAACTCTCTTCTTTAGCTGAAATATTATATTTTGTTACGCTAATGTGAGCTTCTAAGCAGTTGCTCCATCACTTGCTGTGATGCCAAGCATAATAATTGAGATGCAGTTTGCCCAATGTTTGTGACATGATTGACTGGCGGTGATGTGCAAAAGGACACAATGAAGGGAGCAAAAGCCAAATCCCAGACATTTTGGACTATTTAGAAATCGTGACCAAATGTATTTTTGGGTCCAAAAAAGGAGAATGTTTGGGAAAAAGAAGACACCAGTCACCCACGGTCAACTACTACAGCGTAGCAGCCAAGTACATTTTGCTTACGTATGACTCTTAATTCGCTTAACTCTGAATCCTATTACACCTAACTGATGTCTGATGAAAAACCAGTGGCTCCTGTACTAGGGAGCATGGAAAGGCTAATGTAAAATAAGGAGATTTTTATAGGGATGCATAACTATTTTGACAGAGAAAAACATAAAATATAACTCGAAATTCTGTATAAGTCCTGCAGTATTCGGCGAGCAGGTTTGGCACTTGCTTGTGCAGTCTCTTGTAATTTCTAAACTAGACTACTGCAACTCGCTCCTGGCAGGCCTACCTCTGCCTACCTCTGGCCTACATCTGAGATGATTCAGAATGCAGCTGCACATGTTGTTTTTAACCTACCAAAGTTTTCTCACACGACACTGCTGCACTTCCTCAATTGGCTCCCAGTAGCTCAAGACTTTTCTCTGTTTTGGCACCAAGTTGGTGGAATGAACTTCCCATCAATGTCAGAACAGCAGAGTCATTTTTGCACCAAAGAACATATTATGTTGTGCCCCAGAACAGAGAGGGTTAAGGGCCTTGCATCAAATCATAGCAGTGGACGCACGCAAGTGCTTTGACTTAAACCCTGATCTTCAAATAGGCTTAACCACATGAGCCACCAATGCCCCAATATATGACACCCAACTAAGGGTGTAGTACGGCCTACAAGAATTATTTCTTATGTTGCACCCTTTGCCCTATTTGCTTTACACCCTTCTGATATTTAAGCCACTGGTGGCTCTAACCCTGGGGTGGGTAACACATTCTTTAAGAGCTACTGTCCTGCTTGATTTTTAACTACCCGTTTGAACCACTGCAAATTACTTGGCTGTTTAATTAATTAGACTGGGAGATACCATCTCAAATGTGTATTGGTGTCTCCCACCTTCGGATTGACTAAGCACACTTGATCTAGGTCATCAGTAGTGGGTAAGACAGGGCATCTGGAAAGCAGGGTCAACTGACCTCAAGGAACATGGGTTACCAACACCTGCTTTAACCATTGAAATAACACCTACCCTCTGATGAAAGTGTGTCAGTCTGTCTTTTTCTCATATCCTTAGTACCTTAACTGCTAAATCTTGTTCTTAACAAAAAATGAGATCAGATAGACACTGAAAGACGCACATTTGGAAGAGATTTACTGGTGCTGAAATCTACTACACTTGCTTACAGTCACATCAAAGAAAAAGTTTATCCTTGATTTAAGAGACACAGTAGCAGCCTAAACCATTTAACAGAATTAAATACCAAAATTCTTACCGGAACAGTCAAACCCACTGCCGCTGAAGCCTTGCCTGCACTTGCACCTGTATGATCCCTCAGTGTTATACACTCTGCGTGATGGCTGCATTTATGAGTGCTGGCCAGACACTCATTAATGTCTAAAAAATTCCATAGAATTTATTATTAAAACATTTCTGCTGAACATTTGTGTCGATCACAGAGTTTTTGGTCTCACCTATACAATCATATTTCCCATTGATGTATTTCAGATCAGAACCGCCTTGGCACTTGCAGTAGTAGCTGCCAAAGGTATTGACACACTCACGGTTGTAGGGACATTGGTGCTTTCCTGCTACACATTCATCAACATCTAAAAGGTGGAAAAAGGTTTCAGCAGTTACTGCACTGATACAACTTATATAAACCACACACAGATACACACCACTGGTGCTTGGGCCCCTGGTTACTGACATGTGAAGAAGTGAAGAACAGAATTAGGCTCCCTAATAACAGTTAGCTATATTTAGCTAATTCCCGAATAACAATTATTTATTTATAAATGAAAAATGAAATATATATTTTACTACATTGCCTTACAAATAATTTAATGTGTTATGTTTTCTCTTTTGGATTCTTTGTGACTGTAAAATTTTCACACTTACCAACACAGTTTTTTTCATTTGAACCGAGCTGTAAACCAGTCGAGGGACAAAGGCAACGAATTTCCCCCTGAACTTCCTCACAGCCGTACTGGCAGTGAGCCAGAGAACAAGTCCTTGAGTCTGCCAGCAAAACAGGGCACTACTGAATTCCATCATATATTTAAGTAATTATAAAGAATAAGAAATAAGGCTCGCGCCATGCTTTCTTACATTAATAGATATAAGCATTACTTTGTCTGTTAGCAGTGTAACATAGGAGCTACAGTCAGTAATTGTACAAGTGTAGTAAAATAAATATATAGGAAACATACAAGTGTTATTAACAAACTTACTTGCACAAGAGCCGTCAGGCATCAGCATGTAACCGTTGAGGCAAAAGCACATGTAGCTACCAAAGGTGTTCATGCAGCGATGCTCACAGGGACGGGGCTTTAGCCCACATTCATTTAAATCTGCACATGAAGACATCAGAGTTTGCGACAGCAAAATCCTTTAAATAGCTTTGCTATTAACTTTGCTCTGAGAGATTTTACTTAGATAGCTCACAAACCTCTCTAAACAAACATAGAAACTGAAAACCAACAAAAAGATAACCAAGTTAACTGTGTAGTTGCATACAGCTTTTTAGCCAGCTAAACAGTTATGAATTTAAATCTTTTAAATTTATAGTTAGATCAAAGGTACAAAAAACAAGAAAACAGTCTGAAAGTGTTAGCTTAGCTGGAAGTACCCATCAAACACAATAAAAACATATAATCACTTGCTATAGTCATAAACACAGTGAGGACTTTTATTGTGAAAAACTGCTATAGTTAGCTACAGCCCTATAGATGCTAACTGGCACTAGCGACAAACATATCTGAAACCTTTGCTGCAAGACAGTTTATATAATGAGTAAAAAATAAAAACAGTTGAAACAAACAGCTTGTCCATGCATAATGTTTTGTGGCATCTATTTTAATATTTGCTAAAACAAACAATCTAAACATTTGTACTCACCTTGACTACAAGTTTTGCCAGTGTAACCCAGAAAGCACATGCACTTATTGGGCCCGACGCATTCTCCATGTTTACACCCAAATTCACACTGGGCTGAAAAAACACATGGCATTATTAGCAAACAGAAAGTACAAAATATTCTAAAGAAAATATTTAGCTATGTATTAAACCAAGTCCTTGGCTAACACTTAGCTAACAGTGCTGTAGATTGCTCCTTAATTTATGCTCGATTGACTCTTCTGATAACAGTTACTTAACCCGCTAGCTAGCTGACGTGAGAGACGAGTGGTTTACGTCTTTTCCTCACAACTGAATTAAATATTTTATACAGGATATTTGCTATCAAATACCTTCACACTGGCCTTTTGTATTTTTCTTCCACCCATAGCAGCACTCCAGCCGGTTGCCATAGCGACACACACCCTGTATATTTCCTACAGATACCTGTCTCCTTTGCCTTAAATTCAAACAAATACACAGTTTACACACACACACAAACAAGTTCTACATTTCTGTAAAGACTAATAATACTAACAAAAAATAACTATATAAATGTATTCAAATGTAGCTAGATAACTATATAGATAAAGAGTGCTAATGCTAACCATTTTTTAAATCAAAAACAGAACCCAAACATTTAAACCTACAATATTTAATTAGGAGTTAATCAAATTGACTACATTTACAAGTGCACGAATAATGCGATTGTTTCCAATAATGAGTTATGATTATTGTAGAAGGCTTATTGTAAAATATGATGTTTTTAAAAATATACAGTAGTATAGTAGCTAAAATAAGAGTAATAATTTATGCTTGGATATAATGTTACTGGACAATAATCAACACCGGGTTAGTCACAATAACAACTACAGTGTGGGAAGTTCAAACCAAGCGCTATCAGCTAACAGACATATTTGGAAAATATCAGAAAATAAGTATAAAAATAATTTCCTCCTTGCGAATCACAAACAGTTAAGATCCTTTAAATGGTTATTTTGCTCTCAGTGCTAGTTTGAAACCCCTGTTTTTTAAATATCAGTTTTATAAATATCTGTTTTTTAAATATCAGTTTTAACAACTGTGGCTTCACGTACTTGATTCTGGCCCTTTTAGTTTTACACATTCCTTGCACTTTGGTCAGAGTGACAATAATGTGATTAAAATGTGTTTACATGCTGGTATATTTCTAATAAAATCAGCGTACATAATCTACGTAATTAATCTGATTACGCTTGCTGCAATTGATTTGTGTTTAAATTAAGTAATGTTTAATCGCAAAATCTCAAAATAATCGCAATAGCAGTTTTTAAAATTTTTTATTAACATATTTAATTCTTGACATTTGCCATTTTCTCTGTCTTTTTCTGTCTATTTTTTTAACATGCTTAATAAATAAAGCTTGTCCTGACTTAACTGAGTTGGTGTTAAAATTAAACATACACGAATGAAACAGATACATTAGAATATCCTATTACCCCCAGTAGACTCTACAGCACACATTATTTACAATAAACGTGTTGTGCACACTGAACATTCTGACGCACTGTGTGTAGGAGCAGTAACACTCTCTGACAGTAATATGAGTTTCTGAGTTGTAATAACGTGAGCTGTCAGTGACTGAAGTTTTGAATGGTTGAGTTTGGGGGAGGGTCATGTGACAATGACAGTAATTATGTGGGACCAAAAGCGTTTGTTGAAAAACACACAAAATGTTTACATGTCCCGAATTAAAATGTATTGTGTAATTTTCTCTTAAGCTAAACATTAAATAACCTAAACAACTGCAGTTTCTTTAAATTTGACAACTGATTTAAATTTGGCTAAATTTAGCTGAAATTAACATACAAGAAAATGACAAAATGGTGAAACAGTGTTTTTTCTTTTGCCACTGCAGAACTTCAGCAAACTTACACACACGTCAATTCTTCCACCTTTTATAGAGTGCCATTACTTTTATGCTAAAGTAAACTCATATAAGTGGTAATAAGTGGATTTGTTTTACATGTTATGAACAGAGAGTGCTAATAATCCAGACCTCAAGACAGCAAGTTGGATTAAACACAGAGCGATTCAATGTACAGAAAGTGGCTGTGTTATAAACAAATCCGTAAGACAACCTTCATTATGGCTTTGCAGGACTGCAAGGAATCTGCAGGCTAAAATAGCATAAACAGGCGACTAAGGGACGCTGACAGGTGGGGCTATTCTACATTTAGACATCTGTCGTTCCTGGAAATAGCACTATCACATAATTAATATACAAGCATGTTAAATTTGTTGTATTAGCATGTATTTTAATTAGCTAGTGGTAATAACAGGTTATTCTACGTTAATGTAAAGTTTTTAGTCAAAATGTCTTAACCTTTTTACATCTTCTTCTTCTTCTTTCGGCTGTTCCGTTTTAGTGGTTGCCACAGCGAATCATCTGTATCCACCTAACCCTATTCTCTACATCCTCTTCACTCACACCCACTAATCTTAACCTTTTTACATATAAACATAATTTGTTTTTTCTAAGATAATTATCAGACTTTTTTAATTAACAATTTTAATGCACTAGTAGCACTCAGCTCAGGATACCAAAGACATTGTCTCGCTATTTTGCTAATAATATCTACTGTCAGCGGCTGCCATTTTAGAAGCAATTCTCGCTAATCTTAAAGCAAATGTGGTGTTTATAAAGGATAAACAGACAGTGAACATGGTAAAAAGTAACTTTGTGTACTGTATTAGCTGTATTTATGTTGTGTAAAACTTTTTGGGATACAGTTAAAGCTTTTAACGTTACAAAATTTGAATTCTTAATCATGGCCATAAAATTAAGAAAAAAACTAAACCGTTTAACCACATATGCTACATTGTTTGCTGTCGCTATTAGCATCAGCTGTTTTTCCTAAAATAAAAAAGTAAAATAGAATACTGAAAAGGAAGACTGAAACTAAGGAAGTATTCAAGTAAAAGTAAAAAAGTGTTAAAATGTTGAAATTAGCACTAAGGCTTTATTAATAAAGTTTTCAGTTGTTAGAGGTTTAGTGTTTTTGCACTGATTTTTAACCGTTATTCTGAGGTAAATTTAAAGCTACAAATAATTAGAAAGGAAAACATCATTTTAAACTGTCACACTGCATATAAACAACAGCTGGGTGCTATATAATTTATTTATTTATATATCAATATTTTATAGCCTTAGCATTGATTAGGGAAACATTTATAGCAATGAACTGGAGAGAAATGTAAACATTTACTTGATACATCTCCAGTGGAAAACCTGTGAAAAACACTGTATTTCTTGTCAGCATTAGAAGCAGCTATAATTTCTGAAGTAAACGTTTATTGTAAGTGCCAAAGTGTGAGCACATGATACTGCAAAGGAGTTTAAAGTAACAGTGATACATAAGACTTTAAATCTGTCCTTGAGGATAAATACAAAATTACAGGAAAATCTGACATTAAACATTTAGGTAGATTTCAGTTCAGACACAAATTCATCAATGAAAAAGTTGGACACCATGTCTTAAACCATAAAGTTTTCAGAAACTCCAAGGAAAATTCTTTTTTTAGCTTCTCTGAATACAAACTTACCTGTAAGCAGAATGTGCAGGAAAAACATAGAGCATAAGTGTCAGAGAGCTGATCCATGTGCAGGGCTTCATGGCTGAGATCTCTCTCTCTCTCTCTCTCTCTCTCTCTCTCTCTCTCTGTCTTTTTTTCTTTTTTTTTTTTTTTTGCTCCTTTGCTCCTTTTTTTGCCTTCTCTATGGTTTTAACTAAAAAATATAATCAAAGTCTTAGACAAACATCTCCAGACTTGTAGTGAGGTATTCTCTCTCGCTCTCTCTCTCTCTCTCTCGCTTGTCTTTTACCAGACTCGAATTCCAGAGTGTGTCTGTTTTTAGGAAAAGGGTGGAGGTCTAAAAAAGGGGAAGTGTTAATGTCTGTCTTTTTTTACCTGAAATTCCATCCAGGAAGTGGTGATTGATGGCAGTCCTTTAAGCCTAAGGGTTTTCTGTTTTCCCAAAGAAAAGTGTGCAAGGAAAGAATCTGTGACTTTTACAGTAATTTGTATGTTTGAATGTGATTTTACATGAAAAACCTATTTTGTTAATATTTCAGGCAATATAATTAAAATTCCGATTAATTTAAAAAAGTGCGGTTTCTTTAAAACAAGCTGTTCATTTACTTCAGCCCAACAAACGCTAACATTTTTACAGGCATTCCACAACAATGAAAAGCGTAACTGAAAAAGCATAAAAATATAATTTTTTTTTCAAAAATATACAGTAGTATAGTCGCTGAAATAAGAGTAATAATTTAATCTTGGATATAAAGTTACTGGACAATAATCAACACCGGGTTTGTCACAGTAACAATATAATTCAATAAACATTAAACAAGTTCAGAACAAACACTGTCAAATAACAGACATGTCTGCAAAATATTAGAAAATAAGTATAAAAATGATTTCTTTATGGAAATCACAAACAATTAAAATTTAAACAAATTAGAATCCTTTCATTGTTTTTTTTAAATATCATTTGCTCTAGTTTTGACACTTGTGGTTTCACATACTTAATTTTCCACATTCCTTGAGCAGAGCTTCCTGTTTGCTGATTGTTTAAGATGTTCCTTATTTCTCAGGAATTTAATAAAGCTGCTTGTGTTAAGCTTGTACAGCAGATTCTGGTTTTTAATTCCTTTTTTTTTTCTTTTACAAATAATTTATCATAGCATCTCAAAATAATTTACCTTGATTTAATTTTTTATTAAATTAATTGAGTATAATTAACATGATAAAGCGTACATTTGTATAAATTCCTAAATTTAACTTAAATTGATACGTGGAAATCTAAAGACTTTTATTTAAAATACTATTTTCTTTTTTAATTTAAAATTTCCCCAAAATTAATAAAAAAAACCACACATTAAAGCTGTCTTTGTCTTCATCTTAATCTATCTAATGTATCTATCTTAATCTATAATTTTATCTACGTACAAATAACAATATGTTGAAAATGTGAAACTTTCTAATCTGAAAAGTTCTAACTATATCAGCATTACCAACATCGTGTAGTGAGACCTACAAATCTCCACAAGTGGGTTAGGTTACCAAGGGTATACCAATAAATTATCTAATCATCTAATCTGATGTAATTTATATTAATAATAAATGAGCTAAATGTAGAAACAAATGAGAATTACAAATAAAAGCTGTCCATAAGTAATAATGCATAGTAAAAATCACAGAGTTACAACACTCACTTTGTTGGACAAAGACTGCAAACATTTTTCAACCTTTCCCTTAACCTTTACAGCATGTCTCAGCAAGCGGATGAGAGGATTGACCTTTGACCCTGGTAGTCACCTCTTTTCAGACAACCTAAACAGTTGAACTGAGACAAATGGAGTGCCGAGACATGTCTGATCTGATTTAATCAGATTTAGGAGAAACTCTTCAGTCTGATTCATTAGTAGATTATTATAGATTATATTATATTTATTATTATATAATCAAAGTCCAGAAGACTAGTTTAACACTAGAATGATTTTCTCATAGTTTAACCGTTTGCACATTTTAATTTCATTCTTAAACACAACAAATTGGGGCAATTTAGTGTTGTCACTGAATCAGCTGTAAATACAAAGCCTGCAAATGTATAAGCATTTAGCCAGAAAAAAAAGTTACGGAAACAAGGAGCAAAGATGTAAGGGGTAGACAATGTGCTTGTGGTAGACAGTAAAAGGTCATGATGTAAGTTTATAAAAAGGCCATTTTTAAAAAGCGCTCACATTTGTGAGTTTTCACTCTCAGGTAGATAAAATAAGCATCAAATTCCTGAACAAGTATGTTCTGAAAAATGTAAGACAGCAGGTTTACAGGTTAAGCCCCAACCTGTCTGGTGTTTAAGCATTAAAATTTCTAAAATGCTCAACTGAGAAAGACAATCGACTGGAATTACTGGAATAGCTGAATACAGCTGGAATAGCTTTCTCATCTTTATCTGTTGATAGGAACATTTACAGGATCATTTTACTCACACACACACACACACATACACACACACACAGCAAGAAACCAAAACTCTGAAATGGAAAAAAAAACTTGGAAAAAAACAGGTCAGGGGGTCAGTCCTCCTTTGTCAAGACTAACCAGTAGGATCCTGGACTTTCTGACAGTAAGACCTCAGCCAGTCCGGATTGGAAGAAGCAGCTCCAGCACCACCACACTAAGTTCTGGGGCCCCGCAGGGCTGCATGCTCAGCCCACAGTTCACACCGCAAAGAGCGACCACTTTCCGCAAAACACTGACGGTATCCTCGATAGAGATAAATTAGTAAAAAAGCCCAGCAGCGCTTCTACTTCCTGCGAAGACTGAGGAAGGCCCATTTTTTACCTCCCATACTGACTATGTTCTACAGAGGGACCATTGAGAGCATTCTGAGCAGCTGCATCACCACCTGGTTTGGAAACTGCACCGTTTTGGCTCGTAGGACCCTGCAGAGGATAGTGAGAACAGCTGAGAAGATCACCAGAGTCTCTCTCCCCTCCATACTGGACATCTACAAATGTAAAGCCAAGAGTATTATGGAGGACGCAGCAAACCCTTCACACACACTCTTCACACTCCTGCCCTCTGGAAAAACGTACCGTAGCATTCGGGCTCCTCAACACACAGAACTGAACTACCTTAACTTACCTTAACACACACGCACAGACACAAATACTCAACACAGACAGAATACATTAAAGCACAGTCACTTTAAATGATGATTGCACAAAAATCTTGCAGTTTGTTTACTTGCAAATACCCCTCTTACCTGCACATTTTTCATCTGGTATGGGGCTATTTGAATTGAATGTGCTGTATAGCATTTTGTTTTGTTCTTTATTGTCTGTTTACACTGTCTGTTGTAATGTTTGTATGTGTTTGTGAAGACAATTTATTCTTAGCTCTGTGTTGTTCTGTTGAGTAGCTCTTTGTTGTTTGTTGTTTTGTGTAATTCTGTGTTGTTTTGTTTAGCACCATGGGGTCCTAGTTAAACGTCTCATTTCACTGTGTACTGCATCTGCTATATATGGTTGAAATGACAATAAAGCTTCTTTAACTTGAACGTAAACTTGATTTACATTTATATATATTTGAGCAGTTGAAGTTTAAAGACTATGCCCAAGAGTTTAACAGTCAAAGTGCTGGGATTATTGACAAGATACAAGTTTCTACACCTGCAAAAGATTTCCTAAGTCACAAAGTACTCAAATCAAACCCATATACCAATTCAATTTAATTTTTATTTGTATAGCACTTTTTACAATGGTCATTGTCACAAAGCAGCTTTACACAATCAAAGAAATTATAAGACGAAAATGAATCAGAAATTAGTTTGTCTTTGATAAGCAAGCCGGGGGCGACGGTGGCAAGGAAAAAGTCCCTGAGACGGAATAGGAAGAAACCTTGAGAGGAACCAGACTCAACAAAAAACCCATCCTCATTTGGGTAAAAAAAAATAGGTAACAGGGATTATGAATTATGTAGTTACACTGTCTGTGTAAGTAACTTAAATCACTCTTAACACTCCTTGCATCGCACCACGCTCTCTCAGATCCACAAGCACTGCTCGGCTTGTTCCACCATCCCCTAGGACACGAGGTAGGTCTGCCTCAAGACTTTTCTCTGTTCTGGCACCAAGATGGTGAAACGAACTTCCCATCAATGTCAGAACAGCAGAGTCACTGGCTGTCTTCAAGAGGCATTTGAAAACTCATCTTTTTCTTAAATACTTTGCTCTTGACATTAAAAAATAACAAAAAAACCCTTACTCTATTCAACAGGTTTTTGTTGTTGTTGCACCTTTTTGTGAACTATTATATCAGTATTGAGCTGTTTTTGATGTGACTCAAAGCACTTCTTGTACGTCGCTCTGGACAAGAGCATCTGCTAAATGCTGTAAATGTAAATGTAAATGTAAATCATAAGTCCTCGAAGAACAGCTGGAACGTCTTTATGGCAGAGTGGAACGTCCTCGATTACCCTGGAGATGTGGTCATCAACTGGAGTGGGTCGCAGGGAAGGGTCTGACAGGTCCGGAGTGGAGATGGGGTCTGGATCACTGGCAGCTCACTTGTGGCATATATAGCTCGACACTGAGAGAGAGAAAGGGGAAGAAAGAAAGACGGGAAAGAGTTAAGTGACATTGTAATCACAGTGTATGGAGTGATTAAATATTTAATGTAGAGTGCATGCATGGACTCCGGCAAGACTAACCAGGATAGCGTAACTAAAAGAAGAACCAGAGGGAAACACAGACATGAGAGCTCCCTGATATGTTAAGCAACCAGCCACTCATCATCAACACCGTGATCAATAATAGTGGGAAAGACAGCATCTAAACATACCAGATCACCATAATACCTAACATCCATGAGTCCCCCAATCTACTCCTTTATCAAAGGTGAATCTATACAAAATGCTTAACTAAATAAATAAATTTTTTAGCCTAGACTTAAAACTGAGACTGTGTCTGATTCTCAAACATTCATAAGAAGGCTATTCCATAACTTTGGGGCTCTGTAAAAAAAGGCTCTGCCTCCTGCTGTAGTTTCATACTGCACGGTACTGACAGGCAGCCTGCATCCTTTGATCGAAGTAGGCATGGTGGAACATAAGACACTAGCAGTTTACTTAGGTACGAGACCATTTAGTGCTTTATAGGTCCGAAGTAGTACTTTAAAATCAATGCGGTATTTCACTGGGAGCCAATGCAGTGTGGATAAGAAAGGCGTGATGTGGTCATATAGTTATAGTTTTAGTGAGGACTCTCAGTGCTGCGTTCTGAACTAACTGAAGTTTATTTATGGACCTAGTTAAATATCCAGACAGTAAAGCGTTACAATAATCCAGACTGGATGTAATAAAAGCATGAACTAATTTTTCTGCATCATTGAGTGACAATATATTTCTTATCTTACCGATATATCTGAGATAATAGAATGCTATCCTGGTAATATTATCGACATGGGCTTCAGATGAAAGATTGATGTCTATAATTACACCCAGATCTTTTACTGTTGCACTTGGTAAAACAGCCAACACTGTCTAGGGTAAGATGTGATCAGGAATCTTACTTTTAGCTACATGCGGTCCCAGAACCAGAACCTCAGTCTTATCACGGTTAAGCAAGAGGAAATTGCTTAACATTCAATCTCTTATTTCCTTCACACATTGCTCAACTTTATTAAACTGGCCTTTCGCATCAGGCCTAGATGAGACCTATAACTGTGTGTCATTAGCGTAACAGTGAAAAATGATATCATGCTTACGAATTATATTTCCCAGAGAAAGCATGTAAAAAGAGAAAAGAAGTGGAAAGAAGTGGAGCCCTGTGGAACACCATACTTCACATGAGAGCACGCAGAATAATCACCATCTAATTCTAGGAACTGATAGCGATCGGTTAAACAGGACCTGAGCAACGTGAGGGCCGTTCCTTCAACTAACTTTTCTAATCTGTAAAGAAGAAAATTATGATCAATGGTGTCGAAAGTCGCAATGAGGTCGAGTAATATAAGCAACGAGACACAACCCTGATCGGATGCCAGTAAGAGGTCATTTGCTACTTTGACAAGTGCTATCTCTGTCCTGTGATGAGGCCTAAATCCTGATTGATACACTTTGTGTATGTTATTCCTGTGTAAATATGAACATAACTGCTGTGCTACTACCTTATCTAGGATTTTAAAGATAAATGGAAGGTTTGATATCGACCTGTAGTTCGACAGCTCACTCCGAGGTCAAGTTTCCTAATTAAAGCTTTAATAACTGCTAATTTAAAACATACCCACTGCTAAGTGAATAAATAACTATTTTCAACAGGGGTTCTAATACTTCTGGTACTATATGCTTAAAAAAGTGTGTTGGTATAGGATCTAATAAACAGGTTGATGATTTTGTGGAAGAGATGAGTGTGATTAGGTTGTTCTCTTCCAGAGGAGTAAAATTTTCTAAGCTCGGATCTCATGCGGTTAGTTTATCATCCGAATCATTTGAACGGTCTGATTTCAAAACCTGAATTTTCTGCCTAATAATTGCAATTTTATTATCAAAAAAGTTCACGAATATATATATATATTCAGTCGTGTATTTTCAAAATGAATATTAAAGTCTCCATCAAACGCTTTAATCAACAGAGACAACCAGGTTTGATAGGAAATCTGCAAATTCACTAAGAAATTCAGAGTATGGTCCTGGGGTGTGCTGTAAATAATAACTAATAAAATCGACTGACTCATTGTGACTTATGACTTATTTGTGGTTACAGATGTAAGGTTACAGTAGAGAGCTTCAAATGAATAAAAATTTTGTCCATGTGTTTTTGTACAATAGTCAAATTATTATTTTAAATAACTGCAACGCCTCCTCCTCTACCAGTTGGACGAGGCTGATGTATGTAGCTGTATGCTGAAGGACTAGCTTCATTTAATGCTACCTACTCATTCGGTTTAGTCCAGGTTTCTGTTAAACACAGAATGTCAAAATCATAATCCGTGATCATTTCATTAACCATGAGCACTTCAGAAGAAAGAGATCTAATGTTTAACAATTCTAGCTTCAGATCAGAGGTGCAGGCGGTGTGTACAGTAGGTTCTGAATTACGGGTATCTATATTAATTAAATTATCGAAGCAGACTTTTGGGGTTTTTCTGTATTTATTTTGTTTAGCTCAGGGAACAGTCACAGTCTCAATGTTATATACTCTGAGTGACGACTCTGTGCAGCTAGCAGACGGATTAGCCAGTTGGTCTGCTGCTGCTTGGCCTGGGCTCTGGGTAGTCAATGATTAACTAGCCCTATTCTAAGACTATGTGAGCTATGCTACAAGAAAGCAGAGCATCTCCTTTCCGAGTGGAATGGACACTGTCCTGTCCTGTGCCCTCAAAAGTTCTCCAATTATCAATGAAGTCCACATTGTTTTCGGAGCACCACCTGGACATCCATCGGTTCAGTGACCATAACCTGCTGTAACGTTGCCGGAATGGCCATATAACAACATCGGACATTGCCTTTGCTAGTTTAAAAACCTCTATGAATAGCTATGAAATTAGCCTTACTAGTCAAGGCATCATTAGTACCAGGCATAAATACCTATCTTGAAATAACTATCTACTAAGCCCTAATGCCTGAACAGCCCTAATTATTATCTGCTATGTCCGGTGGCTCTGGCTTCTGGATACTTCTAAAAACTGCCGCTGGTGCCCCTAGAGGCCTAGCTAATTTCATGTGCTTCACTATAGAGTCTCCAATAACCAGAGTACCTTCAGGTTTCTCAGTGGGTGCTTCACTGAGCAGGGCTAGCCTTAGCTTTAGCCTTAGCCGTAGCTTTGGCTGAGCGAGTATGCCGCCGAGTCAGCTGGAGTTGATCAAACTCACCTGTTTACAATTACTCACACTATTTAACACACCTTAGTGTCCAGCTGGGTCTTTTCTGGTACAGTGAGTGCATTGGGTAAACTTTCTGATCTTTACGGTGCTAAGAAGTTCTACCTCACTGCTGTCACACATGCCAGTATTTTTAATTTTTATTTGTCTTTTTTGTGACCACTTAACTCTTGACATAATATACTTTTCATGTGTCTGTGTTTGCTAATCAGTTGATTTAAATGTTTAGAGGAATGGTTTCCCTCCCCCTTGGGTATAAGTTCTTTTTTTCCCAGACTGCAACCTTTCCTGGCTGAAATGTCTTTCACTTATTTTCTAGATAAATATTACTATTTCTTATGATATATTTTCCAGTTATTGTGGTGTTTTACCGTCTAATTTCTATTCTCCCAGACTCTCCCAGACTGTAAAGTCTGCACAGGCACCTTTCTAAAAATAGCAAACTGTGTAAATCCCCCTTCAATGCAACTAATATTCTGCCAGTTTTTAATTCAGGTATGTTATGTTTCATGGTACTTGTGGCTTCTCTCTCACTACAACCAAGGCCTAGACTGTGTCTGTTCCCCGAACTAGAAAATACAATAAATGTTCAAACAAGCTTAATAGAAAACAATTTAATTGATGTTCAACAGATAAAAATTCATGCAACACAGAGAAACAAATGATAAGGTTTGGTTTATTAAATATCTGGTCCCTTGCTGCAAAAGCGCTTTTTGTAAATGAGATGATCACTAGTTTTAATCTATATGTGCTTTGTTTGACAGAAATATATCAGATGATTACATCATTTTAAATAAGTCTACACTCCAAAAATGTGCCGCGTCCATTTATATATATATAATAATTATAATAATAATATTTTCTGGGTTTTTTTTAGGGAGCAGGTTTCAGGTATAACTCATTTGAAGTAATAAGGCTTCATCTAACATTATCCAAAGAAATGGATGCTAATAGTTAACCCCCTGTAACACCATACAGACTTTATCTAAGAATTTGGTAATTTTCTAACAGAATTGGTGCTGGCTGCAGATAAAGTTCTATTTGTTGGTGATTTTAATATCCATGTAGAGAATGGAAAGAAAAAAATTCTGGGATCCAATAGCTCAGAAAAACTCGATGATGTAATAGAAAATATGGAGACTATTTTTTCTAATACTTAAAATACAGTTGCTCCTTTACACTTAAAAAAGATTAATGAAAACAGTTTGGCACTGTGGTACACACTTGCCCTAAAGAGAGCAGCCCAAAAAAAATTAAGCACAGTTGGAGGAAAACTAAACTAGAGGTATTTTAAATTGCATGGCGGGAAAGTAGCCTACCCTACCAAAATGCATTAAAGACTGCTACATCGCAGCAGTATCGCCTTAGATACCCTTATGAACAATTCCACTCATTTGTTACTATAGGAGAGGAAAAAACTTTATAAACTCATCAAATCATCTAAACCAACAGCATGTATGTTCGACTCTATTTTGTCTAAGCTCCTAAAAGAGGTAATTCCAGAAGTCATAAGTCTGCTTCTGAATATAATTAATTTATCATTGCCATTAGGATATGTCACAGAAGTGAGTAAACCCCTTACATTTCTTGTAAATATTTATTATATCTTTTTATGTGAAAACACTAAAGAAATAAAAACTCTGCTACAATGTAAAGTAGTAAATGTAAAGCTTGTGTAACAGGGTAAATTTGCTGTCCCATCAAAAAAAACTCAACACAGCCATTGATGTCTAAACCCCTGGCAACAAAAGTGAGTACACCCCTAAAGGAAAATGTCCAAATTGGGTCCAAAATGTCAATATTTTGTATGGCTGCCATTATTTTCCAAGCACTGCCTTAACCCTCTTGGACATGGAGTTCACCAGAGCTTCACAGTTTGACACTGGAATCCTCTTTCACTCCTTAATGACGACATCACGGAGCTGGTGGATGTTGGAGACATTGCTTTCCTCCACTTTCCGTTTGAGGATGCCCCACAGATGATCAATAGGGTTTAGGTCTGGAGACATGTGTCTTAATCTAGTCTAGCTTGGCCAGTCCATCACCTTTACCCTCAGCTTCTTTAGCAAAGCAGTGGTCGTCTTGGAGGCGCGTTTGGGGTCGTTATCATGTTGGAATACTGCCCTGCGGCCCAGTCATGCTCTGCTTCAGTATGTCACAGTACATGTTGGCATTCATGGTTCCCTCAATGAAGTGTAGCTCCCCGGTGCCGGCAGCACTCATGCAGCCCCAGACCATGACACTCCCACCACCATGCAAGACACACTTCTCCTCACTTGGTTTTTCGCCACACATGCTTGACACCATCTGAAACAAACAAGTTTATCTTGGTCTCATCAGACCACAGGACATGGTCCCAGTAATCTTTGTCCTTAGCCTGCTCGTCTTCAGCAAACTGTTTGCAGGCTTTCTTGTGCATCATCTTTAGAAGAGGCTTCCTTCTGGGATGACAGCCGTGAAGACCAATTTGATGCAGTGTGCAGCATATGGTCTGAGCACTGACAGAGACTGACCCCCCACCCCTTCAACCTCTGCAGCAATGCTGGCAGCACTCATACGTCTATTTCCCAAAGACAAGCTCTGGATATGACGCTGAGCTCCCTATAAATGTTTTTAGACATCAGTGCCATAACCCTAGGTTGTCGACCACAACATTTTTTTATAGATTAGGAAACTTTGTTGGCATCAGCGGAAGTGCGTTAGCATGGTTTAAATAATACTTATCTGACCACCAACAATTTGTAGCAGTAAATGAAGAGGTTTCATATTGCTCGCCAGTAAAGTACAGAGCACCCCGAAGCTCATTTCTAGGACCATTTTTTACATTTTACCCCTGGGAGATATTGTTAGGAAACATGGTGTTAGCTTTCACTGCTATGCTGATGACACTCAGCTATATACATTTTTTCGCTGCCCTGTCCATCTTACCAATTTGAAAAACTGAATGCACATAAAAAACTGGATTACAAATTTCTTACTGCTGAATCCTAAGAAAAAAGAGATGTTAATTATCGGACATAAAACCTGTAACCTTAACCTGTAAAAATCTTGGGTCCTAATCTAGATCAATGTCTAACACTTGATAGCTGGTCTGTGAAATCCTTATTGTTAGTAAGGAAATTAGGTGTGCTTTTTGACAGCAATCTTTCCTTTAAGAACCACATTTCTAGCATTTGTAAAGATGCATTTTATCATCTTAAAAATATATCTAAATTACGACCTATGCTTTTGAAGCCAAATGCAGACATTTTAGTTCATGCGTTCATGACCTCAAGATTAACGCTTTACTAGGAGGTTGTTCTGCATGGCTAATAAACTAGCTCCAGGTGATCCAAAACTAGACCTTACTAGAACCAAAAAGTATGATCATATTAGCCTAGTTCTCTCAACACTGCACAGGAAATAATTTACCCTGCACAGACACACTTTGCTAGTTTAAAACTAGATTAAGACACATCTCTTTAACCTGGCCTACACATAATACACACATTTTTTATTCAACTCTGTTAAAGGATTTGCAATAATTAGGCTGAGATAATTAGGTCAAAAAGGAAACCGGAACCGGGAACACCTCCAATAACACACACATATATTTCTATGTCATTAGTCAAATGGCATCTACACTAACATAGATCTGTTCTTTGTTATTTTGGGCTCACAGTCGTCGCCATCACTTGAAGACAATAAGACAATAAGTTTCTCAGTGATATCTAGTCTTCTAGACGGCCATCGGACAAGACCATGGAAACTTTGCTACAGCATGGTCTCCCAAGGTTTTTTCTCCATTCTGTCACAGATGGAGTTTTGGTTCCTTGCTGCTGTTGCTTAGTTAGAGACTCTTAATTTATAGATATCGATCAAATTGAGTGTGTTTAATATTGTCTTTTCTGATGTGATTCTGTAAACATAGTTAAGTCAAGTCAAGTCACCTTTTTTTATATAGCGCTTTCAACAATCAGGATAGTTTCAAAGCAGCTTTACAGAAATCCATCAAAGACGACAATATTAAACATAAGTTATAACAGTCGATTTGATAGATATCCATAAATTTAGAGTCCCCAACTAAGCAAGCCAGAGGTGACGGTGGCAAGGAACCAAAACTCCATCGGTGACAAAAAAACCTTGGAAGAACCAGGCTCAGTCGGGGGGACAGTCTCCATATTTTTAATTACATCATCAAGTTTTTCTGAGCTATTGGATATACTGTAGAATTTAGATAAATCAGGAAGATTACTTACAAAACAGTCTTTTGTGGTAAAAGTAAAGGTTCTTACATACTTGTTACAGGTTTTAGAATTTACATTTTTACCTATATTTAGTTTCACAGGATTAGAAAATGATCCGAAATATCATTGCTTTGTTGCAGAATTTCAACGTCATTAGCATCAATTCCATGTGAGAGTATTAAATCTAGAATATAATTTTATTATGAGTAGGACCTGAAACATGTTGTCTAACTCCAATAGAGTTCAGGATCTCTAAAAACGCTGATCCCAGAGCATTATTTTTCATTTTCAATATGGATATTAAAATCACCAACAACTAAGACTTTATCTGCAGCCAGCACTAACTCTGTTGGAAAATCATCAAATTCTTTGATAAAGTCTGTATGGTGTCCTGGTGGCCTGTATACAGTAGCTAGTACAAACATTACAGGAGATTTATTATTAGCATCTATTTCTCCAGATAATGTTTTATGAAGCACCATTACTTCAAATGATTTATACCTAAAACCACTGAAAATATTATTATAAATTGATGCAACCTTCCGCCTTTACCTTTTGGACGCAGCTCATGTTCATAACAATAATTTTGGGGTGTAGACTCGTTTAAAATAACATAATCATCTGGTTTTAGCCAGGTTTCTGTCAAACAGAGCACATCTAGATTATTAGCAATCATATAAAAAGTGATTTTGCAGAAATGGACCTGATATTTAGTAAACCAAACTTTATCATTTGTTTCTCTGTGTTGCATAAATGTTTTATTTCTCGAACATTGATTAAATTGTTTTGATTGAGCTAGTTTGGACGCTTATTGTATTTTCTAGTTCGGGGAACAGACACAGTCTCTATAGTGTGATATCCTCTAAGAGTCTCTACATTAGAATTAACTGAATTCTGTGCGGCCTGTGAGGTGAGACGGCAAGCAGACAGACGGTTTAGCCAGACTATCTCCTTCCTGACCTGGGCTCCAGTTAGTCAAGTGCCAACTCTAAGACTATTTGCCAAATTTCTAGAAAGAAGAGCGGCACCACCCCAGGAGGGAGGAATACCATCTCTTTTAATCAGGTCAGGTCTGCCCCAAAAACTCCTTAAATTGTCTATAAAAACTGTTATTTCGTGGGCACCATTTAGACATCCAGCTATTAAGTGATGACAGTCTGCTATGTATCTCATCACCACGGTACGCAGGGAGGGGACAAGAGCAGATTACTGTGTCTGACATCGTACTTGCAAATTCACACACCTCTTTAAAATTATTTTCAGTGATCTCCGACTGGCGAAGTCAAACATTGTTAGCGCCGGCGTGAATAACAATCTTACTAAATTTATGCTTAGCATTAGCCAGCAGTTTCAAATTTGAGATGTCAGGAGCTCAGGCTCCCGGTAAACATTGGACTATGGTAGCTGGAGTTTCTATTTTTATGTTCCGTACAATAGAATCACCAATAACTATAGCTCTTTCATCAGGTTTCTCAGTCGGTGTATCACTGAGTGGGGAGTACCTGTTTAATGTTTTTGTCGGAACTGAAGAGCAGTGTTTTGACCCGCGACTATGCTGCCTCACAGTCACCCAGTTTCCCTGCTGCACAGGCTCTGGAACCGGAACTGGATCATGTACGGGATTCCCTGAGCTAGTCCGAAACCGAATCTACAGCCCTCACATTCTTACTGTCCTAAATTAAAGTTTAAATGCATGTCTCTAGTTCTAAAACCTTCTTTGTCAGCCTGACTACTTCTCTAAATTTGTCGCATGTCGCATGCAAATCAGATAAACTGTACATATGGCAGGTGGTGCAGACAACGGTAGCAGGAGTGGAAGCTATTACTCACCATCAATAATGAGTCATTCCGAAGTAGCGCTGTTCTTGATGCACTCGGGAAAAAGAAAACAGTAGAACAGTAATGCAACTGGAAATGCAAACTAACAAACGGGTGAACGATGCTAACACGCTAGACACATGGATTAAAATTAACAGCGAATGTCAAAAAGTTTTGATATTAGAAAAGTAGTGTGATTCAAGTTATTTTTTGTTAACATAATCGACAGAGAGTAAAGATAATATAAGGATTAAACAAAAAGCGAAGCTTAGCGAAACTACACGAAACTATATTAGCAAACCGCTCAGCAGCACTGCAAAAAGGGTTTGGGTTTTTTTGTCTGCTGTCTGCAATGTGATAGAATATTTTTAATTTTTGCACAGCTCCAAAAAAAAAATTACTGGAATAATAATATTTCTTTTAATGTCAAATAATAACAATAAAACAATCAAAGCATCCCTTCATACGTAATAAATATGAGACAAAAAAAAACTTGGGCTTTCAAACGTCATCAACAAGGGACAAATGAATTGTGCAGTGTTTTAACTGGTGTGCGGACCTGGCCAAAAAAATGACAGTGTTGAGTCAGTGTGGAAAAAATTGTCGCCGTCTAAAAAATATATAAAGCGGCGTGGGGCGACAATATTCAGAATCTTCTCCTTCACGGAAATAAAATTTTTCCTTAGAAAGAGCAATTTTCCTTAAAAAGCGCAAATTTTGTTGAAGAAGAGGATGGCGTTTTGGCCTTCCAGTGTATGTCTTGAGGGCTTGCTGTAACATAGCATGCAGCAGCTTCAGGTTAGGTCCACCATGTCCTTTGCAGAGGACTGCCACCGACCGCCACCGGACTAAGCAGACATCCTCTCTTTCGGCCACGAAGATGATGCCATGTCTGTATCTGCGTCAAAAAGAGGTGATTGGGCTGATTCAGAACAGGATCACTCCCCAGCAATGAGGATCCCTCAGACCTCCATGATGTGCTCCTGAGGGCCCTGCCCAAGGTGGCTCAGCAGCTAATGCTAAAGTAAGCTGGACTCTTGGTACCTGTCCTCCAGCTGCTGTCAGGCTGCCTGCGGTGTGACGCTTATCTATCCTCTTCTGTCGCTTAGCCTTCTTCCTGACACCAGGGGGAGAGAGAGAAAATTTTGAAGCCCCAGCTTGCAAGCGCCGCAGAGTTGGGCATGCTGCACAGGCTCAAGAGTGTGCAAAGTCACTAGGGCTGTGCGTGAACATGCAGAAGAGCGTCCTTGAACCGAGTCAGTTCACAACATATCTGGGAGTATGTTACGACTTGCTGGAGATGCGTGCTTGCCTGTCTCAGCAGCACAGAATGATCATCTTATCCACCTTACGCTTTTTCAGGTGGGGCAGCTATGCATGCCTGGGTCTTATAGGCGTCAGTCTCACCTGTCTGTCACAGAGGTCTTCTACATATGAGGCCGCTGCAGTTTTGGATGAAAACGTAAGTCCCGGCAAAAGCCTGAAAGCGGAGCAGCATGCGCATTAAATAGAATAAGAATAAAGAATTTATAGCTGTAGTTTCTAATGTCTATTAATGTATAAACAATGCTTTGAAAATTATTATTAACTAATGCTTAACAAATGGTGTAGTTATTATAAAGTATAAAGTGTTACTGAATTCTCTGCTTAGCTAGGAACTCTAACTCCTTGCCTTCTATCATAAGTGTGCATGTGAGTGTGCGCTTATAAGTAGGGTGTAAATATTTTGCATAAGTACTTTGTGGTGTAAGATTAACATTTCTTCGTTGCAAAGTATAAAAAAAGAAGTCGGACTCACCTATTCCTGGAGGCTTGCTTACCTCAGACCTGGCAGTGCTTTAATTCCTGTTGTTATCATCTGCTTTGTTGTCATACAGTACATTCACTAAGCCCGATCCTCGGGCCTGCTTCTCTTCCTCAGCCACGCCCCCTGCCTCGACCGCGTTGGTAAACCGGAACTTCTGGCATTTTTATCTTTTGGCTGTGTGCTGCTTCTTAACTGTTCTTAAAAGTTTCTCAGCATGTACAGCGTGCTGCCCAATAAGACTTATTTCTGTGTTACAAGGATTTTTTCTCACAATGTCCTCTTTTAGTCCGGTAATGAAACTCCATCGTAAATGTTGTGTGTGCCATGAATCTCAGTGAGCCTGCTAAGGAAAAGGGAAACAGTCTCTTTTTCACATTGTTTTCACATGTATAGTATTGTATAGTAAATGTAAGTTTTTGCGGGGGACAGACCCTTGTGTGTATGAGCATTAAAGATACTGAAACAAAAGGAATTTAAAAAAACTTCTCTTTAAGTTCTTCATATTTTAGATTCTGTTCTCATTGTCATTATCATAATCAGTTAGTTTTGGATTATAATAAATTCGTGTAGGATTAGGTGTCAATGTCATCCTCTTTTTTTCCTCTACTTCTTCATTGCAGTTTCTGGTTCTGGTACTATTTTACATTTACATTTACAGCATTTGGCAGCTGCCCTTATTCAGAGTGAATTATATTTATCATTCATACAACTGAGCAATTGGGGGTTAGGGGCCTTGCTCATGTACCCAGCAGTGATGGCTTGGTTAAGATGGGAATCAAACTGTAGTTGGGCCAGTATGGTATTGTGTTACTTTGATGTCAACGAATCTGGTTCCTCCGAGATAATCTTGCATGGGTCTGGAGATAATTAGTTATAGTTCGACTATAACACAAAATGTTTGGTTTAAACTTTCTTTGCCTGATTAAGGGTGAATGCAGATAGTCACTCTTTGGGCTACAACCACAGAAGTTCCATGAGTCTTATTTTCTTTAACTGCAGTTAGGGGGAACTGGCACATCAGGATTTCCTCAATTGGAGGTGTCAGATGTAATGCTGCTTCTTATTTATTAGCTTTCGGTGAATCCTTTCCTCCAGCTTTATGTCCTGGTTCTTCCTTGCCTTCCTTTGTGTTCTGACTCTGTACGGGCACTTGTTTACAATGGCTCATGTAACCATGATGAAACCATCTTAGTTTCCCACATAGAAGACAAAAATAGCATTCATCTCCCTCCTGACCGGGAGAGCCTTAAAATGGGCCACTGCATGGGGTATAACCTCCTCCCTCCTCCAGGTCCGCCAGGCCGTCCGCTCTGTGGCTGACTATACCCTAGAGTTCCAAACCCTAGCCGCAGGCAGGGAGTGGGTAGGCTGTTAAACGAGTAGGGTCATCTCCGGAAGGGGGCCTGGTAATGACCCAAAAAGCGAGATCCCAACACACCGGACTGTTTCTTGGGCTGCCCTTTGGAAGCAGGGTTGGGATATCCACCTCAAAGCCTTCATTGACTCTGGGGCAGCCGGGAACTTTATGGATTGCCAACTAGCCCGGAAATTGGGCATACCTGCTGAACCACTCCCTTCACCCATTCCTATTGCCTCACTGGATGGGCAGCTCTTTAGAGCCGGCCCGGTCACACAGAAAACTGCCCCAATTTTACTTCAGCTGGGGCAACACTCCGAGTGGGTGTCTGTCCCGCTAACAGAGACATCAACATTACAGCTGGTCTTGTTTTTTCCCTGGCCCCAGAGGCACAATCTCAGGATCGACTGGTCGACCCAGTCAATATCTGTGTGGGTGGCCTGGTGCTTCCAGAGCTGTTTGAAGGTTCAACCAGTCTTACAGGCAACGGTGTATTTGTCCATGGTGCCTCGAGATACTGGGACCTGGCAGTAGTCTTCTCGAAAGAGAGAGCCCAGAAACTTCACCTACTCAGACCATTCAGTTGTGCCATTACCCTAATGCCAGGAGCCTCCCTGCCTAGGGGCCGATTGTTCTCCCCATGCGATGCAAAATATATTCAGGAGGCCCTTTCTTTGGAATTCATCCATGCGTCCACTTAAAAAAGAGGAGAACTGGGACCCTGCATCGACTACTGGGGTCTGACGCAGTAACCATAAAGTACTGCTATTCCCTGCCCTTAATTAATTCTGTGTTTGAGTGCCTACAGAGGGCCCGTATCTTTTCCAAATTGTACCTCTGCATCACCTATAACCTAATTAGCATAAGGGCAGGGAATGAATGAAAAACAGCATTTATCACCCCACTGGTCACTATGATGCCATTCGGGCTTACAAATCCGTTTGCACACTCCAATGGTTTATCAATCTAATAATTCTAATTCCTCCGGGAAGCATTTGGTTCACATGAGATGGGTCCTCAAACTTCTGCTACAACATTATTTGTTTGTCCAACTGGAGAAGTCAGAGTTTCATGTGACCACCTACTTCTTGGGGTTCAGAATTTTTGAAGGGCACCATTTTGGCTCTTTGACCATCCTATTAAGCGCATTTACAAAGAAAATGCAAGACAAATTGTTTAAGTGGACAGCCAAGGCTCAGAGGGCCTTCGAGTTAATAAAGACCAAACTCACCACTGCGTCAGTATTGCAGTGGTCCAAATGTGATGGGAAACACCCCTGTCCCTTGGAGCCAGCAGAGCGAAATTATAGCATAGGGGACCGAGGACAGGACTCCTGGCTGTAAAGCTAGCCCTAGAGGAGTGGAGGCATTGGCTAGAGAGCGCAAAGCACCAGGTTCTAATATGAACAGACCATAAGAAAACCTGGCATATATCCAGTCGGCTAAACACCTCAACCCACGGCAGGCTCGTTGTTCACTTTTTTTTACACGCTTCAACTTCAATCTGTCATACAGGCCGGGCTCCCATAGTGCCCGAGAAATGGATTGTAGCCCTGGTCCATTGGGACATAAAACAGGAGATCCGCCAAGCCCAGCAACAGGAGCCAGATCCCGGAGGGGGACCGACGGGCAAGCTCTATGTGCCAGCGACTGCCCAACCCCAAGTCCTTTCCTAGGGCCACAACCTCGGCTTTCGCGGAGGGTAAAGAAACCCTAGAGTTTCTCCACCGCCGCCTGTGGTGGCCACGCATGTTTAACGATGACTGGGCCTATGTGGCCGCATGCTCCGTGTGGCCGCAAAAATAAAGAGCCCCGCAGTGCCCTCACGGTTTGCTACGACCACTGCCCATACCATCTCGGTCGTGGTCCTATCGCTCGACTTTGTGTCATGGAGGTACCCCCCTCTAAGGGGAATACTGCAATATTGGTTGGTGGTCGATCGGTTCTCCAAGGCCTGTAGGTGCATTTCCTTGCAGAAACTTCCATCAGCTAAGGAGACAGCACCACTTATATTGCAACACCTGATTTACAAAGGGGGTTCCGTTGTCACTGCCAATTCTCTCTGGAATTTCTCACCTGGGGAATGATTTGATCAGCAGTGCTTTGGGCTACCGCACTGGCTTCTTGTTTGTCTATAGAAGAAGCTTCCAACCATTTAAAGAACATGTTTACGATCACCAAACAATATTTCTTACCTTCAGAAGGCGTAAGCTTAATAAAGTCCATTTCCATTTGTAAATGTTCAAAGGGTCGCGCTGTGGTGATGGTTGAGCCCTGGGAGGAGTTTTAAAACGACTCTCCCCACATTGTTAGTCACGCAGATAAGACACTGTTCACAAAAGTTTTAGGGAATATAAGTAATTCTTTAGTAAACACAACACAACGATGCTTGTGCCTTTCCTTTCCCATTCCCCCCTTTGACACGTGGTCCTTACCATGGGTACCAACTTTTTAGGTAGACAGGATTTACCTACTGGCCCTTGCCACACCCCGTTTCTGAAAGCACACCCCAGAGTTCTTCCAGAGCAGCTTCACATTTACAAACTGAGGCAGATAATCAGATCAGCGCATAATGTGTGATTGGTGTATCTGATGAGTCCCAAAATCATGTACCACCCCAAATGAATATTTGCTCTCTGTATAAATTTTGACAGCCAGATACACACCTATTTTTCTATCTCTATATATTTTTTTCTGTTTTTCACACACAGAGGGAGAGAGAGATGGAGAATTTACATGTCCAATACAAAATTATTAGAAATGTAAGGTTTATCATGTTGGTCTTTTCTATTCTTAGTTATTTATGTGCTTCGGATTTGTTTACCTGGATTATCATTGACTTCCGTGTACCGTTTATTACTTGACCTGAATACTCTTTTGATCTGCCCTGTTTTTCTAAATAAAGCTAGTATTCTGCAATATGAATTCAACTTTGTCTGCTTCCTCACAACATTATTTTAAATTATGTAAAAATATTACTTTATGAAAAAAACTCAAAAAAACAAAAGGCTTTAAATTGGTAAATTATTAGAGGGAATCCAAATATTTATACAACAGTGGGACATGGATGTGGCTGTTGACCTAGAAACATTTTAAATGCTTGTAATTTTGTTACTCATCCTAATAGTAACTCATTTTGTGTTCTTTTGTAAAAGGATAATGCTTTAAAAATATGTTCATTATGGTTTTTATTTGTAAATGCCTGATGGCTAATTAACATAATGAATATTCAAAGTAACTGGTTTAAACATGTCAAAAATTGACCCACATGAACTTTGTTTATTTTTTTTTTGTTGAAGTCAAAGATTTATATTAGATTAATAAAAATCACTGTATAAACTTGATCACATCTCTGATATTGCAAATATTGCATGATTTTTGGTTTATGTAGCTATAATCAAATTTAAAACCTCTGGTTTTTTTGAAGTCTGAGTGAGATCATTGTGATTTCTGGCATCCAGAATTCAGCAGTGTTGTGGTGTGCAGGAAAACAGGATCAAGAATGCAGTAAAATTATTTTGGATTATTTGTACAAATAACCTTTATATACAGCAGATTAAGTCTCACTCTACCCAAAGCAGGTAATCAGCAGTGGGGGTAGTGCAGGGAGTAACTGGAAAATGTAGTTATGCATTAATATGACTAAACAAAAAGCATTCAAAGGTTTCTTTACTTCGATAGCTCCTGTTCTATGGGCGTGACAAGGTAATGAAGGTGATTATAAACAACTAAACTCTACACCTTTCATCATGGATAAAATTTATATAGGGTGTGGTGAGGACAAATATCACACAAAGGTGGAAGAATTTATCAAGATCAAGCATAGCTGATGTACCTAACAGTAACTAATATTCTATTAAACTCATTTACATTTGTAGGAAAATCTCACGCAAAGAGAAGCAGCATCGACAGACAGAGGATAAAATCCCATATGAGCCTAGCTACAGTAAAGAATGGTGGTGGTTGTTAATAGAAATTTACAGACTTCCGTTTTGTAATCTTGTTATTGACTGCAGCTTTTTTTGACGTTCATGCCTTTAAGGCAGGCAGGTAGGTTCTATTCTAAAGTGGGTGGAGAAACCGAGGGACGAGCTGACATAAAAATGCACACGCCACCTCACTAAGGCAGGTGTTTTCTCATTGGAGTCTTCACGGTAACCACATACTCTCGCACACACCCATACATTCACCATGAAGCTGCTTCTACTACTCAGTGCATCTGTTCTGGTGTGTTTCGTTGGTAAGTATGACTTAAACTGAAGTGTGTGAAAAATGCTCTTGTTCTTGTCACTTTGTATTATCTGTTTATAAAAAAAAAAGGTTCGGCTCAGTTCATTATTTATTATAAATACAGATATTGTTTGTTTAAGGGTACAGGTTTTATACTGTGCGCGATAGACATCATATTCCGGAACTTTCTAATCGGCGTCATTACCTGGCATGTCTGACACCTGCACATTCCGTATATACACTCCCGTTTGTGCTATTGTTTGGTGTATGTTGATGGAGTATTTTCTCTTTTGTTTCAGTGCTCACGGCAGCACAGGACAACGTCACACCTCGAGAGGTAACATGCACATGTTGTACTGACGTTAAAAAACAAAAACAAATGCTTTAAGCCGGTCGATAAAACAGGTGTGTTATGTTTTTATAGGCCAACTGTGAGAGATATCTAACTGATGCCTGTACACGTGAACTCATGGAAGTGTGCGGCGATGACGGGAAAACGTACTCCAATGAGTGTATGCTCTGTGTGGCTAGCAGGTATGCAGATATGTGTATTAAAGGAGGAATAAAAACCCCAAATAAAAGCTGACAGTTCATTTATAATGAATTCCTATTAAATCACTGTATAGAATTTATTTTTTGATTGTGTTTTATTTTTATCTCTACAGGCATACGAACAAAGTCATCATGGTGATGAAGGATGAAAGGTGCGATGGTTAGCTGTAACCGCTCACTGACGTTTCAAGAACATTGCTCGATTCTTACTTTACAAGGACTTTATTTAACTGTTTAGCTAAAATGTACAAGGACTATTAGAAAATCTTTAGGCTACAGAGCCACAAACACCCAAGCAAACGTTTGTACTTTTAACAGATTTTAGTCTGTGCTATGAAATGTTATTATTAGAGAATTGAATGTGAGTAAAAAAAAGGTCTGAAAATATTAGAAAAAGTCAAAGTAATCTGCTCTCATTATTTATACCTACCTTAAATTTTTCACACTATAGTGTATTTTAAAAAATGTCTTAAATATCATGTTCAATAAATCTTTGGTTTTACATGCAAAGAGGTTTGTAAAGGTTTTTCTGAACACCTACTTTTAACTCAGATTTTGTTGTTTTATAAAGGCTGTTCTTGTTTTTGTTTTTTGTTTTTGTATTACATACAAAACCTTGTACCTCAAAATATGGGCAAACTGAGTCTGTTGAGGTGTCTATCACATTACCTTATTTGTCATCTTTTGTTTTTTCCTTATCTAGTCATCTGATGAAGTCAGCTTTTCAACGCAGTAAACAGATAACAAAAATGCTGAAAAAAGATTGTATGACACACAAAATTTTACATGGGTCAGTTTCCGGTATCCTCTTAAACTTAGAGTCTCTCAAAATACTGAAAATTCTCAAGATCTTAAAAGTGTTTTCAGTTTTGTGTACTAAATCTTTTCAAAGGTTCAGTTAACATTTAGGTGTGTAGTCTGAGGCTGAGACTATGTTGTTAGCATCTCAGATCAACAGAAACACTTGATGGCATTACCTTACACACCTGTTATAGTAAAGCATACGAAAGGCAGGGGAGTGTCTAGGTGTTGTTTGAACATATAAAAGAGCAGATGAATCAGGAAAAGAGTTTCACAAATTAGAAATAAGTTTAGCAAAAATTTGTGTTGGAAATCACGGACGCCATGTCTTCCAGGCTAAAGACGAGGGAGACCTTCCAGCATGTTATCAGCATTCAGTTCAAAAGTCATTGTCTCTGATGGTATGGGGTGTATAAGTGCATACGTGTATAAGTGCATACGGTTTGGACAGACTGCATGTGGTCAAAGACCACAAACTTTTCAGCAATAGAAATCTAAATAGGCAAGAATTGGACCAAATTCCAACACCAAATCTCCAGAAACTCATAACCCCGTTGTTCAGATGTTTTTGAAAAGAAGAGGAGATGATATACCTATGATAAACATGTCCCACCCCAATTATTCTAAGACCTGTAGCAGGCATCGAATTTAAAATGAGCTCATTTAGTGGATAAAATTGTAAATTTTCTTAGTTTAAACATTTATGTTTATGTTCTATTGTGAATAAAATATTCACTTATTTTTTAAGTCTTTTTAGTTTTCATTCTATTCAAATAAAATATATACATATATCCCAACTTTGGTTTGTAGTATTATACTTTGTTTTTTATACCTAACCTAAATCTACAGATGAGTTGATGTTTTATCTGGTCTATACTTGGTACTTATACTCAAGTATATATGGCCCATACCAAGTATATGTTTACAGAATTGTACTGTTTTGGTGAAGAATAAAAAATCAGTATGAAATAAAAATAAAATCAGTATAAAGTTGAGTAATTAAAGTTTTAACTAAAATATTGCAGCCGGGTGCCACAACTGGTTAGGTAGTGGTTTTTTGGGTCAATTGCAGGATTAAGATTCAAGCCTCCGTTCAACCCTTGATAAAAACAAAACAGATCATGGCTGACCTGTGCTTTCACCCCTACCCCAGCTGGGGTAAAATAAATGAATTTTACTGTGCAATAATGTAAAGTATTTGTATACAGTTTACTGAATGTCTGCTCTCATGAACTGAAAAGTAGGTTAGAAAAATAGCACTAGTGTCTTTTAATTGGTTCTAAGTCTAGATGCAGTACAAATATTGTAGACATGTGCAACAACCGTAACACTGTTCCTGGTGTACTTATTATCTAAAGTATACTTGTCTTGTGTTTGTACTCTTGTGTTAAGCACAGTGTATTAATATAATTATCTGGCTGCACGAAGAGCTTAAAGAATTTCACCTGGGGCATGTCTATAGAAGGATCAAACACAGGTTTTTTCAGTTACATTATATACTTTCGCATATTGTCCATCAAAATATTTAAAAATGCTAATAATATATCAAATATACCAAACTGTAAAAAATAAAAGCATTAAAATAAAATTAAGGTGGACGTTTTCAAACCCATTATGTGAAATCACGCAGCTGCCAAGGTTTCAAAACAATCTTCCTGCTTTACCGGTTTATACCAGTTTACCTGGTCTTACTCTCTGCATTAATAATGAGCTATGAGATGTTAACAAACTGAGTGTGTGTAAAAATAATTGAAATCATGCTTCTGTGGTAAAAGTGTTGGTGTGTCTTTAGAGGTTCTTGTTTTTATTCTTGCGCTTTAGCTTCATACAGCTCTCATTTACAATACTTTCCAATAAAGTACCAATTTTTTGGGGAACATACACAGAAGGATTTTTTTTAGAAATGCTGCCATTTTGCTAATGTTTATTGCTGTATATTTAAATAAATATATTGTAATATGCTAAATTTGATGCATATGCCAGTGGCAAAACAAGCTTTTGAGTCAAAAAGTTCTTTCTCTGGTTATGATTAGGGGTGTGACGAGATCTCCTGACCGACTGGTCTCGTGAGAATGTAACGTAGTGATGGGCGATCAATATTTACTGACAGTACGCAATTGTCAGTGACTGTAAAAAAAAGTCCCATATAATTCTCACTATATTCATTAAAATGTGTGTGCACCTCCCAGATGTTCTAATAAACAAGCCTGGCAGTGAAAAGCAAACAGCCAATGACATATTTAAACACGGTTGCGTTGCACTTAAGTTTATCAATACTGAATGTTATGAAACATTATATCTTGCTAATATCTTGCTAATCTTGCTATATCTTTGCTGTATTTTTTTCTGTATGTAATGTAACAATAGAAGATGCTCCCCCCCCCCCCCCCCCCCCCCCCCCCCCCCCCCCCCCCCCCCCCCCCAAATTAAATCATTTGTGTGGCAACATTTTGGTGTCCCGGTGAAAATAAACGGCGAAAGAATGATAAAGACAAAGACTATATGCAAGCATTGTAAAAAATTAGTAACGTACAGCTCTGCTAACATGATCCGCATCACTACTGTAACGCACAATGCACGTAATATGGATGTGGCTGTGCGCAAGGCAGGATTTGAACCACACATCAAATGCTTTGCACACACAATAAACCTCGCCACACAGGCTAGATATGTTGTTAATTACCACATATAATTCATTAAAATAGAAGTTCTATTTTGTAAAGTACAAGTTGATTTCAAAATGCATTTTGTGCATTTGCATATTGTGTTTTTAGTTAAATAAAAGACTTTTTTCCCTGTATTTCATCATTAAGGATTTCTTTAAAAAAGTCTAAAAATCTCGTCTAGTCTCATTCACATGAACTCAGTCTCGTGAACCCAGTCTCGTATCTCGTCTTGTCTGGGATAAGTGTCTCATCACACCCCTAGTTATGATCTATGCTATGTCTCGTTTTCGATTCCTGTCTTTGCGTCTTTGTTTTGTTTTGCACCTGTTTATCACATCTACTTAATAAAGCTATTACCTGCAGTATGGATTCTTCTCAGGCCCATTTATGACAGAATACTTCGCCGTCTCAGGATCCGGCCTCATTTACTAACGACCGTGGACTATGCACAAGTGATGCAAGCTTTTTAAGCTCAACTGGCCACGCTGCAATCCACTAACTAACAGCCCTCGCAGCAGCTTCAATCCCAGCCCAGGGCTGGATTTAACACCGTATGCTTCATGCTTCCAGAGAAATTCAACATCTCACTGAAACGCTGAAAAGAATTTCTACGTCAGTGCCAGATATTCTTTGCGAATCAGCCGAATGCCTTCCCCAGTGACAGTAAGAAGTGTTATTTTCTGATGTCATTACTGGTAATGCTCTAGTCTGGGTTTCAGCTGTCTGGGACACCGAACCCTAAATTCAGACCTCTTTGGATTACTTTATAACATAATAATATAGATCTGATTTGCCCGAAGGCTATTCACTTTTTGTCTTACCACACAATTGGTCACTTGTGGAGGAGATCTTGGGAAATCACTGTTGCAAAGATGGTTGCAGTAAGACTGTTCAGCGGCAGAATCTTTCTAATCCTGAAAAGGTAATATTGTATAATTTATAATGTATTATTTTTTTATTAATATAAGTATAGGTTCTTTTTTTTATACATATTTACGGTAGTCTCCAGTGGGAAACTGATATCATGCTTACGAATTATGTTTCCCAGAGGCAGCATGTAAAAAGAGAAAAGAAGTGGGCCTAAAACCGAGCCTTGTAGAACACCATACTTTACTTTGCACGCAGAATAATCACCATTTAAATCAACAAACTGGTAACCATCGTTTAAATAGGACCTGAGCCACGCAAGAGCTGTTCCTTTAATTCCTACTTAAAATTTTTCTAATCTGTTAAGAAGAAATATCGTGATCTATGATGTCGAAGGTCAAGTAATATAAGCAACGAGACATAGCCTTGATAGGATGCCAGTAAGAGGACATTAGCTACTTTGACCAGTGCTCTGTGCTGTGGTGAGGGCTGAATCCTGATTGATAAAGTTCGTGTATGTTATTTCTTTGTAAATATGAACATAGCTGCTGCGCTACTACCTTCTCTAGGATTTTAGAGATAAACAGAAGATTAGATATCAGCCTGTAGTTTGACAGCTCATTTTGGTCAAGGTTAGGTTTCTTAATTAAAGGTTTAATAACTGCTAATTTAAAAGATTTTCTCTTATAGTAATATTATTTTTATTTATTATTATAATTAAAGCTGCATATGATTGGGACTTTATCAAGCACAAGTGTTTAAAACAGACAGGTTGCTTTAACTCGCAACAGAAGTAAATGACTCATGGTTAAGCTGTTAAACTACCAACCCAAAAATTATGTATTTGATTCTCAGCTCCACCAAGCCCCCACCACTGGGCCCCTGAGCAACACCCTCAACCCCTGTATAAAGGAGATATATGTAAGTTGCTCCAGATAAGGGCATCTGCCAAATGCTTTAAATGTGATGTAATCCAATTTCTTTTGATTAAACTTACTACAAAAGTGAATTTCTTCTGATTAAACACCAGTCCAGCAAATTTTACTTTTATTTTGCATCTGTTGACCATTCAATAAAAATATTAGACATCTAACTGGTGTTGAATAATTGGGAATTCCTGTCTTTTACAGTGCCGTGAAAAAGTATCCATACCCCTGAACTTTTTCACATTTTGTCACCTTACAACCACAAATTTAAATGTATTTTTTGAGATTTGTGATAGACCAACACAAAGTAGCACAAAATTGTGAAGAGGAACAAAAATGATATACGGTTTTTGCAGTTTCCCTGGCTGTTACCACTATCTGGTGGTAAAAGGACTTTCTATGTTTAGACTCTTTACGCCAAACGACTTCCTGTTTTCTGTTCTTCCTGATTTTCGTTTATCTTGCATTTATTATGTTCAGGTGATCCTTGTTTAGTCCTAATTTCTAAGAGTATATTCTGTGTTTGTCTGTCAGTCTTTGTTCTGTCTTAATGTAATGTTGTATGGATATTCGATGTTTCGAGTTCCGTTGTCATGAAAGTATGCAAAGTAAGTGCTAAACTCTATTCTGTTTTCCGTTCCTGTTTAAACCCAGTGAGGAAAGTGTATTTTCCAGAGACTGTAAGGGCAGATAGAGCATCTATACATCATGTAACAGTTCTGCAAGCATTAATTTACATCTGAGGGATCGCCACCATGAAATTCTATTCTTTGCTATACAAAGAATTTCATAGTAATGTTAAGCTCTGTTTTCTTATAGCATTCACTGTACAGTTTAGAGTTACAGCTGTTTATATGCTCTCTGTGTTTGGTTTCCCAGTCATGTGGGTTGTGTGTGCTTAAAAGAGAGCATCCCAAAAAAAATGGAGCGTAGCTAGAGGGAGACCTAACTAAAGGTATTTCGTATTGCATACCAGAAAAGCAGCCTATCCTACAAAAATGCATTAAAAACTTCTATATCTGATTAGTTTTCATCTCTTCTAGAGAATAACAAACACAACCTCAGGTATTTATGTAATACAGTGGCTAAATTAACTAAAAATAAAGCATCAACATGTGCTGACATTTCCCAATTCCACTCATTCATTACTATACGAGAGGAAGGACATAAATCTCATCAAATCATCTAAAACCAACAACATGTATGTTAGACCCTATTCCATCTTTAGAATATGTCAACAAAACATTTAAACTGGCTTTTACTAAGCCGCGCTCATTAAAAAAAACTTTTTATGTTTAAGATAGTAGAAAATGTAGTATCATCATAAATATCTTTTTTCTTAAAGAAAAAATGATATCTGTAAGGATAAACCAGTCAGGATTTTTATCCTATCATGGTACTGAGTCTGCTCTAATTAGAGTCACAAATGATCTGTTGCCATCAGCTGACACAATGGTTTGTCTCTCCCTATTAGTGCTATTGCACCTTAGTGCTGCATTTGACTTTGTCGACCACAACCTTTTTTTTAATAGATTAGAAAGCTTTGTTGGCATAAGTGAAAGTGCATACTAATCTGATCACCAACAATTTGCAGCACTCAATAAAGTGGTATTACATCACTAGTAAGTAAGTAAAGTATGGAGTACCCCAAGGCTCAGTTCTAGGACCTCTATTTACATGCTAGTAAAAATGCTAGACTTTATTAGTTCATCGTTAGTCCGGAACTTAGGTGTGCTGTTTGACAACAGTCTTTCTTTAAGAGCCACATTTTTAGCCTTTGTAAAAATGCATTTTATTATCTTAAAAATATATCTAAATTACAACCTATGCCCTCGGGGTCATGTGAAGAAATTATAGTTCATGTGTTCATGACCTCAAGATTAAACTATTGTAATACATTACTGGGTGGTTGTTCTGCACGCCTAATAAATAAACTCCAGCTGGTCAAAAATGCAGCAGCTGAAGTTCTGACTATAACCAAACAGTATGATCATATTAGCCCGGTTCTGTCAACTCTGCACTGGCTCCTTATTAAATATTGAATAGATTTTAAAATCCTGTTAGTTTCTTAAAGCTCTGAATGATTTAGCACCTCAGTACCTGAGTGAGCATTTATCCTATTATAATCCCCCCTGTCCGCTGCGCTATTAAGACTCTGATACTACCTAGAATAACAAAATCAACAGCAAATCCTTTTATTATCTGGAATAATTGACCCTGCATGGTTCAGGAGGCAGACACACTCTGTCAGTTTAACACTAGATTAAAGACACATCTCTTTAACCTGGCCTACACATAATACATAATTAAATAATTTTCATTATTTAAACTCGTTAAGGATTATTGGCTGCAATAATCGGGTCAACCGGAACCAGGGACACCTCCAATCACACACAATATGTAAGTATATCATATGTCGAATGGCATCTACACTAGCATATGGCTGTTTCTTTATTATTCCAAGCTCACCGTCACCGCCATTACTGGAGACAATAAGGCAGTTTCTCAGTGATATCTTGTCTTCTAGACTGTCATCCAGGACAAGACCAAAAAACTGGTCGGAGGAGAACTGACCCCCGACTGAGCCTGGTTTCTCACAAGGTTTTTTTCTCCATTAGGTCACCAATGGAGTTTTTGTTCCTTGCCGCTGTCACCTCTGACTTGCTTAGTTGGGGACTCTGTAATTTACAGATATTCATTAAATTGAGTGTTTTAGTGAGTGAATAATATTGACTGTAAAATTTTGTGTTTTAGTGAGTGATTAATATTGATGTGATTCTGTAAAGCTGCTTAAAAATTGTTAAAAGCGCTAAATAAAAAGTGTGGCTTGACTTGACTTAAACCCAACAGCATGCTTTCCGCTCTCATCTTTCTGTCTGAACCAGCATGTTAAGAGTGTAAAGCTAAGTGGAAAGAGGACCACTTGTATTTTTGGAAAGGAGCAACTCGATCATCAATACACCGCCTCCTGCACACACACACACACACACACACATCCCCGTCATAATCATATAACCATCACGGTCATAACTACAGTCTCCAGAGACAACTTAAAGACCACTGTATGGAAAAGTACTGTAAAATGACTGTATATGTATATGTGTGTGTGTGTGTACCTGGCTTGATAAACTGCATTCAGTAGTTCAATACATCGGTCATCTGTCCGGTCATGCAGAATTCTTTCCAGGATGTAAAGATCAGCTTCAGGAAGCTGATCCTTAAAAAGGCTCCTACACAACCACACACAAATTTAAAAGTTTGATAATCAACTGTATTTCACCACACTCCTGTTGAGTTTTAGATTGGTTGTTAGAATGTATTAATTTTATGTCAAGACAATAAGAAAAAAAATTTCTTTACTAATGTAACCAAGAAAAACATTATAGTAGGCAAATACTTGAAAAATAACTGTTCTATCTTCATGGAAAAATATTCTCTTGTGTTCCTCATGAAGGAAATGACCGCAACACACACTTGACAAGTCAAATATGGTGACTTTACACATTAGGTAAATCGACACACACTGCTTTGCCAGAGCTCCACTGCAACCTGAAAAATACAATATTTACTGGAATTATTTGTCATGCTAATGAAAAAAGCAAATAAGGAAAACTAATTTATTCTCCTTTAAGATACACACATTATTCATGATTATTCATTATGCAAGATCTTGCCTCAACTTTTCACCCTTTTACATGGTTTACTGCAGTATAGAAAAAAAGTTATAGTGAAGGTACAGATAAAATCTTTTACTAGACCTGATTTCATGTTTTTTGGTAGTGAACTCCATGCTGTCCAATTCGGTTTGATATAATCTTACCACTGAAAGTAAAAAATCCCTCATCATCAAACCATTTACACTGAAAGTATCAGTAATTAGGGCTCTAAAAGATATCAGTGATACCTCAGATATCGCAGCTTCTCCTGAACTGAGAAAGGTTGAAGGCACTGATTACATCTGGACCGCAGACATTCCAAAGTGTGTTTATCATCTGCATGAACTTTACCATTTCCTCCTCAAACTTTAAAAACCTATATATATATTTTCAGATTTAAAGCTATTAAGAACTCTGTTGTGGTTAACTTTAGCTTTACCAAAACATTATAACAAACCTAAAACATTATCTAGAGTAACCTCCTAATTGGTTCAGTGATCTGGCTTCAAAGTAGCATATTTCACCTAAGCTGAATTTAAAACACTGATTCTTGCCTATAAAAATTATTCAACTGCCTACATACCTGCTTCTTTAGCAACCACTCTTAGCTATCAAAATCCCCCTACCCCCCGATGTCGTCCTATTGAGACTTAGTAATCTAGACCAATGAACTAGCTGTTCTAAACACTTACTCCACACTCACCTGTTTAGGGCTTTAAACAGGTCCTTGGAGCTAACACCTAAAGTTTCTCATACTGATTGGTCCTCTCTCTGAAGCAAATAAACCAAACAGTTTGTCATTCATGTATAGCCAGCTCAGGTAGATAGTGTTGGAGTAGTGTTGGTGGACATTTTGGTGTTACTGTAGACAACTTGGACATATACACACAAACATACTTTCTCATAACACGTGTCACATGCTTTGCACAGCTTATAGAATTCTAGCTTATAAAAAAGCTCTTAGTTCAACTAGATCAACGTATCTTTCTAACCTTATTGAAAATAATAAAAATAATCCTAGATTCCTATTTGACACCGTCGCAAAATTAACTAGGAATAAGACGACCTCAGAAACCTGCACCATAACTGCATGCAGCAGTGAGGATTTCATGAACTTTTTTGATAATAAAATTGCAAACATTAGGCAGAAAATTCACGCTTTAAAACCAGACCTTTCAAATGATTCTGATGAACAATTAACTGCATCAGATCAGAACTTAGAAAATGTCACTCCTCTGGAAGAGAAAAACCTAATCCCACTCATCTCTTCCACAGAACCGTGAACTTGTGTGTTAGATCCTATACCAACACACTTTCTTAAGCAAATTGAACCGGCAGTATCAGAACCCTGTTGAAAATAGTTAACGCTTCACTCAGCAGTGGGTATGTTCCCAAATCTTTTAAATTAGCAGTTATTAAACCTTTAATTAAGAAACCTGACCTTGACCAAAATGAGCTGTCAAACTACAGGCCGATATCTAACCTTCCGTTTATCTCTAAAATCCTAGAGAAGGTAGTAGCGCAACAACTATTTTCATATTTACAAAGAAATAACATACACGAACTTTACCAATCAGGATTCAGGCATCAGGCCTCACCACAGCACAGAGACAGCACTGGTCAAAGTAGCTAATGACCTCTTACTGGCATCCGAACAAGGTTGTGTCTCGTTGCTTATATTACTTGACCTTAGTGCGGCTTTCGACTCCATAGATCACGATATTCTTCTTCACAGATTAGAAAAATTAGTAGGAATTAAAGGAACAGCTCTTTGCGTGGCTCAGGTCCTATTTAACCGATCGTTACCAGTTTGTAGATTTAAATGGTGATTATTCTGCATGCTGCTCCCTTGTAAAGTATGGTGTTCCACAGGGCTCGGTTTTAGGCCCCACTTCTTTTCTCTCTTTACATGCTGCCACTGGGAAACATAATTCGTAAGCATGATATCAGTTTCCACTGTTACGCTGATGACACACAGTTATACGTCTCATCAAGGCCTGATGCGAAAGGCCAGTTTAATGAAATTGAGCAATGTGTGAAGGAAGTAAGAGATTGGATGTTATGCAATTTTGCAATTTCCTCTTGCTTAACCCCTGACAAGACAGAGGTTCTGGTTCTAGGACCACAGGTAGCTAAAAGTAAGCTTCCTGATCACACCTTAACCCTAGACAGTCTTTCTGGTTCACCAAGCGCAACAGTAAAAGATCTGGGTGTGATCTTAGACTCCGATCTCTCATTCGAGGCCCACGTCAACACTATTACCAGGATAGCGTTCTATCATCATCTTAGAAATATATCGCTAAAATAAGAAATATCTTGTCGCTTACCGATGCTGAAAAATGAGTTCATGCATTTATCACATCCAGGCTGGATTACTGTAACGCTTTGTAACGGGTGTTGAGTATTATGGTGATCTGGTATGTTTAGATGCTGTCTTCCCCTCTCTTATTGATCACGGTGTTGATGATGAGAGCGGCTGGTTGCTTAACATATCAGGGAGCCCTCATGTCTGTGTTTCCCTCTGGTTCTCCTTTTAGTTATCCTGACCTAGTTAGTCTTCTATTCATTTAATCCAGCCAAACCGTGTGATTACATTGTCACTTAACCGCTTCCCTTTCTTCTTTTTGACTTCCTTTTCCCTCTCTCTCTCTCTCTCTCTCTCTCTCTCTCTCTCTCTCTCTCTCTCTCTCTCGCTCACTGTTGAGTTACATACGGAGCTGCCGGTGATCCAGACCCCACCTCCGACCCGGTCCTGTGGGACCCTTCCCTGTGACCTGCCCAGCGGATGATGCATCACCAGGGCGATCTAGGTTGACCCACTTCGCCATAAAGATGTTCCGGCTGATCTCTAAGGATTAATGATTATAGTTGTTCACACACACACAATGTAACCTCATGATCCCTGCTACCTGTTTTCACCCAAATGAGGATGGGTTCCCTGTTGAGTCTGGTTCCTCTCAAGGTTTCTTCCTATCTCATCTCAGGGAGTTTTTCCTTGCCACCGTCGCCCCCGGCTTGCTCATCAGAGACAAACTGATTTCTGTTTCATTCTGTCTCATAATTTCTTCAATTGTAAAGCTGCTTTATGACAATTACCATTGTAAAAAGCGCTATACAAATAAAACTGAATTGAATTGAACTGAACTTTTTTAGAAGCAGGAGTAACTATTAAGGTTATCTTTTTTTACCACATTAATTCATTTAAAAGGGGCTTCACGAAAGCAGAATTTTACATTTAATATCAGGGCTGGCCAAAGTCTTCAGGGGCCCTAAGCAGAATTTTATTTGGGGGCCCCTTGGTGCCACTAATATGACTAATAATTGACAATCCTTCATTATTTACACACTATAAATCTAACACACCTATTATCAATTGTATTTGATCCCCTGCTGATATTGTACATTTGCCCACTGACAAAGAAATGATCAGTCTATAATTTTAATTGTAGGTTTATTCTAACAGTGAGACACAGACCAATGTAAGGCTGAAAATGATCAGACCTCTGCTTTCCTACCCCAAATATACAATGGGTAATAAAAGGGCCATTTGGTGTAAGGCACAGAGGTGCTGATAGTGATCAAGGCCTTTAGGACAACATGTGTATACATTAGGGGTCTGCTAAGGGTCACTTGGTTTATACAGTAGGTGAAGCAGTAATTTGCTGATTGGTCAGTTTGAATGTCTCACATTTGGTTCTTAGTTACATGGTCAAGGAAGGGATAAAAGAGGATTGCAACTAGTGCTCAGGCTTCTTCTTTTTTCCTGCTGGCTCCATTTCTCCCTCTCTCACCTTCTCAGATAACATTTTACATACATACACACAAGGGTACAATTAATTGTCTGTTTTACTATTCTTCATCTGTTTTGTAACAGATTCAAGTGTAACCATAGTAAACCATTGTCATTAAACCATTTCAGTTATAAATGATGTGTTAACTAGTCTTTATTCAACCTTAACATTGATGTGCTAACTGAAGCAATACAATATAATCCCTTAATAGCAACACTCTCCCACATATATAGCTATTATTACTGCGCTTATTTCCGTCGTTGGTATAAGTGGCAGTGGGTGGTAGACAAGAAATGTACAGTTTTATACCATTGTGCTGATAACGTTTCTTTAGTCCTTCAGCAATCCTACAGCTTGAACACCCGTAGGCGATCCACCCTTACACCAATAACAAAAACATATTTTAAAAAAGTTCTTAATAGATTTGCATTTTAACGAATGAAATAAGTATTTGGTCTCCGTTAATCAGCAAGATTTCTGTATAGGAGCAATATTTAAAAGGGACTCTCTCAAAGGGAGTGCTATTAAGGGAGTGCTAGGGGGAAAGTGGTGGCTCATGGTTAAGGTGTTGGATTACCAACCCGAAGGTTGTGGGTTTGATTCCCAGCTCGACCAAGCCACCACCATTGGGCCCCTGAGCAAGGCCCTTAACCCCCAATTGCTCAGTTGTATAACAAGGAATATTGTAAGTCGCTCTGGATAAGGGCGTCTGCCAAATGCTGCAAATGCAAATGTAAATGTAAATGTATTAATCTAAGCTTGTTATCTGGATAAAATTCACCTCTCCACGCAAGCAATAAATCAATCAAATTTAAAACTCAAATTCAAAATTCAAAACTCTCCACCATGCCCATAGAAGTTCGTCAACCTCAAAACCATAATGAAAATTTGCAAAGAGGACTGCGACAAAATCACTCCCGAGATGTGTGTGTAAACCAGGTGGAACTACAAGAAATGTCTGTGATTGACAACAAGGGTTTTACCACCAACTACTCAGTCTTGTTTTGCAAAGTTGTCAAATATTTATTTCATATATTAAAATGCAAATCATGTGATAATTCATTTGAAATATTTTTCTGGATGTTGTTATTCTGTTTCTCACTGTTAGAATAAACCTACCATTAAAATTATAGACCCATCATTTCTTTGTCAGTGGGCACTCACAAAATTGGCAAGAGATCAATTTTTGTTTTCTTAACTTAACTGAACCAATGTTTCTATCTTCTTATGTATCCTTAAACCTGTTAACATAATATTGCATTTTTGTAAAATTACCATTGTCCATTGACAAAATAAAACCCCTCTCCCAATAATTTGACTGATCAATTGTACAAAATCGGCAATGGCTCAAATATATTTTTCCTCACACTACCAGACGAATGTTTCTAGCCTTATATGCATCCTGTTAAACATAATATTATGGGGTTTTTTTTTATTTAATATTGTATTTTTGTATGATTACCATTTACATAATATATCCACAAAAAGGATCTGTCATTTTCTGTACTCTTGGGGTGGGGGGTGATGGGGGGAATTGGGGCCTGTGGGACAGAGCTAAGGACAGACTCCTAACCATCTGACAAATCAAACAAATGTTCTTCAGAGAGCGCAGAAGATAGAGCATCTATACATCATCTAACAGTTCTGCAAGCCTTACTTTACATTTGAGGGTTCGCCACCATGAAATTTCATAGTAATGTTAAGCTCTGTTCTTATAGTTTTCAAGAAAAAAACAAACACTTTACATTTTTACACAGTTTTTGTTTTAAATCAACAAAATTAAACAGGATGGGGGGAAAAAAAAGGAGTTACAGCTTTTTATCGGTTGTTAAAAACAAGTTTAGTTTGTCTGCTCTCTTTGTATATATGCAATATTGGATATTGTCTATTTCCGTGCAAGAATGCTGTGATAAAGTTTCCCAGTCATGTGGATGTGTGTGTCTCTGAACCCCACAGCGTTCAGCAGGTGTGTGTACTCTGATGCTTTACGCTCTCGTCCTTCTGTCTGAACCAGCATGTTGAGTGTGTAGAGCTGAGTGGAAAGAGGACCACTTTTATCTTCGGAAAGGAGCGACTCGATCACTAATACACCACCTCCTACACAAATACACACACACGCCCCTTCATAATCATATAATCATCTCGGTCATAACTACAGAGACAAGTTAAACACCTTTGTATGGAAAAGTACTGTACAATGACTTTGGATGTATATATGTGTGTGTACCTGGCCTGCAAGCTTGATAAACTTTATTCAGCAGTTCAATACATCGGTCATCTGCCCAATCATGCAGAATTCTTGCCAGGATGTAGAGATTAGCTTCAGGAAGGTCATCCTTAAAAAAGTCTCCTACACACAGACACACAAATTTAATAGTTTGATAATCAACTGTATTACACCACACTCTTATTGTTTTTAGATTGTATGTCAGAATGTATTAATTTTATGTCATGACAATACAGAAAATGATAACTGTTCTACCTTCATGGAAAAATATTCTCTTGTGATCTTCTGAAAGGAAATGACTGCGACACACACTTATAACTTTGGGCAAGTCATATATGGTGACTTTGCACATTGGGTAAATCGAAACACACTGCTTTGCCAGAGCTCCACTGCAACCTAAAAATACAATATTTACTAGAATTATTTGTCATGCTAATAAACAAAGCAGATAGAAAAGAAAAACTAATTTATTCTTGTTTAAGATACACACATTATTCATGACCTAAATTACTATCATTCAGTAAGATCTTGCCTTAACTTTTCACCCGTCTACATGGTTAACTGTAGTATAGAAATAAAGTTATAGTGAAGGTACAGATGAAATCTTTTACTGATTTCATGTTTTTTTTTGTAGTGAACTCTATGCTGTCTAATTCAGTTTGATATAATATTATCACTGAAAGTAGATAATCCCTCATTAGCAAACTATTTACACTGAAAGTATTCGTAACCAAGGCTCTAAAAGATATCAGTGATACCTCCGAGATCACAGATGCTCCTGAAGTGAGAAAGGTTGAAGGCACTGATTACATCTCGACCACAGACATTCCAAATGGAGTTCATTAGCTGCATGAACTTAACCATTTCCTCCTCAGACCTTAAAAACATATATTTATTATTTTATTTTTTTTAAATGTAAAGCTATCAAAGACTCTGGTGTGAGTAACTTAAGCTTTACCAAAACAAACCTAAAGCATTATCTAGAGTGATAAGATAAGATAAGATAAGATAAGATAAGATAAGATAAGATAAGATAAGATAAGATAAGATAAGATAAGATAAGATAAGATAAGATAAGATAAGATAAGATAAGATAAGATAAGATAAGATAAGATAAGATAAGATAAGATAAGATAAGATAAGATAAGATAAGATAAGATAATCTTTATTGATCCCACAGTGGGGAAATTAAATTGTTACAGTGGCTCAGATACAGAAACAATTACGTGCAGGAAAATAGAAAAAATGTGCAATAGAAAAGTGTAAAGTGCTAACATTTAAAAAAATCTAAAAGTATTTACAGTTATGACATAATCTCCTAATTGGTTCAAAAGTCTGGCTTCAAATTAGCACATTTTACCAAAGCTGGCCAATTTAAAACACTAATTCTTGCTTATATAAAAAATACTAACCGCTTAACAGATCTGTTCCTTTAGCACCCACTATTAGCTTTCAACCCCACCCCACCCCCACACACAAACACCAGATTTCCAACGCCCCTGATGTCGTCCTGTTGGGAATCACTAATCATGACCAATAAACTAGCTGTTCTAAACACTTACTACACACTCACCTGTATAGGGCTTTAAACAGATCCTTGGAGCTAACACCAAAAGCTTTCTCATACTGATTGGTCCCCTCTCTGTAGCAAATAAACCAAACAGTTTGTTGGTTATTTTTAAAAAGTCTTCCTACATCATGACATATGGCACATGTAGAAGATTTAGCTGCTCACCGGACTGCATCATTAAGATAATGCCAGCTCAGGTAGATAGTGTTGGAGTAGTATTTGATCGAGTGATAAAGAGATTGCGGACTTGATTTCGTCAGAAACATGGTGGACATTTCTGTGTTACTGTAGACAACTTGGACGTATACACATAAACACACATTCTCATAAAGCATGTCACATTCTATCATAGTGCTCTAAAAAAAGTATTCATACCCCATTAAACTTTTTACATTTTGTCATCTTAAAACCACAATTTATTGAGATATTATTTAATAGACTAACACAAAGTAGCACATAATTGTAAAGTGGAAGTGTGCATTTGTATTCAGCCCCCCTGCATCTATACAATACAAGAGCCACCTTTTGCTGCAATTAAAGCTGCAAGTCTTTTGGGGTATGCCTCTATGGGGTATGGCTTGTGGCAAACTACAGATGGGAATTCTTATGTCTTTATTTCAACAATGGCTTTCTTCTGGCCACTCTTCCATATTTCATTTGTGAAGTACATGACATAGTTGTCCTGTGGACAGATTCTGCCACCTGAGCTGTGGCAGAATCTCTGCAGCTCCACCAGAGTGACCATGGGCCTCTTGGCTGCTTCTCTGACCAGTGTTCTCCTTACTCGTTTTGTCAGTTTAGGTGGATGGATGTCTTGGTAGGTTTGCAGTTGAGACATAATTTCTGGATGATGGATTGAGGAGTGTTTCTTGAGATGTTTAAAGCTTGAGATATTTTTTATACTTTTTGTATACTTTTTCAAGGTACTGTATTTTGCATATCACAGTAGCAAAGAGGGAAGAGAATGAAATACAGTATGACACCTTTTCTACACTCTAAGACACTGGATATGCTGTATGGTAGAACTAATGCCTTAAAAGTGTTAAAATCTTTATTTAGGACACTCTGTGTAAGGCTTCATAGGTTTTCTTGTCGTATTAAGAATATTTTAGAATACTTTTTATATTCATCATAGGGCCACTTTATATATGGCTACTGGAGACTATGGAGCCACTGTCTGATATGGAGCTATGTTTAGGGTGTGTGATCTCCCCTGTGTGTGTCTGTTAAGAGAAGGGCAGAGCCATATAGCAGATTTAAATGTTTCTCTAGGTTATACCCTTGACTTTTCACGACGACAACTACCATCTAGTACTTTTTACAAACGTTGATCCAGTTGGACCTGACTGGGGTGCAAACTTAAAGTAAAGAAATCCCATTTGTGGTTAAAGTAGAATGTTTATGAGGTCAGAATCAAGTCCTACTTCTTTGAAAGCAGAAGTAACTATGGAGAACTGGCCATCTCACTTCTATTAAGCTATGGGTCATCTTTTTCTACCACCTAAGCAGAATTTTATTTGGGGGCCCCTTGGTGCCACCAATATGACTAATTATTGACAATTCTTGATTATTAACACACTACAAATCTAACACACTTATTATCAATTGTATTTGAGTCCCTGCTGATTTTGAACATTTGCCCACTGACAAAAAATTATCTATAATGTGTTATAATTTTTATTGTAGGTTTATTCTAACAGTGATCAAGAAATCCAGAAAAACACATTTCAAAAAAGGTTATTAATAGATAAAGTATAGAACACATATCTGATCCCCTTCAACCAGAAAGATTTCTTTAAAGGGAATTTCTTAAAGGGAGTGCTATTAATCTCAGCTTGTTATCTGTATAAAAGTCACCTGTCCACAGAAGCAATCAATCAATCAGATTTAAAACTCTCCACCATGACCAAAGAGCTGGATGGGAATTCCAGCATGACAATGACCCAACAAAGGAGTAACTCAAAAAGAAGCACGTTAAGGGCCTGGAGTGGCCTAGTCAGTTTCCAGACCTTTATCCTATAGAAGATCTGTAAAGAACCTAAAGGTTTAAATTACCAAACGTCAACTTCAAAACGATGACTTGGAGAGAATTTGCAAAGAGGAGTGGAACAAAATCCCTCCTGTGATGTGTGTGTGTAAACCTGGTGAAACTACAAGAAACGTTTGTAATTAACAAGGGTTTTACCACCAAGTCCTTAGTCTTGTTTTGCAAAGTTATCAAATATTTATTTCAATCATTAAAATGCAAATCATTTAATAATTTGAAATAGGTTTTTTCTAGATGTTTTTGTTGTTAATCTGCTTCTCACTTAGAATAAACCTACCATTTTCTGTACGCTTGGGAAGCCCCCTGGCTACTGGGGCCCCAAGCAGCCTGTTTGTTCGTTTATGCCTTGGGCGGACTTTGCTTCCAGCCGCCAGCTTGATCACTGCCATCCTATAGGACAGAGCTAGGAACAGACTCCTAACCCATGACAAACCCAGTGAGGAAAGTGTATTTTCTATAGACTGTAAAGGCCAAATGTTCTTCAGGCAGAGCAGCAGATAGAACATCTATACATCATCTTACAGTTCTGCAAGCATTACTTTAAATACTTTGCATTACTTTGAGGGTTTGCCACCATGAAATGTTGCTACACAAAGTATTTTATAATAACGTTAAGATCTGTTTTTATAGCATTCGAGAAAAAACAAACACTTTACATTTTTTGGAGAAAGTAAAGAAAACAAACCTTCCCCTTTTTCATTGAGTCGTGAGATTAAGAGTTCAAGTCCAACACAAGCTGACAGAAGTCGCTCTGTTCCATCTTTATTTGTTCCTAATTCTTGTGCAACTTCCTCTGCGGTTAGTGGGTGCTCTGAAGCATGCAGGTGATCAAACACGCCTAACTCACATGCTGTGAACAGAGTCTACGCAAGCAAACACAGTTTACAGAGATGAACATATGCTTCTCACAGAATAACAAAACAACTGTTACCTTCGACACCATGAAACCCTCCATGTAGTCCAGAAGCTTTTTTGGATAAATATCTTCCTTAGCTACAGCCATGTTTATGTGTGCATCTGTGTTTGAGACAGGCGAACAGTGGGAATAATCAGATTACTGCAGCTTACTGAACCTAAAATGCTGAATAAGCAGAGCTGCTTTTCATTAAACATATGCTGTGGGTTAAATCATAGGTATTATTGAGTATTTATGTGTACATGTAATATGCAGAGTATCAGGACATTTACATCAGATCGGGTTGAATTCTGTCATCGGGATGTTTCAAAAAACTAGGGAAACAATAATACTGATACACTGAAGTAAAACCTGTTCAGAACAATTAGCGCTAGGACAAACAGATTGAAAAACAGTTTTTATCCAACAGCCATTACTGCACTAAATAATCAGTAACAGTGTATACATGGTAACATGCAATAGATATGTATTTCTGTAGTCTGTTTTATCTTATTTATATTACGTTATTATATGATATACCTTATTTATATATATAAAACAAGAAACCTAACTAAATAAGTTGAAACATTTAAAAAATTTATATTTATATATAAATATATATGAATATTATATATAAAAATATTATCATTTATTTTATTTATTGAAGGTTGAATGAATGTATGACTGCTGCACTTTCGACTGCTTGACACTTGAATTTTGTTATAACACGGTACAATGACAAACATTCTATTCTATTTTATCAGCATAATAAAACAGACGTATATTAAAATATATTAAAGATAATATTCATATATGTTATTAGTAGGTTGAGCAATATTAGGAATAAAAGGAAATGCTGATATTTAGTTTTTTAGTGATTTACACACACTGTGACGTCAAAGTTGAAACGATGTATTGCGCAGCTCTGGTTCTGAGCATATGTTTAGAAAAAGATTAGAAAATGGTAAGAAAGAGTTTAGTTTGTACTAACAGGCAAGACATTTATTGATTTTGTTTGTTCAAATTAAACTAAAAAATGCACAACAAAAATAAATCCTAACACTGCACAAAGAATTCAATCTGGCTTTCTTACCATAATCTCTCAGATCAGAAAATGTAAATTACATTAACAAAATATTTACATGTTGCTTCACTGCTTTCAATTTTCATCTTTAACTCCATATTACACAAGCAGCAGAACCCCCCCCCCCCCCCACACACATATTTTTGAGAAAAAACAGAAAACAATACAGGCAAACATTTTGCTTTTACTGAACACCAGACCTTCATTGATCGACAGCATGTGATGAAAACAAGTCTGGTGATAACACAGGATCACAAAGTAAACCCTGATGTTATATAACAGAACAAATGTGTAAAAAAGCCCTTATCAAGAGTGACTACACATTTTAGTTTAATCCACTGAGCAGTCGGAGGTTAAGGGCTTTGCTTGGGAAAATGACAGGCAATGAAAAGCCGGAAAGGAATTTCTCAGAGAAAGTAATTTTTGTTTCTATCTTTGCAAACAGCACCCTAAAATCATGGCAGTCAAAAAAATGCTAAAGAATGTAGCAGCAATTGCAAGATGTTTTTTTCCCCTGAAAAAAAAAGCAGCTTTTTGGGGAAATAATTATGCAAACAATTTACACTGAAATCTGTTTCAAAGCAAAGGCCGAGTGTTAGTGCAGTGCTGCTGTTAGAAATCTAGCTAGCTCTTAGCATGGCATTCGTCTATATTTCATATACTGGAAAATGACCATAATATGGAATATGAGCAGTTTTTTGAGGATAATTAGATCCACAGTTTACCACTTCTCCTTCTAATCAATTAGCAAAACTCAATGTCATTCCAAATGTGCAATTTAACCATAAACACAACTACGGAAAAATATAATCCTATTATCAACTCCACCTTCTGCTCACTGACTGAGGCTTTTCTGGTCACTTCTCTAAATAAAATCCAAAATAACTTAACAGTAGACATTTATATGAGTAAAAAGGTGTTCACTGTTTAGTTGTTTTGTGTGTGTGTGTCTGTGCGTGCATGAATGATTTCATTCGCTTTGTCATTCGAGTACAAGGCCCTGCAGGTACAGCAGCTTAGCAACCTCTTTCAATCATGAAAAAAACAAAAGCTTTGTGGACTCACAACTTATGCTAACTTTTCACGCGCTTTGCTCTGTAGTTACCAGACCAAACGACTGGAGTTTTTCACTTGTACTTTTTTATGTTTCAATAACTTAAATTTAGTGTCGTCTGGATCGCTGACTCCGCCCTTGACTGGTAGAGCGACTCGTGCTCCTCCCACTAGTACTACTACTGCTGCTCCACCCATGGCTGTATCTATGGCTCCACCCACTCCTCTCATGGCCCTTCTTATTCCAGCTAGACCATCTTTGACTCTCTCTCACGCTCCGCCCATGACTAGATCTTCTGTTTCGGCTCTGCCTTTGACCACTCCGGCTCCGACTTCCGGCGTGTCCGTTATGGTAATTCCTGTTCCTGCTCCTTCTCTGACCACTCCTACAGCCATGACTTCTTTCTTCTGGTGTTCTGCGCTCCTCCTCTTTCCTTGTTTTGTTCTCTTGGTGACCAAGAGTTTCAGAAGCACCGATTCTGTTCGGCTCCTGCACCTGGAGTTGTTCAGTGCTGGGAACCTCAAAGTTAGACTCCGCCCCCTGGTTGGTGCTTTTTTTCAGAAGGTTCCCCAACAATCTATCCCTCAACTCTCGTTCTTTCCTCTGGAGCTCCAGAGCGAAAGCCTTCTCATGTTCCACCCGCCGGAGCTCCGCCTCTTGTTTATTCCGAAGCTTCGCCTCCTGCTGACTCTGAATCTCTGCCTCTTTCTGCAAGCGTGCCAGTTCCGCTTTCTCGCGCTCAAGCTGCTGCTGCCTCATGGCCTGAGAATCCAACACAATTGAAAGGTTATGATTAGCGCAGGTGTTTTGGTAGCGCACCAAATTATTTCTATAACAGCTAATTTTTCAACCTTAAAAAAGAATGACTGCTCATTTGCTCAACCTATGAACAAATGTCTCTCACCTTAGCCCTGCTCACAGCTCAGCGATTAGCCGGATGGACTGAAGGTTCCTCTGCACCAGCAGCAGCTTTCTTTCCTCCATGGCAATTTTTTGGTGGAGTTTTTTTTGTTCCTCCTCCTGCTGCTTCTTCACTTTTTTCTGTTTTTTTTTCTCTTCACGGTCCTTTAATTTCTGCTCTCGTTTGCGCAGCTTCTCCTCTTGTCGTTTTTCCCTCTCTTTATCCTCCAGCTCACGTTGCTTTCTGCAGCATAGAAATTAAAACAAAATACAGCAAACAGAAAATAAAATGTTGAAAATTGCACAAAGACACAGACCATCAAGATTCCTTATTATTTACAACACAAATCCCTCTCCAACAGGAATTCTAACCAATTTAACCGACTCCGACACGAAACCTGAACACTCCCATTTACTCGAATAGGAATTTGGACCAAATTTGTGGACTCTCTAATAAACATTGCAAGGTGTTAACCATGTACCTGTAAAGTATTGGCTAAATGGAACACACAAAAATATATATACTGTACACTGCTCAAAAAAATAAAGGGAACACTTAAACAACAATGTAACTCCAAGTCAATCACACTTCTGTGAAATCAAACTGCCCACTTAGGAAGCAACACTGATTGACAATCAATTTCACATGCTGTTGTGCAAATGGAATAGACAACAGGTGGAAATTATAGGCAATTAGCAAGACACCCCCAATAGAGGAGTGGTTCTGCAGATGGTGACCACAGACCACTTCTCAGTTCCAATGTTTTCTGGCTGATGTTTTGGTCACTTTTGAATGCTGGCGGTGCTTTTACTCTAGTGGTAGTATGAGACGGAGTCTACAACCCACACAAGTGGCTCAGGTAGGGCAGCTCTCATCCGGGATGGCACATCAATGCGAGCTGTGGCAAGAAGGGTTGCTATGTTTGTCAGCGTAGTGTCCAGAGCATGGAGGCGCTACCAGGAGACAGGCCAGTATATCAGGAGACGTGGAGGAGGCTGTAGGAGGACAACAACCCAGCAGCAGGACCGCTACCTCCGCCTTTGTGCAAGGAGGAACAGGAGGAGCACTGCCAGAGCCCTGCAAAATGACCTCCAGCAGGCCACAAATGTGCATGTGTCTGCTCAAACGGTCAGAAACAGACTCCATGAGGGTGGTATGATGGCCAGACGTCCACAGGTGGGGGTTGTTTTTACAGCCCAACACCGTGCAGGACGTTTGGCATTTGCCAGAGAACACACAAGAGATTGGCAAAATTCGCCCCACTGGCGCCCTGTGCTCTTCACAGATGAAAGCAGGTTCACACTGAGCACATGTGACAGACGTGACAGAGTCTGGAGACGCCGTGCCTGCAACATCCTCCAGCATGACCAGTTTGGTTTGGCAGTGGGTCAGTAATGGTGTGGGGTGGCATTTCTTTGGAGGGCCGCACAGCCCTCCATGTGCTCGCCAGAGGTAGCCTGACTGCCATTAGGTACCGAGATGAGATCCTCAGACCCCTTGTGAGACCATATGCCGGTGCGGTTGCCCCTGGGTTCATCCTAATGCAAGACAGTGCTAGACCTCATGTGGCTGGAGTGTGTCAGCAGTTTCTGCAAGACAAAGGCATTGATGCTATGGATTGGCCCGCCCGTTCCCCAGACCTGAATCCAATTGAGCACATCTGGGACAGATGTCTCGCTTCATCCACCAACGCCACGTTGCACCACAGACTGTCCAGGAGTCGGCTGATGCTTTAGTCCAGGTCTGGGAGGAGATCCCTCAGGAGACCATCCACCACCTCATCAAGAGCATGCCCAGGCGTTGTAGGGAGGTCATACAGGCACGTGGAGGCCACACACACTACTAAGCCTTATTTTGACTTGTTTTAAGGACATTACATCAAAGTTGGATCAGCCTGTAGTGTGTTTTTCCACTTCAATTTTGAGTGTGACTCCAAATCCAGACCTCCATGGGTTAATAAATTTGATTTTCATTGATAATTTTTGTGTGTTTTGCTGTCAGCACATTCAACTATGTAAAGAACAAAATATTTAATAAGAATATTTCATTCATTCAGATCTAGGATGTGTTATTTTAGTGTTCCCTTTATTTTTTTGAGCAGTGTATATGTTTTTTTTTTGTTTATGACCTAAATGCTGCAGCTAACATGCCTAAGTGTGCAGCACTGCAAAAACAACAGGTTAAATCGATTTAGAACGAACGAGTGAAAGACGACAAGGCTCCTGAGGAGTATCACAGGAAATATCCAAGTATCCAAAAACACATACGGGGGACGCAGCCAGGAGACTAAAGGAGAACAGCGTTAGATGCTTAGAGAAGGGGCTCTTACTGGATAGGTTAAAAGATTACCTGGACCTTTAAACTGCTTAGTAAACTAATTATGTGCAGATAATATTCACTTACACACACACACACACACACACACACACGCACAGGATGTCTAAAAAGTTGTACAGAAAATAAATCCTGTGATAGCCCATAAACAAACATAGAAACTCTCATTATATTAATAAGTACCGTTCTTCTTCCCTGCGTCTTTCCTCCTCCTCCTTCTCTTTTCTTTTTTGCTCCTCTCGCTGTCTCTCTAACTCCTGAAGCTTCATGCGCTCCTGGTGTCGCTTCTTCAGTGAGGCTTCGCTCAGATGTTTGGTTGTGTCAAAGTTCACCTGAGGGAAACTTACTGATTATTCTCAAGAACGATAATGATCATAATAATAATAATGACGATGTCTGTTGTTTCTTTGTTCTTCCAGATGCACATTTGATTCACCAATAAGAGCATAGTGCGCCCTGCTCAACACTATTATCTGAGAAAAAAAAAAGTCTCCTCCTCTTTTGATTTATTAGACGTCATGGCGCTATAAAAACACCATGTGAGTTTTATATCCAAGAAATTTACTCTATACACAATTTATATTGAAGGCAGTTGAAGTATTGAAGTTTTGAAATGTTCTACTTGATGATGCAATAGTGTGAATAAGCGTCACTTTAGCAAAAGAAAAGCTATGTCTGCTTCGACATCACTGTCCGTTTAGCCCCGACCACTGATTTGTGATGATGCCGAGCCTCACAAGCGTGAGTAACTGTTTTATTAACGTTACATAATCACTGTTGCTTTGTGTGCAAAACTGATAGTTATTCAATCGCAGTGGGCGATTATTTTTGAGACAACAAATCAGTCATGCCCATTCAAACAGAGCCTTCTGATCTAGGGGTTAAAACAGGACAGAAAATATACTATTACTTCTAAATTATGATTTTTTTTTAATGTAAAAATCTTAACATTATAAGTGGATCTCACACAACAGTGCAAAATAAAAAACCGAGGCAATTCACGAGTTTGGTTTGATTAACTGGCCATCCCTTATCAGATCTGACCAAACTCAAGACAATTTACTTTAATTGAAAACATAACATCTATAAGCTGTATGTACCTTAATGGCACAGGCCATCGCTTTTCCATCTTCCCCCTTGTATAGCAGCTTCATTCCCCTCAGTGAGCTCATTGCCTTTACAAACCCAGTGTGATCCTCATACTGGATGTAGCCTTCAAAGTTTAAATGGCCGCCAAAAGAGAATGTGTTGAAGTTCCTTCCGGTCATTTCCTCTCTGTACGGATCAAGCATGGGAATGTCGACGTTCCGAATTTTCCCAAATTTTTCAAACACACGCTTCAAAACATCTTCTGAAGGTTTGTCTGATGAAGCGCCTTTCAGGGCAAACCATTTACAGGGAAGTCCTTCGAGATGGACGGTGTCTGGTCTCTCACCCGGGACGGTCTCGTTCATGTCCTTAGCGTCACGGAAAAACGAGTCCCAGTCGTGTCGTGTCGGAAAGTCCATCTTAGTTTCAGCAGTGCGCACTTTAAGGACGTCGGTAAAGCCGCTGAGTTTAATGCTCTTCCCGTCCAAGTTGGTTAACAAGCGCTTGACGGCACTCTTGTTCTCTGCCTCACCCTCGAAACGGATGTAGTCCATGGTGCTTTTGGAGATCCGAAGCGAAGAAAACTGCTCCGGGTGGACCATGCCCTTTAAACGCTCCATTACCTCCCAATTGGAAATAGACTTGCCAGGAAGTTTCAGCTGAGGAAGTGACACGCTGATAGTCATCTTAGCGATGGGTTTCAGGTAAAGGTTGTAGTCCCCACACAGAAAAACAGATTCTGAGGCATCGTGGACAATTGTCGTCATCTTGACACTGAAACGGGGAAGAAAAAATATAAGATTGTCAGACAGTTTTGGGCACATTACCTACATTCCAAGCACGTGACCTGCATTTGACCAGCAGCTCTTTGTACTATGAAATCCATCGTTAGGTTGCAGCAACAAGACAATGGAAATTGTGAGGAAATACTTATTTATCTCTATTTCATTTAAATTATCTCTGTTTTAACACTTCACATAGATTTTCTATCAAATATATATATACACAGTCTTATGCAAAAGTTTAGGCACCCCTTGATAAATAACAGATTTTGGTGATTTTCTAATTGAAAAGATGTTAACACAGTCTCTCTTGGAAATGGAAAAAATGCACAATAATTTCAGCATTGATGCATAGTTACTTTTTGTGCAAAAGTTTGGGCACCCTAAGAGTTCCAGAGTCTCAGATTCTTTTTACAAGGTTTCAGACCTTAATTAGCTTGTTAGATCTGATGCATGGCAAACAGCTGTCATTAGTAAATGCCAATTTCAAAGCTTTACAAGTACTCTGACTCTTCAAACCTTGTGCACACACTTGCGGACACTCAACATCCATGGGTTCCGCTAAGCAGCTGTGTAAGACTCTGAAAATGAAAGATATTGATGCCCACAATGCAGGAGAAGGCTACAAGAAGATAGCAAAGCGTTGTCAGCTTGCAGTTTCCACAGTGAGAAATGTAAATAAGAGATGGCAGTTCAGGGGAACTGTGGAGGTCAAGATGAGATCTGGAAGACCAAGAAAACTCTCGGAGAAAAAAAACTGCTCGTATGCTGGTCAGAAAGACAAATCAAACCCCCCATTTGACTGCAAAAAAAAAACCTGCAGGAAGATTTAGCAGACTCGGGAGTGGTGGTGCACCGTTCCACTGTGCAGCGTTTGCAAGCTGTGATATCTGCCAGAGGAGGTGTTACTAAGATTATGTACTTTTGCACAGTGCCATAAAAATGTTTTTATTTTTGTTAAATTTTTGCATAAGAAGTAACTATGCATCAATGTTTGCTGAAAATCTTGTGCATTTTTTCCATTTCCAAGAGAGACTGTGTTAACATCTTTTCAATTAGAAAATCACAAAAATCTGTTATTTATCAAGGGGTGCCTAAACTTTTGCATATGACTGTGTGTGTGTGTGTGTATGTATATGTGTATATATGTGTGTGTATATATATATATATATATATAAAATATTTTACTTTTTCCCCCCTTTTCAGTAAAAAAAGATAATAGTACAAATAACCTGAGTTTTACGTCATAAGAATAGCGATGTATAACAAAACCGATAAACGGCAAACCGTAAACTACGAGAAAATTTGGAAGACTGCCGTCTGAGATGATGGACTATAAACCCGAAACATATCCCTGTTGTGTTGTGGCCTGAAAACTGTACAATGTTCAATAAAACTTAACCAAAGCATGATTATGTTATTTATGTTATTACACTAGCAGTATTTCCCAATTCAGCCCCAACTTAGCTACATGAGTTAGCATAACTTATAGGCGGTACCAAGAGCGTTTCGAACCTTGTAATAAATCATCTTACATTTTACGGGCTCCTTGGTTCTTTTCCACAAAAAATTTCTGGTTAAACCGTAGGGAAATTCAGCTGATGCTTTTCTATAAACATCCTAAAATATTTCTCCAGCACTACATGGCAACACACCAGAGAATGTACACAATACGATTACAGATGTCACTTCCGTGTACGTCGACGCAAACCGGAAGTTGTTCGAATGAAGCAGAATCTTTAAAAAAAAATTTTTTTTGAACGTGTGAATAATATTTATTTCCCAATTTATTCTGAAATAACTATTGTAATCAATATTTTTTGTAAATAATAAAAATGTCATATTTCGCAAAAAAAATGTGATGCTTGCGTGTGTATTATTTCCTAAGTATCCCCCGTAGACAGATGTTTATGAATATAAATTCTTTGTTTATTTGGAGGCTTTGTGTAAATTGGATTTTACACTAAATCCAAATCAATTATGCTACCTTACAGTCGAAAAAATAAATAAAGTTTTAAAGAAAGTACATTTTATAAACAATAATAAACACGCATGTATTTTCTTAGGTAGTTTACTGATGTTCGACATTTACCAACACACACTCGGTATATTCCATAGACACTGAACTAGAAATACTTTCATCTTGTTAGGAATTATTCCTGTAAAATATTTTAAATATATAATCATATAAACATGATGCCAATATAAAACAATTTTTGTTGTATTAATATGAATATAAAAGGGTAAAATCCTATTTGGTTTCTGATTTGCCTGCTTACTTTATTGTGCACTAGGTGGCGCACTGCGTGGAAAAAAGTACTTTCAAGTTGGAAAAAGACTTTTTTCAAGTTGGACACAGTCGCCTCAGAGATTCTGAAATTTCATATAAAAGTGAATAACACTGGATGGAAATGATAGTACTTCAACAAAAGCCAAAAAAAAAAACAATAACTTTAATGAATAAAATCTTTAAAATAAAATGAAACCATCATGTTTTTAAATTTCAAAATGCATCAGTCTTCAGTGTTTTATTTAGTTTATGGGTCTTTGGCAAGAATTGCCAGTGCGTCATATAATAAATTTTAACTGTTTATGGTTACATTTAATATTCGAAAATGACAGTGGGTTTAAAAGAGGTGCAGTCATTTCCTTAACAGACACGTTTTCATCATGTTACTGAAGAACCATGAAACTCTGCAAAATGCTGTAAATGTAACTCTGGTGTGTCCTGAACCTACACAGGACCCCGAGGACTTAACCATACAGGCCCTAGAAGTCAAAACTACTGTGAACCCTACAGTAAACTCACACTTGCCCATGGTGGGCCTGTATTGGCACGTTTGCTGGAAATATAATCCTAAGATTTGATTGGTGCGGTTAGATATAATTACTCACCTTCTGACCTGAACACTTAGCCAATGTGCTTTTAACAGCTCAGCTATGGACAGGTGGAAATGCCATATTACCTATGTCTTAAAACCAAAATTTTGCAGCACATTTCATTAAAAAGGATGTTCCAAAAATTTGAGACTTAGGAAAAAAAAAAAAAAAAACCACAATTTGGAGCAGCAGTCTTTGTGTATTGATGCTGATTTTTTTTCTCTAACATCATGCTATTGTGCGATCCTTTTTTTTTGACGTACAGGAGCTCTGGTATGCTGTTTTTCTTGCAGTTTAGACTCAATGGGTTTACAGAGGTCAGCGCTGTGCTGTGAACATGCTAGATTAGTGTATAAGACTGATCGTAACATGCACATGGGAAGAGAATTACAGTGAGGCTGTGGTGATTTGTGATGTCAAACTGCTCTTTACACCAGAAAGCTGACAACAATTTGTAGTGAGACTGCAGATTAAATGCTTAAGATGTGATGTACTCCAGTAAAAGATTCTCTGTTTAAACTGCAGACTTTCTTAGTTAATGTCACATTATGGACAAACAGAAAAAGACCATTCATCTAATAAAAAACTGTATTTATAGACACTGTAGATGTGAGCAAGTGATGGAGTGATGTTCTACATGTGGACATTTTCTGGATGTGAAGAACTTCTGGTTGTGGAATTAAGGATTTTTCGAATGTGGAGAGGTTCTGTATTAAAAAGGTCTTAGATTTAGAAATGTTCTGGATGTAGATGTTTTGATTGTGAATATGTTCTGTCGGAGCTTAAAAGCAATTTTAACATTGACATTGTCTCAAAGCAGTTTTACAGAAATATTGAAAACGTGCCTGATTTCATCAGGAATATAGTTTAAAATTGAGTTTAAAATGACAGACAAACCTTTATTGTCTATTACTGATAGCTGCCACAGTATTGACCAACCTTTTACAAACAGTTGCTTGGAATCTTATTTTTTAACTTTGAGACTGTAAAAGCTTAAATTAAAATATTGCACTGTGTGTTACTTGCTTAGCTATTTACAGTAATGCAGAATCAACAGGGACGCAATTTTTGCACAATGGCATTTATTGCTAAAATGCACTTTTACATGAAAAAAGTCACAAGTAGTCAGTACAAGACGATGTTTACATAAAGTTCCTGGGGCAGTTTTTCCTCAGTATCTTAACTGTAGCACCAATGGCTTATAAATATTTTTTCACAATCGAGTTTTTTAAAGTATGTCTATATATTTTTGTTATCTTTTCCTTCCCACTCGGCCATGTTTCTCTTTAAAAAACAGGTCTTATGCTCAGATCTCCGAAACAGAGATGCGCTTGTGCTTGTAGGAATATTGTAGGATAAAAACACATCCAAAGTGTTTGACTCCGTCTTTTCATCGCAGAGTTTATAAAAAACAACAACCAAATGATCTTAGTATTGAGTGTTTTACTTGGGCTGTGCCTTAACTTGACCAGAATTCACTGAAGCACTGTGTTTTGCTAGCTGTTGCCCTAGTTCCAGATAAGAGTATGGGAATTTTTATCCCGATACCGCTTTGGTAAACATCTCTATTGTTTTCTGGATAAAAAGCAGCCACTGTTTTGTTGCTAGCTAGCTACAATTAGCAAAAGAAACTAAATTATTTACTTACATAGATTTCTAGACAGCTATGTTAATCAGTAAGTGTGTAAGAAATCAGCCATGAATTATATATCTTAGTCCGAGGGCAAGAATAACCCACCAAGATAGGATTTGCTAACAGAGAGTTTGGTAAAATAACCTGCCAGATAGCTAGCTAGCAACAGAATGGCACCAAAAAACAGTTAGACTTGTTAGCGTCTCGGTTACATATGGTAACCCTAGTTCCCTGATGGAGGGAACGGAGACGTTGTGTCGAGTGACGTCACTAGGGGTCCCTTTTTGGGAGCCCGAATACTTCTGATATATTTTTAAAAGGCCAGTGAAATTGGACGAGCAGAATTTGCATACCCGGTTACGCCCCGGACTTCCGGGTATAAATAGACCGGCCGCGAAACTGCTCATTGTTCTGCCTGAGAAGCCGGAGAAGCCTCCCCTGGGACGGTCCGGCGCAGTAGCATGAGGGACAAAACGTCTCCGTTCCCTCCATCAGGGAACGAGGGTTACCATACGTCACTTAGACGTTACCCTATCTGTGGTTCACTCTGACGTGGTGTCGAGTGACGACACTAGGGGTCCTATACAGCACACCACTGAGCCGACCCGTGTCAGGGGTCTACCGAAGGTAAGTGTCGACAGGAGCCAGCGTGTCGAAGCGTACGTAGCCTTACTCACCTAATTAATGACCTACCAGTGTGTAGGAGCGCCTCCTCTCCTTCCACAAGCGGGAAGGATATAGCGTAGGCGAATTCCCAGCAAAGCCTTGTTATATAGTCACCTTCCAGTTACTCAACGTTACGCTGGGAGTCCTGCCACACCGGGACTGGGCGGAGGGCCCCACGGAGATCACATCCCGCCATCTGGGGGGTAATATGTGAAGAATCACCTAGGGACTGACAAAAAGAGGCAGTACAACATAGGGAAAGGGCAAAGGGCCCTGGGGTGGGCTCCGCAGAGACAAGGAAGAGCGCCAGGAGGGGACACACAGTTTCTACCTACGTTTCTAGCTGGGGAACACTGCGCTGGAAGCCTCTTCCAGTGGAGTGAGCTCTCACCCCCAGGGGGCAGTGTAAGCCCCTGGCCTGCTAAGCCTTGAGGATTACTTTCACTAGCCAGTGGGAGATCCTCTGTTTGGAGACGGCATCCTCTTTCCGCCATCCTCCTTAGCAGACAAAGAGCTGATCAGAGCGCCTGAAGCTCTGAGTGTGGCCGTGGTACACTCGGAGGGCCCGCACCAGATACAACAATAGCAGGTCAGGATTTCCCTGTTGAGGGGGAATAGCTTGCACGGTCACCACCTGATCCCTGAAGGGAGTGGTAGGTACCTTGGGCACGTATCCCGGCCTAGGCTTCAAGTCTGCCGGACCAAACTCTAGGCATGCCTCGGCAATGGAAATTCTGCTCATCCAATTTCATTGGCCTTTTTAAAATACACCAAAGGTATTTGGGCTCCCAAAACCTGACCCCTAGTGTCGTCACTTAACACAACATCGGAGTGAACGACAGATAGGGAACTTGTAGTCAGTAACTCTCCCCACAGATATAGAAACTGATTAGTCAAAGTTAGCTAGTCAAGCTACTATGACATCGTGACAACATTTAACAAAAAGCGAGCAACAGCCTGAGGTGACAGAGCGCATTAGCACACTAATAAAGACAAGCTTTTGGTGCAAATTTATAACAGTTACAAAATAATCGAAATAAATAAAGCAAAACAGCATTTTTACATTTACATTTTCAGCATTTGGCAGACACCCTTATCCAAAGCGACTTACAATATTCCACTGAGCAATTGTGGGTTAAGGGCCTTGCTCAGGGGCCCAGCAGTCATCATTTTTACACTTTTGAAAAATAAAAAAAGGAAAAATGTCCTGTATGAAATAAAAGAACTGATATTAGTCAATTAAATCACATGCTTAAAAAAGAATAATTTGTAAATAAGAGCAGCAGATGACACGGTCTTTACAATCTGGCAGTGATGACAGCAGGCTAATGAATCAGTTTCAAAAAAGGCAAAACTGCTGGGCTGGTTTTTTAAAATTCATTTAAATTAACTGTTCTGCTAACTGATACACGGCCCAATCCATGCTTTATTTATTCAACTAAATGCTAAAGGATTTGTTCTAGATTCTTTCTTTTGGTAGTCAATAGCAAAATATTCCAAAAATGTGCAATAACAGTTCCAACAACAGTAAATCTGTGCTAATGTTCCGTTGGGCTGTACAATGCTAACTCCTCTGGCTTGCTGGTAAACACCTGGTTATTTCAATACATTTGTGCAAAAATTGTAAAATTCTTTGTGCTGAAACTGTGACTTTGGTGTGCAATCTAATGCAAATTTGAGCAGGAATAAAAATACTAGCAGGAATCTGATTATCAACTTCACACATAGCGTGCAAGAGAAGCTCACTGGGTATCTACATGCTTTGTGTGTGTGTGTGTGTGTGTTTTTAAAGCATGTTATTATAATAAACGTGTGAAGTCGATGTGATTTCAAGGATATGTGCTTCAATGAAAAAAAAAATCCTTTAGTGTCTGTTGTAATGTGGAGGTATAGTGTTCTGTTATAGATTTGTGTTAGAATTGTGGTTGTACTCTTTTGTTATGTCTAGAAGTGTTGCGATGTTGTTTAAGGTGATGTATCGTGGTGTCTTAGTATAACGTTGTATTGTTGACTATAGTGTTATATTGTAGTTTTGTAATGTACAATTTTATTGATGTGTTAAGTTGTTGTATTGTGGTGTTGTACTGTGTTGTAGAATGGTGTAGTGGTGTTGTACTGTGGCGTTTGTACTTTAGTGTAGTATTGTGATGTAATGTAAATAGTAAGTGGTAGTGGTTAAGGTGTTGGACTGATACCAGAAAGACCCAAAACCCTCAGCTGCTTAGTTGTATATAAAAGAGATAAATGTAAGTCGCTCTGCCAATTGCTGTAAATGTAAATGTAAAGTTGTATTGCTGTGTTGTGTAATAGTGTTGTACTGTATTGTAGTGGTGTAGTGTAATGTTATAATATTGTGGTATGGTGTTGTATTGTGTTGTGGTGTAATGCTATACTAATGTGTTGTGTTGCAGTGTACTATTATGGTGTGGTATTGTAATGCTATATTGTTGTGTTGTATGTAGTATTGTGGTGTTTTTAATGTGGTATTTTGGTGTTTTAATTTAATGTTATATTATTGTATTATGCTGTTTTTATCATCTTAAAAATATATCTAAATTCTCTGACCTATGCTCTCAAGATCAACTGCAGAAATTTTAGTTGATGTGTTTGTGATCTCAAGATTAGATTTTTGTAATGCTTTATTCAACGGTTGTTCTGCATACCTAATAAACAAACTCCAGCTGGTCCAAAATGCAGCAGCTAGAGTTTCAACAGCTTCTTACTAAAACCAGAAAGTATGATTATATAAACCTGCTTCTGTCAACACTGCACTGACTCCCTATTAAATATCAAATAAACTTAAGAGAGCTCTTAGCCTGTTATAGTCCTCCACGTCCACGGAGCTCTTAAATCTCTGGCAATCGAATAATGCCTAAAATAACAATTAACTGCAGACACACTATGTCAGTTTAAAACTAGATTAAAGACACATCTCTTTAACCTGGCCTACACATAATACACATTTTCATTATTCAAATCCGTTGAAGGCTGCAATAATCAGGTCGACTGAAACCGGGAACACCTCCAATAACACACAATATATTTGTTTATCATTAGTCGAATGGCATCTACCGTAACATACATCTGTTACGTTATTCCGAGTTTACTGTTACCACCATCACAGTTAGTGGATTAGCACTTGAAGACAATAAGGCAGTTTCTCAGTGGTGAGCTTGTCTTCTAGACGGCCATTCCGACAAAACCACAGACATTTTGCTGCAGCACTGGTAACCTACTGGTTTGTCTGATCAGAGGAAAACTGACATGGTGTTGCAGTGCAGTAGTGTGGTGTAGTCTAATGTTATATTGTGTTAATGTATTGTATTGTAGTGTAGTATTGTGGTATGGTGTTGTATTGTATTGTGGTGTAGTGTAGAGTTGTATTGTGTTAATGTATTGTATTGTAGTGTAGTATTGTTGTATGGTGTTGCAGTGTAGTATTTTGTTGTTGTAGTTTAATGTTATATTGTTCTGTTATTGTGTATTGTGGTAGGGTTGTGTTGTTGTAGAGTTGGGTTGTGTTAGCAGTTTAGTGCTATGGTGTAGTATTATTGTGTTGTGGTGTTGTAGCAATGTTCAGGGAAGGGTCTTGGTTATCGAAGGTAAACCTTCCAAAATAAAATGTAAATCATCTTTCGAGAGCCTGAGAGACAGAAATCTACATCCTTCAAAATTCTCAAAATTTGAGCAGAAACAAAAATCCTGGGTAAGATTTTCTGTTTCTGTTGTAGATGTTTGTGCTGACAGAGTGTGAGTTTAAGGTAAACAGTAAAACTTGGTAAACACTGACATACAAAAGTTTGAAAGCTGAGGGGTTTAGTGATTAATTTTTTTTGTTGGTTTGTTTATTACTTCCTCAGCTAGTAGTTGGTTGTGATGTTTAAAAGCGCAGTAACTGGAATAAATTAACTGATGCATTTTATTTCTCATCACCTTCCTTATTTAACTGTTGGATGCTGTGGAACAGTCCATATTTGACTGGAATATTCCACAGGTTTTTGGCCTATAAAAATAATTTATTAAATTAAAGCCCAGGTTACATGAACACGGTTGTTTTTGTAAACACGGTTCTGGGTCACTAAAAGCGCAGTTGCCTCCACTTACTCTGACCACTTTAACTGCTTTCAAAAAACATTTTGAAATATCAGCAGAATAGCGAGTCGGTCATCATTGCCATACGATTGATGTTGGAGTTAAACAGCAAATCAGCAGCAAATGAAGTGACAGCCACCTTTTCGAGTTAAAGATCAACTTTCCCCGAGTTTCTTGTATGAAAGGCATTTTCGTGAGGTGTGTTTGTGTTCAATGTGTTTGTCAGATAACAGTGCAGCAGAGAATGATGGATGACAGAGCAGAAAAACCTTCATTGCGTTATCATTCCAAGGCTTGATGGATTTGGAATTGTTCTTTAGACATTCATTTTTTTTCCAAACACAGATAATCTGTAAATCTTTTTTTCTTTCACATTATTCAAGCTGTAGAATTTCCACTTTTCTGAGCACTCACAGGCTGCTGAGGTAAACCAGAAGAGTCTGTAAACCTTTCTGAGGTTGTGTTTATTTTTTCGGGCTCCTCAGAAGCTCTCAACGAAACTGCCAGGGAAAAGACCGGTGCGTCCGGTGCGCTGCAAAGTTCCCTTATACCAGCCATCGTCCCGCTTCTTGTGCACAAAGACAATGTCACCCTGTTTCAGCTCAATCTCAGCATCGCTCTGAGGAGGATACGGCACCACAGCTCGATATCTGAGGAGGAACAGCAACACAGAGGAATCAGACTGATTTAAAAACTATAAATGTCCTCTGGAACATTTTTTAGAACATCTTATACAGGGTACTCATACTAATATTTGTTATCTTTGTTAGGTCATGTGACCTAAATCCTGTGTCTGCCAATTAAAATGATTTAAAATTGATGTGCGTAAGACTTCTCACACAATTGATAGCGCACCTCTCACGTGATAAAGGTTTGGGTTCAGGATGAATGGCCAGCATCGCAGAACAGAAAGTGGAGGATAAGGAAGAGGAAGTAGGAGATAGAAATGGCTGCCGTGGGGCCAGGTTAAGGTCAAGTGAGCCACACTTTCTGTTGAGAGGCTCGATGCCGGCGGCTCCCTGCATGTCGCTCTCAATGGGACATGAGCCGGCACGGCTGAAGACCTGAAAGTCTGCCGCTGTGGCACCATGAATGGCTGCAGAGGATGAGGAGGAGGTAGAGGACGAGGATGATGAGGACATAGTTTCATGAGTCGGTGAGGAAGATGGCGGAGCGGGATTTTTTCTTTAGAAGTTTGAGAAGGACGCCACTCTTCTTTTCCTTCTGGAGGCAAACAGACAGGAGAGAGTAAAATAGATATTTTATGAGACACATGCTACTGCAAGGTCAAAAGTCATCTCTAAGATTGTACATAAAAACCTTTAGGTTCAGGACCTTTGCTCTCTTATTAAACAATATCTACAAAACACTTTCAAAAGCATCTCTTCCAATTGAGTGTGAATCAGAGCATAATGTTCCATACAGCTTGTGTGAGAGTCTCACTTCTCTCTGGTCTGTTTAGCAAAAACTGCCACACTGTAGTTATGATGTGCTATCTTTAAATTAGGCTTTATAAATTATGTTAAGACAGAAAAATAAATCCATTTAGGTTTATAATAAAGAATAAATATAATAATAAAAAGTACAATATAATAGTAAAATACTAAAAAAAAAGAGTGATTCTTAGTAGAACATGGCACACACTCAGACACACTTCCATACACAAATCTTCAGGTCACATAGAAGAACCAATACTAATAATACTTTACAGGACAAAATGTTAAACCATAAACAAATATACAACCACCTTCTCAGCTTTCTTTTCCTCTAGCTTGGGTAATGACGGACATTCTGGAGGCTCTGCCTCATTCAGGTGGGCGACGACCAAATTGAGTGAGTTTACTGGGTGAACCTGGGAAGATGATATCATCAAGGGGCGGATACACTGAGGGGTGGGGGATCGAGAGGGGGAGGAATGAGGACTGCCTCCTGAGTGAGAAAAAAGCATTATTATAATTGTGCTAGTGGTTTTTGGTGTTTAAGTTTCACTCTCACCTGATTATTACAAAATAACAAAATATTTGTTCTTACCCAGCTGTGTCTGGCTGCACAATCGCAGGCAGTTCTTCAGGTGGGGAGAGGAGGCGGGGCTTGATGTCAGTGAAGGGACGGGGCTTGTTACCAGCACAGGTGCCGGGTTTGTGGTCATGTGTGAGACAGTGCGAGAAGCAGGGCCAATGAGGATGGGGCTGGAGGAGCGTGGCAATCCAGGAGTACCAGGAACCGGTTTAATCCCTGACCCAGGAATGCAGACGCGTGATTGGCCAACAGCAAACGGAGCTCTGTATTTACACATAGAGGTGAAAATGATGTTTAGCCGATAATCAAGATTACTCTATTTCTCTCCTAATTCAGTCAGTCATCAAGGTCGACATGTTATTCTATTACACACCTTCCAGCAGTCTGAAGACATGAACCTAAAAACAGCGGAAAAGTGTGAAGTGTGAGCTACAGGCAGTGCAGTGACTGAGAAGTGAGATAAGGGTGAGAGATCACTCACAGTGAGCACTTTTACCGTGCCTTTACTAATAAGTAAAGAGGGGAAGTGGTGGCTCATGCTTAAGGTGTTGGACTACCAACCCGAGGATTGTGGTTTCGATTCCCAGCTCCACCAAGCCACCACTGCTGGGCTCCTGAGCAAGGCCCCTCACCCTATGTTGCATAAATGAGATAAACGTAAGTCGCTCTGGATAAGGGTGTCTGCTAAATGCTATAAATGTAATGAGCCTTTTCCAATTTCTCAACAACACACTCCCCCACACACACTGTGCGCTTTAAGTACAGTAAACCATGTTCAACAAGCAATTTTTAAAATCTGAGCCAGACGAGTCTTTGTTACAGAGACAGACTTTGATTGGTTTCTTTGAAATCAATCAGCATTGATTTCTTGCCACAACAGGAGAACTATGGTGTGTGTGTGTACAAATAGTATTCAGTACGTAATGCTAAACAGTTATAAAAGGAAGGTGGAATCCTTAAGGGTATAACTGTAAAACATTTTTATGACACTGATGACAAATGGGACCTTGCAGTGTGACTGATCATCAGCTTAAAGAGTTTGTGTGACTACGCTCTTATTTTAGCTCATTGAAGTCAACAGAAACAAGGGCAAAATAACATTATTTTATAAAATAACAATAAGATTATCTAGAAATAATAACAAACTTTTAATCTAGCAGAGACAGAATAAACATCATGAACCATTCATCCAACTATCTACCTATCTATCTATCATTCTATTTATCTATCTTTTGCACTATAATAAGACTAATATTAATATAATTAACAAAAATAATAATAAATTTAACAATAACATATTTACTATAATATAAACAATATGGAATAATTTAATAATTGTAATATAACAGTGCTCAAATTTTTAATAGCAATTAGAATTTCAATGTTAGCAATGAGGTAACAAGTTCTGCCTCACCTGGAAACTGGTGTAACGTAATTCCCAGGAAAAACTCCGGAGGCGCTGCTGCGTAGTGATGTTCCTTTGAACCAGCCGTCTTGGCACTTTTCCGTCACGCGGTACATTTCTCCTTTTCTCAGCTCCAGCTCATCTGCCTTCTGCGGTTTGTATGCATACAAAGCCAAATAGCTGCAAACAAATTGAATAGCTGGCACTCAGAAGTGACTCAGGACTGTTCTAAAGAGGGTCTTAATTATTAAATAAAATATTAATGATATTAATTTAAGGAAAGCTACATGGAGGAGAAATTCCATAATTCAGTTTAAATGTATCAAAAGTTCTATTGTAAGAAACCCAGTGATGGGGATTTATTATATAAATTATAATTGATACTATGAAGTCATATTTACCATATAAATAATCTTCACACTTTGGTTGAATTGCATGAGATTTTCTTCTGTGTTATTTGACATTTACACAAATAAAATATTTAACTTATCAAATTTTAGTGTCTCTGGTATTCATGAAACCTCGGATAACTGAAATGATTTTTCTTCTTATTTTTATTTTTTTAATTACATAAGACACAAAAGTCAATCAGGAAGTTTATAAGTGCATTAAGTTGTCATAAACTGTCACTGTTTGTTTACAGTTTCTTATTTTCCCTGTTTAATGATGGCTTTCCTACCATGTCCAAAAGTGTATGATAACAAGCACCGAAAGCAATGACTGAGTAATGAGAAAAAAAATTCAAGTAAAAAGGAGTCAGAATAAGTGGAAAACAAAGTCAAACAGGGTCAGGGTGTGGAAAAAAACAGGGTCTGAGGGTGGAAAACAAACAGACTCAGAGTGTGGAAAACAACAGGGTCTGAGGGTGGAAAACAACAAGGTCTAAGGGTGAAAAACAGAGTTAGAGTGTGGAATGTAGAAATCAAACAGGGTCAGAGGGTAAGTAAAAAGGAGTCAGAATGAGTGAAAAACAAAGTCGGACAGCATGTAGAATATTTTAAGGAAAAACTGTAAGGATTTGACCCATGTATCAGAGTGTAGAAAATTAACAGGGTCAAAATGTGGAAAAAAACAGGGTCAAAGTGTGAAAAACAAACAGGGCCAGAGTGTGTAAATCAAAGAGGGTCAGGGTATACAAAACAAACAGGGTCGAGTGTGGAAAAAAAACAGGGTCAGAGTGTGAAAAACAAAAACAGGGTCAGGGTGTGTGGAAATAAGACATGTTTAGAGTGTGGAAAAAACAAACAGGGTCAGAGTGTGGAAAACAAACAGCATCTGGAGAGTAGAAAACAAACAGCGTCAGAGTGTGAAAAAACAAACAGGATTAGAGTGTGGAAAAGAATCGGGGTCAAGAGTGTGAAAAACAAAAAGGGTCAGAGGAGTGTAGAAAACAAAGAGGCTGTGAATGTGGGATAACAAACATGGTTAGAGTTTTAGAAAAACAAACAGGGACTAAGTGTGAAAAACAAACTGGGTCTGAGTGTGGAAAACAAACAGGATCAGAGTATAAAAAAAACAGGGTCTCACTTGCTAGAGTTCTGTCCTGGGTACACACCTCTCTGAGTTCTGGCCACCCTGGTATCAAGCGCATGACAGAACTATTGGAGAATGCTTACTGGTGGCCGCCGAACTATCATAAGGAAGTAGTGGACTTTGTGAAAGCTTGCTCTGTGTGTACTCAGTCTAAAACGCCATGACACTTACCTAAGGGTCTATTAGAGCCTCTACCCATTCCGATATGCCCAAGGTCCCATATCCCGGGTGACTTCGTAACCAACCTTCCTGCCTCTCTCGGTAACACATCCATTCTGTCTGTGGTCGAGATCGGTTCAATAAATCATGTCGTCTGGTCTCGTTAAAAGGTTTGCCCTTAGCTATGGAAACTGCTAAACCAGCTATTTCAGCATGTATTTAGGAACTTTGGTTATCCCGAAGATATTGTCTCCGATAGAGGCCCCCAGTTCAACCTCTCGTTTATGGTCTGAGTTCTGCAAACAAACGCCCCACTGGACATAAACGTCAGCCTCACCTCTGGGTACCATCCTCAGTCTAATGGCCAGGTTGAGCATCTCAATCAGGAGCTGGGTCTTACTGCGCCCATAAACAAGTTCGATGAAGTGAGTTCCTTCCCTGGGCTGAATACGCCCAGAATTCTCTAATTCATTCCTCCACGGGGATCACCCCATTTCAGTGTGTGTTTGGGGTATCAGCCTCCTATGTTTCCATGGTCAGGAGAGCCTTCAGATGTTACGGCAGTGGAGGATTGGATGCAGCAAGAGCTCACAAGTTTAGGAGACAGCGCACGTTCAGCTACAGAGAGCAGTAAGGACCCAGAGCATCCAAGCTAACCGTCGCCATTCACTCATCCTCATTATCAACCGGGGCAATTAGTATGACTGTCCACAGGAGATCTGCGCCTACACCTCCCGAGTAAAAAAAACAGGTACGTGGGTCAGTTTAAGATCCTTAGACAAATCAACCATGTCACATATTGTCTAGAGACCTCTCGCCGTCGTTATTGAATCTCTCCCTTTTTCCACATCTCACTTCTCAAACCCCACCACAGTGATACCAACGCTACGCCACCTACCTCAGAACCTCCTGCCCCTCTTGAAAATCGACGGTTCTCTCGGCTATCAAGTAAAAGAAATTCTCGACTCCCAGAGAAGGAGGGATCTCATCGAGTATTTAGAGGACTGGGAGTGCTAAGGACCAGAGGAGAGGTCCTGGGTAAAAGCTCGGGACATTCCTGACCCCTTGCTCACTCAAGAGTTTCATCATGTTCATTCTGAACATCCAGCCCCTCAACCCCAGGGGCGCCCTAGAAGAATGCCTGAAGGCGTTCCTAGGATGGGGGTACTGTCACTGTTCTGCCCACCAACCACCAGAGGGCGCTACCTCCCGAATACTGACTATTCTGTTTCTGTAAACTAGCACTTCCTGTTTGCTAGCTTTATAAGCTTTATAGCCAATGTGGCTAGCTCATTGTGAAGTATTATTTGCCATGCAACATACCAAGCGTATACTCTGCTTTCCCGGTTTTTGACTTCTGCTCGGTTTTTGGTTTATGATTACAGTGTTTTACGTTTTGGATTTGTTTGCTCGGTTTGTTTTTGTCTACCTCTATTTCGACCTCAGCCTGTTCATTAACTACATTTCTGCCCTGCCCTTTATTTAACAAAACTTCTCTATGCAACATGGCTCCATCTTCATCTACTTTCTTACAGAGGGTGAAAAACAAACAAGGGTCTAAGTGGTAGAAAAACCAACAAGGATTATAAGGGTGAAAAAAAAAAGAGAGAGTGTGTGGAGTGTAGAAGAAATCAAACAGGGTCAGGGTGTTGTAGAAAACAAACAGGGTCAGAGTGTGAAAAACAAATAAGGTCAGAAAACAAACAGGGTCAGAGTGTGAAAACCATACAGAGTGTAGAAACAAACATGGTCTGTGGGGGGGGAATTCAAAACAGGGTCAGAGTGTGGGAGAAAACAGGGTCTAAGTGTAGAAAACAAACAGGATCTAAGGGTGGAAAAAACAGAGTTAGAGTGTTGAAACATACAGGTCTGAAGGTAAAAAACAAACAGGGTCAGAGTGTAAAATCAGGGTCGAGTGTGGGAAACAAACAGGATCTGAGAGTAGAAAACAAACAGGATCTAAGGGTGAAAAATAAACAGGGTTAGAGTGTAGAAACCAAACAGGGTCTTGAAGGTGAAAAAACAAACAGGGTCAGAGTGTAAAAAAAAACAGGGTCAGAGTGTGGGAAACAAACAGCTTCAGAGTGTGAAAATAAACAGGGTTAGAGTGTAGAAACATACAGGGTAAAAAACAAGGTGGTGAAGGTAAAAACACAAAAGAAATGGGGTCAGAGTGTGAAAAACAAAACAAGGAACGGAGTGTAGAAAAACAACAGGGGACAGAGTGTAGAAAAAAAAACAGGGTCTGAGGGTGGAGAACAAACAGGGCCAGAGTGCGGAAACAAACAGGGTCAGAGTATAGAAAAACAACAGGGTGTGGGTGGAAAACATACAGGGTCAGCATGTGGCAAACAAACTGGGTCAGAGTGTGGAACAAAAAACACAGTCAGATTGTGGGAAACAAAACAGGGTTAGAGCGTAGAAAAATAAACAGGCAGATCAGAGTGTGGAAAAACAAACAGGGTCAAAGTGTGTGAAAAACAAGCAGGGCCAGAGTGTGGAAAACAAAACAGGGTCAGATGTAAAGAAAAACAAACAGGGGGTGTGGGTGGTGGAAAAAAAACATACAGGGTCAGCATGTGGCAAACAAACTGGGTCAGACAGAGTGAGGAAAACCAAACAGGGTCAGAGTGTAAAAAACAAACAGGAGCAGAATGAGGGAAAACAAACAGCGTCAGAGTGTGGAAACCAAAAAAGGTCAGAGTGAGAATACCAAACAGGGTCAGCGTGTGAAAAACAAAACAGGGCTGGAGTGTGGAAAACAAAACAGGGGTTCAGAGTGTTGAAAAACAAACTGGGTCGGTCGTGAATGGTGAAAACAAACAGGGTCGGAGTGTGGAGTGTGGGAAAACAACAGGTTTAGAGTGGTGGAAAAAACAAAACACAGTCAGATTGTGGAGTGTAGAAAGAAAGGTGTGAAAAAAAAAACTCAAAGAGGGTCAGGTGTAGAAAACAAAACAGGGTCAGATTGTAAAAAAACAAATAGGGTCAGAAAACAAAACAGGGTCAGAGAGTAAAAACAAAAACATGGACTGTGGGTGGAAAACAAACACAGGGTCAGAGTTGGTAGAAAACAAACAGGATCTAAGGGTGGGGAAAAAAAACAGAGGATTCGAGAGTAGAAACAAACAGCTTCAAAGTGTGAAAATAAACAGGGTTGGAGTGTAGAAACATAAAGGGTCTGAAGGTGAAAAACAAACAGGGTCAGAGTGTGGGGAAACAAACAGGATCTGAGATAGAAAAAACAACAAACAGCTTAGGAGTGTGTGAAAGTAAACACAGTAAAAACAAACAGTCAGATTGTGGAGTGTAGAAATCAAAGAGGGTCAGGGTGTAGAAAACAAACAGGGTCAGAGTGTAAAAAACAAATAGGGTCAGAAAACAAAACCAGGGTCAGAATGTGAAAAAAACATACCAGGGTCGGAGGGAGGTGGAAAACAAACAGGTTTAGAGTGTGGAAAAACAAACACAGTCAGATGGTGGAGTGTAGAAATCAAAGAGGGTCAGGGTGTAGAAAAACAAACAGGGTCAGATTGTAAAAAAACAAATAGGGTCAGAAAACAAACAGGGTCAGAGAGTAAAAACAAACATGGACTGTGGGTGGAAAACAAAACAGGGTCAGAGTGTAGAAAACAAAAACAGGATCTAAGGGTGGAAAAAACAAAAAACAGAGGATTCGAGAGTAGAAAAACAACAGCTTCAAAGTGTGAAAAATAAACAGGGTTGGAGTGTGTAGAAACATAAAGGGTCTGAAGGTGAAAAACAAACAGGGTCAGAGTGTGGGAAACAAACAGGATCTGAGAGTAGAAAACAAACAGCTTAGGAGTGTGAAAGTAAACACAGTAAACACAGTCAGATTGTGGAGTGTAGAAATCAAAGAGGGTCAGGGTGTGTAGAAAAAACAAAACAGGGTCAGAGTGTAAAAAACAAATAGGGTCAGAAAACAAACAGGGTCAGAATGTGAAAAAACATTAACAGGGTCGGATTGTGGAAAAACAAACAGGGTCAGAGTATAGAAAAACAAAACAAAAATATACAGGGTCAGCATGTGGCAAACAAACTGGGTCGAGTGAGTGAGGAAACCAAACACAGGGTCAGAGTGTAGAAAACCAAACAGGGTCCAGACAGAGTGTGAAAACAAACAGGGAGAAGAGTGTGGAAAACAAAAAGGGCCAGGAGTTGTGGAAAACAAACAGGGTCAGGGTGTGGAAAACAACAGGGTCTGAGGGTGGAAAACAAACAAGGTCAGAGGGTGGGAAAACAACCAAGGTCAGAGTGTGAAAACCAAACAGGGTGAGAGTGTAGAAAACAAAGAGGGTCAGGGTATACAAAACAAACAGGGTCAGAGTGTGGAAAACAAACAGGGTCAGAGTGTGGGAAAAACAAAACTGGGTCAGAGTGTAAAAAAATAAATAGTGTCAGAGTGTGGAAAACAAACAGGGTGAGAGTGTAGAAAACAAAACAGGGTCAAAGTGTGTAGAAACAAAACTGGTTCAGAGTATAGAAAACAAACAGGGCCAAAATGTGAAAAACAAACAGGGTCAGAGTGTGGAAAACAAACAGGGTCTGAGTGTAGAAAACAAACAGGGGTAGAGTGTAAAAAATATAAACAGCTCCGAGTGTGGAAAACAAACAAGGTCTGAGGGTGGGAAACAAACAGGGTCTAAGTGTGAAAAACAAACTGGGTCTGAGTGTGGAAAACAAACAGAGTTAGAGTGTGGCGTGTGGAGTGTGGAAATCAAACAGGGTCAGGGTGTAGAAAGATCTTGCAATCACCCTGGACAATTTGCAGATCTCCTTTTCAACCAGTCCTCACAACCTTGGGGTAACTATGGACAATCAATTATCCTTTTCCTTACATGTTGCCAAAATAAGTTCCTGCAGGTTTATCCTGAATAACATCCAGAGAATTCGACCATTCTTAACTACTCAGGCCACTCAGTTGCTTGTGCAGTCTTGTAATTTCTAAACTAGACTACTGCAACTCGCTCCTGGCAGGCCTACCTCTGAGTGCAATTCCTCCTCTGCAGATGATTCAAAATGCAGCTGCATGTTTTCACACACCACTCCACTGCTGCACTCTTCCATTGGCATCAGATTCAAAACACTGATGCTTGCCTACAAAGCCAGAAATGGAGCTGCACCCTGCTACCTACAAGCACTTATCACCCTTCGCATAGCACCACGCTCTCTCAGATCCACTGCTCAGCTTGTTCCACCATCCCATAGGACACTAGGTAGGTTTGCACCAAGATGGTGGAATGAACTTCCCATCAATGTCAGAACAGCAGAGTCACTAGCCGTCTTCAAGAGGCATTTGAAAACTCATCTTTTACTTAAATACCTTGCTCTTGACATTTAAAAACAACAAAAAAAACTTACTCTTTTCAAAAGTTTTTTGTTGTTGTTACACCGATTTGTAAACTATTGTATCAGTATTGAGCTGTTTAATGATGTGACTCAAAGCACTTCTTGTATGTTGCTCTGGACAATAGAGTCTGCTAAATGCTGTAAATGTAAATGTAAACAGAGTTAGAGTGTGTAAAACAAACAGGGTCAGATTGTGGGAAACAAACAGGATTAGAGTGTTGAATAACAAACAGGGTCAAAGTGTTGGAAAACAAACAGGGTTGGAGTGTGAAAAAATATATACATTAAATATACTTTATTTAATGTATATTTAATGTATATTTATTGTATATTAGAATGTATAATATACTTTAATAGTGTTGAACTTTAATTGTATTTAATTGTAAAAATTGCAAAGTTTAATAGTCACATGTTAAGAGGAAGCTGAACTTTTCCAGCAGTTAGAAGCTCTCCAGAGGTCAGAGTCATTCGAGGCGGCACCACTGCTCCAACGTTATACGAGGATTCCTGGAGAAATATCAGACTGATTTAATGACTTTGGAATCTGTTTGTGTCTTTGTTGGTGAGATGCATTTCCACATCAGACTCTCTCTCTCACACACACACACACCTGTGAGGTTGGAGCGCTGGAGCTAAGATGTGCATACTCTTCGATCTTTGCTCTCGGATCAGATGCATTAATTTCCATGGAGTGGCGGTTGTTGTTAGCGAGTGCTGTGCGCTGTGTCACGCTAAGGGCTGTGAACGAGTGACGCTTCTTTGCATTTTTCTTTCCTTCTGCTCGTTGCCGTGAGGCATCACTATGGAGATCACTGTGGCAGGATGCTGGGTTTTCTGAATCAGTACTTGGCCCGGGGACTGGTTTATCCATCTCCATCAACTGCTTAGCTGCTTCATTCAGCTGAGAAAAGATAAAAAGAATGATGATAATGAAGAGATATTAAGTGTTAGCTCAGTAGTGTTGGACTGCTTATCAGAAAACCATGGGTTTAAATCCCAGCACCACCAAGCTGCCTCTGCTGGGCCCCTGATCAAAACTCCTAACTCAAATGCTGGGGTTAAAATGACTTTAAGTTACCTTTAAAAGGTTAAGTATGGAATGTTAAAGACGTTTTTAAATTAGGGTGAAAACAAGTGACACTAAAAGAGAACAAATAAGAATGACTGACAACATGAGAGATATAAGCTGCATTTACACTGCAGGTCTTGATGCCCAGTTCCGATTTTGTGACTATAACTCATTCGTTTGATGACCCGCTTACATCTTATTTTAAAAACTGACCTGTATTCGATATCTGCATTCACACTATGACAAAACAACCCAATGTAGACATACTGACAGAAAAATGAAGAAAACAAAGTGCTAAGCTATAGACCAAGAGGAAATGAATATTCACCAGACTCACTGACTATAAGCTTACCCAAGAACTGTGTCAATACTTAAGATCCTACTGTAGCTGTGAACAGTCAATGTAAAGCGAATTCATACCCTTGGTCGAGTATGCTCAGAACTTATTGATTCATTCCTCCACAGGGCTCACCCCGCTCCAGTGCATGCTGGGGTACCAACCTGTTCCCATGTTCAGGGGAACCATCTGATGTTCCAGCGGTGGAAGACTGGATGAGGCATAGCGCTTAAGTGTGTGAGAGTGCCCATGTGCAGTTGCAGAGAGCGGTTCGTGAGCAGCAAATTCAGGCAAACCGACGGAGGCACCCCCATCCCGCCTGGCAACTGGTTTTCTCAGTAAAAAAACTAAGGCCCTAGTATGTGGGGACTTTTAAGATACTGCGCTAAGTAAACCATATGATCTACGTGCTTGAACTGTCCCTGTTGTATTGCATCTCCCTCTCCTTCCATGTCTCATTACTCAAACCACACCAACGCACTCTTTTTTCTCTCTTACTCTTCTCTTTCTTCATTTCTCTCTCACTGCACTGGTGCGATTGAATGAAAGGGTTAACAATGTTCAGCATGTGTGAGCGGTTGGTGCCAGATTTTTGGAATTTAATGTGTTTTGTTTACGGCTTAATTACTGCGAAATTTTTATTTGTCGGACTTCAGGTCAGCAGCCACATGGAGTAGACAGGTTAGACAGAGACAGAGATATTTTTCGATTTCTTCACTCCTTTATTCATCTCTGGACCTTAAAGTAACTATTTGTGTATTATATTCTTATACTTTACCCCACTGTCATCTTGTTTTCACTTTACAATGGCTACCAGAAGTGTAAAAAAACAAAAAGGTACTTTGTGAGCAAAAAGGATGACTTTGTGACTGCTCTAACAGGCTATCTCTGCGCTGATAGATAAACACTGTGAAACGTTAGTGGCTGAATTTAAATCTTCGTTTAGTTTACTTTAGACTAAACTAGACCAAATTCAGGCCAAAGTGGAGGACCATGGCCAACGCTTACACATCCTTAGAACTTGCTAGGGATAACCTGAGCCAGCGTGTAAGCAAGTTAATGGCCAAAGTCGTAGACCTAGAAGACCGGAGCAGGAGGCAAAAACCTGCGTATTCTGGGGCTTCTAGAATCTACTGAAGGTGGACTCGTCAGTTAATTTTTTTCTAAATTTTTGTGCGAGGTGTTTCGGAATGAAATGCCCACCGCATACCCGTATCCAAACCCGTTCATGGCCGGTCATTCTCTTTATACATTCTCTGTATACACCGGTTCCAGATTACAGACCTTTTGATTTGGGAGGCACGGTGGAGAGGGAATCTTGAATACCGCGGTCATCAGATTCACATCGAGGAAGTACTATGCTAGAACTGCGTACACAGTTGAATTTGTTTCTTTGTATTTCATACATTAGTTTAAGGCTGACACTTGGCATTGAAGTATTTTTATCATTTACCTGAATAGTTCCTTAAACTTTGTGAGCTGGAATGTCAAGGGACTAAACCATCCGGTCAAAAGAGGGAAGGTGCTCTTACACCTTAAACAACTTAACACCTCAATTGCTTTTCTACAGGAAACTCACATTCGCAGTTCTGATAATTCTCGCCTTATGTTGAGCTGGGGAGGGCAGCACTACCACTCTACCCTTCAGGCATCAGGGGTGTCTCAATTCTTATTAACCCAATGATTTCATTTGAGCACCATAACATTATTTCATATGTATTTGGCCGTTATATCATTGTTTCAGGTAAATTATACAATACTAATGTAGCGTTGGCTAATTTATACGCTCCTAATTATGATGATGCTTCCTTTTTTGAACATTTTGTTTTCTGTTTTGCCAGATCTGAGCTCATACTCTCCTAACTCTGAGGAGACTTTAACTGCCGTTTAGATCCATCACTTGATAGGTCATCTCCAAACCTATACCACTGAGTAAATCGGCCATGCTACTTCAGTCCTATCTTTGCAGGTTTGGTATTTCTGATATTCCTTCATCCAAAAAAGAGACAATATTCCTTTTTTCCACATGTCCATTACACTTTTTCTTGAATTGATTATTTCCTTATCATAGCATTGTGATATCGGATCACACCCCAGTTGTTATGTATATAAACCTCCGTAATCTCCCTCAAATTCAAAAACACTGCCGCTTTTATTCATCATTATTGGTAGATGATGATTTTATGAAATTTATAAAAGACCAAATAGTTTTTTTCCTTAAACACTAATGAAACTGTGTGAAATGGGAAATAGAAATGTCCAACCTTCCTTTCAAGATAGTGGAAAATGAGTTTACTTATCTTGGTATTACAATTACAAGAAAACAAACACCTTTTTAAGAAAATTTTATCAGGTTGCTGAACCAGACAAAAAGGAACTTGGGTAAATGGTCACCATTGTCCATGTCCCTGGTGGGCCGAATCAATGTCATTAAAATGAATATTCTTCTTAAATTTTTATATCTTTTTCAGTCTTTTCCTGTTTTTATTCCCAAATGTTACTTTAATTCATTGGATTCAATTATATCATCTTATCTTTGGAAAGGTAAATGTCCTTGATTGAACAAGGCCCTACTTCAAAGACCCAAAAGGGATGGTGGCATGGCTCTACCCAATCTTCAACATTTGGTGTGTCATCTTTTGGGCACACTTTCATAACCAATCTATTCGGTCTGCCTGGGTGGTATTGGAGATAAACTCTGTCAAAAACCTCCCTGTTTCTGCACTTCTTGAAACTGCACTTCCCATCCACTCAACTAAATCTATCAAAAATGCAGTTATTAGACATACCTTGAGAGTATGGGCTCAGTTCAGAAAATACAGTGTTTTTGGGGTTTTTGTCTTTCCAGTCCTATCGTTTCTAACCATTTTTTCAAACCCTCCTTACATGATTCAATGTTTTAGAAATGGTAAAGTAAGGGCATTAAGCTTTGCAAAGATCTTTTTGTGGATCATAGGTTTGCATAATTTGAACAGATGTCTAAAAGGTTTAACCTATCCAAATCTCACTTTTTTAGATATTTGCAAGTGAGACACTTTATTAGCTCTTCAATATCAAAAAAAGGCCTAATATCCACTATTTATAGTGGACTGATGGGATTAAATCACACCACTTTAAATAAAATTAAAACTGCTTGGAAAGGTGACTTAAATCTGACACTGTCAGATGACACATGGAACTCACTTCTCAAGCTTGTCAATTCAACCTCTTTATACTCCCGCAATATTTTACTACAGTTTAAGGTTGTGCATAGGGCTCATTTCTCCAAAGTTAAGCTCTCTCGTTTATACCCAGATATCGATCCTTGCTAGACGTTCTCTTTTATTCAAATGGAAGAATGCCACCTCACCCACTCACGCCCAATGGATTAAGGATATTATGTCCTGTTTGTCCCTGGAGAAGATTTATTATTCAATACGTAATTCAGACTTGAAATTTCAACAGGTGTGGGGGCCCTTCCTTCACTTATTTCGTATACATTTATAGTTTAATCACAAAGCCCAGACATCCAACTCCATGTTTTGTCTTGTCTTCTTTTTTTCTTCTGCTTCTTTAGATATGCCTGGTGTTTAGCCTTTCTTAGACCTGTAAGGCTGGCTTGGAGTCAGGGATGGGTGGGGTGGGGGATATTGGGGGTCTATTAGGGGTATATAGCACAGATTGTAAAAGTGTGCATTGGAACATTTCATTTTGCTTGGATATATCCCTGTTTAAAATCAATAAAAATATTGTTGAGATAATTTATTTGTCAGGCTTGTAATTTTTGTTTTTTCTAAAATCCCCTCCATTATTCCTGTAAAATGTACTGCAAAATAGCTGTCTTGTTCCTATTAAGAGAATCCCCCATAGTTGTAAGTTCCTGTTGAGTATGCACATGGTGTGTTTAAAAAGACACTTTTTAAAAGTTTTAGAGAATGTACAGAATGGCTGATTGCTGTGTTTAAATTTACAATTGATGGATATGACAGCAGCATTTAAGTATTGTCTGATACTAATTTTTTTATGTGGCAAGACAGGGCATCTTGTTCTGGTGTTTCTGAGCAGCTGGGGCAGATGAGCCCCTTGTGGTTACAACTTGAGCAGTGGCTAAAAGCTCAGGAGCTACTTTACTATAGTGTGAAGACAGTAAGAATAAAGAACACTAAGGCTAAACCAACCTTGGAGAAGTCCTGCTTGTCTAAATTGGTTTCTGTAAGGCTTAGTCAGGCTAAACTGGAAGGTGTTAGCCTGACCAAAAAATGCACATGGACACCCAAAGCATTGGTGTTCATGTATACGACCACCAAACGCTTTCAAAATATAATAATCATGTAGCAACATACCTGCGTAAAGATGTACGAGACTAACTTCGCAACCTCGGCTTGCTATGAGGACCAGGCCCCCAGCCCCCGGCATCACCTGATGCCGGTGACCAGGAGAAGGGAGGTCGGAAGCGGTTTGTGCCGACAGAAACGCAGCTTTGTGCGGTAAGACTCGCGGTGGTGGCGTGTGTGTTTACATCAACACTGAATAGTGCGAGAACAAACGTGATCTACCTTCTGTTCATCGCTAGTGGAGTTTGTGACTGTTAGATGCAGGCCATTTTATTTACTACAGGAATTCACCCCTGTTTTTATTGTTGGAGTATAAATTCCACCGAGCGTTAATGCTAGGGAGGCGCTTTATGTACTGTACGCGGCTATCAGAGTGCACACCCCGAAGGACTGTTTATCATTGCCGGAGGTTTCCGAGAGGAACACACTGGATCTTGTTTACACAAACATTCCCAGCGCTTACCGTACAGAGCCCCGCCTCATCTTGGATACTCAGACCACATCTCTGTATGCTGTAATTACACTGCACTGACTGGCAGATGTTTAGGGAGGCTGCAACCAACGGCGACTCTGTTAACCTGGAGGAGTACACAACATCAGTGATCAGCTATATCGGCAAGTGCATTGATGACATGCTGACTCCAAAACCATCACAACACGCTCCAACCAGAAACCGCGGATGACCACAGAGGTGCGTGCGCTGCAGCACAACTAGCAGATGTTTTTACTTTACACATGCCTTAAAACTGATACCATCACCCCTGTGCCGAAAAAGTCAGCAGTCTCCTGCCTCAATGCACTCACACCCATCATGATAAATGCTTCAAAAGGCTCATCATGAGGCACATTAGGACCTTGCTGCCTCCCACACTGGACCCGTTACAGTTTTCGTACCGTCCGAACCGTTTTACGATCGATGCCATTGCCACAACCCTCTATCTGGCCCTCACACACCTGGACAATAAAGACACATACATACGAATGCTGTTTATAGACTTCAGTTCAGCATCTGATTGAGATGCTGAGCCTGCTGGGCCTGAACACCACCTGCTTAACACACTGAACTGATCTACCTCAACCTACACATATGCACACACACTCAACCCTCAAGCCATCAGGCTGCTCAACACAGAACTGAACTACCTCACACACACACACCCACACACACTGATTCAACACAAATAGATGGAAACAAAAAAAACCAAAACATTTTTGTTAAGCACAGTCACTGTTAAATTTGCAAATTTGCTATTTCCACAATATTGCTGTTTACTTGCACAGTCTTACCTGCACATTTTACAATTTGGTTGGCGCTATTTAAATGTTCTGTCTATCATTTATAATTTTTTTGGCCTTAAGTGTGAAGCAAAAGATGAGCAGAAGATCTACATAGAAAACAAAGATGACAATAAAGTGGGATTGAAGAACAATTAGGTGTTGTGGCAGATTGCTGCCGATGTTTATTAGTTTCCATAATGCAGTGGTTCACAGGTTTAATGACAGCACTGTTATGATGAAAAGACTTAAGTGAACCTCACGCCCCTGTGTACTTTATTTTCTCACATACGCTTTTTGAGGGCGTACTGGTGCATTATGGAATGCTGTGGTGTATAAGCTAAGCCTAGATTTTCATTAAAGCATAGTTATTATTCATTTGAGTTTTCTAAACTAAATTTATACTACTGTAGACTTATAGTAAAAATATATTTCAGACTTACATTAAAATCAACCCAGGCGTTTGTATGTAACTCACCTCTACGTAAAGGATGGGGAAAATCCCAACTTTATCTCCAAGCATGCCTTCAGCCCAGTTTTCATCCACTCTGCGAATCACCGTCAAAATCTCATCCTAGAGCAAGAAAACTCTTTTAAATATGTGCATTGATATGGCTGTTAGAGATAGAGCATAAATATTTAAAGTGCATTGCAATTTAAACAAACAAATTTAAAGAATTCCAAAAAAAAAGTCCAAGCACGCAGATCTACAAAACTCTAAAGTGAGAGTATATTAAAGTAAGGTCAAGTTTTCTGCGATATATATTGTAATATAAAAAAAGTTATCAGATGAATTGAATAGCTGAATAAATAACTATTTAGGAATTCATTATTTTTGAATGATTGGATTGATTTCGTAAGGAAGTAAATCTGTGTAAAATATAATACACAAATTATATGCATGGATAAATACAATAGAATAAACATGAAATAAACAGGGCTTAAATTTCTCTGGAGATTCAGATACAGAAATTGTATCAGTGTGACTATTGCAGTGTTGATGTTGAAACAATGTCTGGTCTATGTAAAACTAATTAGAAACCTATATCAGGTTTGTATTAATGTTAACATAAAGATATAAAATCTAATGACCAGTTGAAGTATATTTCAAAAAAATATTTTTAAAAGGAATTGCAGATTTTTCACAGATTACTACCTCCATCATCAAATTTATTATTAGCACAATTCTAATTGTCTGCAGAGTTCTTATTGTCTTATTAATTTGTTTTAAATTCCTAATTTAGTAACAATATACACAACAGATTCAAAATAATTTCAGGAAAAAACAATGGCATTTTTCCTCTTGGCTGTCAACTGTGAGTAACGTCACTCCAGAATACATACACGCCCCATAGTATAGTTCTGTTCCTGTTTAAAACTGTGTTTGTATTATGTCACAATTTATGCTTCATACAATTTACAATTCCAAAGCTAAAATACAATCCTATGATGTAAGAGTCTAAACGCTTACACTTACTATTCAAACCTGCGATTTTTTAAGGATTTAAGATGTTTATAATGTACTGCATTAAAATCCCTTTTTTTCAAAATTATGAGAGGAAAAGGTTAACAAAAGAAAAAAATATATACAATTGATCCATTTGATAATTCTTTCTTTATTAGCATTTTTAAAACTAGTAAAGCAACCTAAACTTTTATCTCCAATTTTCCCCAATTATTTATTAAATTCAAACCTGCGATTTTTTAAGGATTTAAGATGTTTATAATGTACTGCATTAAAATCCCTTTTTTTCAAAATTATGAGAGGAAAAGGTTAACAAAAGAAAAAAATATATACAATTGGTCCATTTGATAATTCTTTCTTTATTAGCATTTTTAAAACTAGTAAAGCAACCTAAACTTTTATCTCCAATTTTCCCCAATTATTTATTAAATTCAAACCTGCGATTTTTTAAGGATTTAAGATGTTTATAATGTACTGCATTAAAATCCCTTTTTTTCAAAATTATGAGAGGAAAAGGTTAACAAAAGAAAAAAATATATACAATTGGTCCATTTGATAATTCTTTCTTTATTAGCATTTTTAAAACTAGTTAAAGCAACCTAAACTTTTATCTCCAATTTTCTCCAATTATTTATTAAATTATGACAGTGAGTCAGACTTCCTGTTAAAACACAATATAGAGTGGGTGGTTCATACAGCTGAGGTGTGTGTGTTTGCATATAAACTGAGCCAAACAGATGGCAGGAAACAATATTTAATTTGATCCAAGTGCACACACAAGGCTCATTCTGTTCTCTCACACACACAAACACACACACCTGCGCTAAGAGGCAAGCACTCTATCTGTGAGTGAATCAATCATCCCACCTCCTTTTCTCTTTTTTTTTTTTTAGTTTCTCTTATCATCTGCCGCACAGTGACTCAGGAACACAGTGGCTTCAATCTTACACTAGAAATTGTTGCTTGCAAATTAAGTATTGCCGTTATTCAGATTATACAAATCTCCTTGGTTCAGGTAACGTGTCTGGGATTGCAAGAATTAACAAGTAGAAGCTTTTGTACAAAATCTTTACTCACAGTTGAATTTGAAGTAAAGCAGTTATAAAATAAACAACCTTGTTTTTCTTTTCAATGGCAAAATGGAATAAAACAAACACAAAGGGCAACTAAAAATCTAAATAAAAAAACATGGTATAATGAATATTTTTTTTAATGTCAATTAACAACATGGTGTCCACACTTACCATTCAGCAGAAATCACATGACAGCAACTCAGTGAAGATGACTTGCTGAAGTTCAAACCAAGCATCAGAATGGAGAAGAAAGGGGATTTAAGTGACTTTGAATGTGAAATGGTTGTTGGTGCCAGATGGGCTGGTCTGGGTATTTTAAAAACTGCTGATCTACTAGGATTTTCATGCACAACCATCTTTAGGGTTTACAGAAAATGGTCAGAAAAGAGAAAATATCTAGTAAGCGGCAGTTGTGTGGACGAAAATACCTTGCTGAGGTCAGAGGAGAATGGCCAGACTGGTTAGAGATAATAGAAAGGCAGCAGTAACTCAAATAACCACTTGTTACAACCAAGATATGCAGAATACCATCTCTGAAGGCACAAAACATTGAACCCTGAAGTAGGGGTGCCGCTCCTGAACCGGGTGCCACTCCTGTCAGCTAAACAATTTTTGTTGAGGAGTAAATTAGGACATCCCAACATTCCTACTTAGAATAGCTAAAATCACACATCGGTGTATCACATCAGGTGCACATGATTAGAACATTGTTTGTTGTTTTTTTAAAAGAGGATATACATTTATAATCCCTTTCTGTCACTTACTCAGATGTTGTCTCGAATGACGACAATAGGGGTCATATTTTGGGAGCCCAAAGTACCTCTGATCTATTTTGGAAAGGCCTATAAAATTGGTTGAGCAGAATTTGCATAGCTGGTCATGCCCCGGACTTCTGATATAAATAGACCAGCTGCGATCCCTGTCTACGCAGCATGGCAGGGAGTGGTGAGGAGGGGTGAGATCCAGATACGCTGGTGCCTTGGCTTTCACCTCTCTGAAAGGGACATTCAACCTCCTACCACTGCACCTTCCGCAAACCAACCACAGCGATTCCACCCACGGTACTCCGAGTGTGTCCATGTGGGAGCCACTGGAGGCTTGGGAAGCCTTTCCATTGCTTCAAAGTGGCTTCTCAGGACCATTCGGCTTGGCTACGCGATTCAGTTCACCAGGCGCCTGTCCAGGTCCAGGGGCATTCTCAAGACTTCGGTCTGAGACCATAGTGCTGCTGTCCTGTGTGCGGAGGTTGCGTCCCTTCTCTGGAAGGATGCAATCAATCCTGTTCCCAGGGCTGAGATAAAGCAGGGGTTTTACAGCCCCTACTTTATTGTACCCAAGTAAGGTGGGTAGCAGGCCTATCCTGGATTTGAGGAGGCTGTACCGAGCCCTTCACAGGTTCCCGGTCAAGATGCAGACTCTCAGGCACATGCTGACATGCATAAAGCCCCTGGATTGGTTTGTGGCTGTGAACCTGAAGGACGCATATTTTTATGTCTCGATCCTTCCAAGGCACAGACCGTTTCTGTGGTCAGTACACATATCAGTACAAGGTCCTCCCTTTGGGCTGTCCCTGTCCCCACTTCTTCACGAAGCTCGCAGAGGCCACCTTATTCCCCTTTTGTGAGGCTGCTGTGCGCATCCTCAACTATCTCGATGACTGGCTACTTTTAGCTTACTTGTGAGAGCTCACTTTTCCAGAGGGATATCTGCCATATCAGCCCTGGCAAATGGGTCGTCCATAGCAGATATATGTAGAGCCGCAGGTTGGACTACCTCCAACACATTCGCTAGATTCTACAACCTGCGAATGGAACCCGTGTCCTCTAGAGTCTTGTCCTAGAGTCTAGAGTCAAGACCTTTAGCGTGAGAATCAGCAACTCCAGGCCAGGGTCCTTGACCGGAAAAAGGTGAGATAGGATGAGGAGCTCGGTCACCAGGTAGGAGCTCGGAGTGGAGACACTACTCGTCCACATCGAGAAGAACCAGTTGAGGTGGCTCAGGTCACCTGTTTCAGATGCCTCCGGGACACCTTGCTGGGGAGGTGTTCCGGACATGTCCCACCAGAAAGAGACCCCGGGAAAGACCCGGACTTTGTTCCCCAGGAAAAGCTGGATGAGGTGTCTGGCAAGAGGGAAGTCTGGGTGTCTCTTCTTAGACTGGTACGCTCTTGACCTTCAAGAGGCAAAAAAAATGGATGGAAAGATATTTATATAAAAATTGCCAAAGTCTAAGTTACTAAGATGTCTGAGTGATGTAACTGACTGCTGCACTTAATATAGCAAACACCTAGCAAAAACCTATATTGTTCTGGCTCATACTATATATATATATATATATATATATATATATATATATATATATACTATATATATATATACTATATTACTATAACGTACATTTAAAAACAATTCCTTAAATAATCTCAATGAAGAACTAGAAATTTTCAGTTCTTCCCTCCCTCTCTCTCATGAATATTCTCTGTGCTGCTCCAGAGCCTCCAGCTGCCCCTCTCCAGCATCCGTTTCCTCCACAGATAAAGCATCTCTACCAATAACACACACACACACACACACACACAAACATACACAGAGAAGTGTGTATTCAGACCAACTAGGGAATACATAGCAAGCAACATGTACCATTTCTAAAGTAAAGATAAGGAGGGCTGAAATATAAATCAGGTGTTTCCACAGTGACCGTTTTAGCCTCACTGCAACTCCAAGGACATTTTTCCCAAAAGGGATTTTTCTTCCCCAAAAAAGTTACATCAATCCCCACACATCACTCAAGATACCATTCTCGAACTAAATAAATATTAGCTATAGTAGTTTCTTCTGAGCAATTAAACTATGCTAAAATTACTTTCTTTTAATTATATTTATATTAATTTTTAGCTATGGATCAGTTAATTAAACAGGCAATAAACCAAGAGAAGAATCATCAGGGAAAAAACCTAAAAGCTATTCTTTAAATACTGAGCTTTAGTATCCACACAAATTGCATTTACATCTCGTAACTTTTCTTTTCTTTTTCTTGCCATTATTATGTCACAGGATACTGACAGGATTTATAGAGTAACAATGTTATTGTATTGGGCAGCAGATGTTTCCTGTACATATGACAATAAACTCTTGAATCCTAAAACTTTCTTTCCTTATGCTATTGTTTAAGAGCATAGCAGAGCAAGTAATTAGATATTTCTGCTGGTATGCAAATAGTGAAATATGCAAATTATGCATAAGGGGCAAAATATTGTATAATAGATGGCACAGTGGAAATTGAATCAGAATAGATAATTTCTGAATACTGAAAATAGATTTCTTTATTTTCTCTTCTGCATTCTGGACAGCCACTTCCACGGCATCCAATGCCTAGGAGTGTCTCACCAAAAGGCTTGTTGGGAAAAATGCTAAAAATGACGGTGACGCAAGCAACACATAAGTATAATACAGCAATAAGTCATAACTGGCGATAATATATACATATTAGGAGTAGCACTAAAAGGAAGAATGAAATGAAGCTAAACCTGATGTAAAATTAGGGCAGATAACAAGAAAAATAGGGACGGTGTGCTATCGAAATCTACAATATAAACAAAATATAGGTGTGTTTGTGTGAAAACAAACAAATTAGCATAGATAAAGTACAAAAATCACACTCAAGACACAGTGGTACTGAGAGGCAATTTTATTGAAAGGCCCTACAACTAATTAACTGGAATAACTTTATCCTCGGCAGTGAGGGGTAAAAGGAATATATAGGGCAAGGAAAAGGTGGAAGAATAGATGAAAGAGAGAATTCGTCGGAAGAAACCAGGGGTGGCGATAGTATGGGCAGAGGAGACACACTACTTATTGGAACCCGTGACAATTTACAACGGAAATTTTTAACACCAGTAGAGGTACCAGATTTTTCAGTGGTATGAGGATGAATAACAGTGTCGGTTTGTGTTCAGACATCACAGGTTTGGGGAGGAAAAACTACACTCACAGGTGAGATATTTTCCTCCAGAGTGCGTAGATAGATGAGATGGTCTAGAAAAACACCAATCTCCCCAGTCAGGCAGGCTAGTTGGGAACGCCACACCCGTCGGATGTATTCCCTAAGTCTAGCATTTAAACGAGCTAGAAAGAGAAATGGAGAAAAGTGTTTAGAGGAATGAAGTACCACTGGTCATGATTTTATATAATTATGTCGGAAAAGTCATCATAAACTGGGTAAACAACTGAGTGCAGAAATAAGAGAAATAATTAAAGAAAAACAAAATAGGTGATTCTAGAGTGAAATGACAAATTATTAAATGGTTAGACTAAATAGGTGATTTTAAAATATAATTTAATAGTAGTAGTTTAAGCAACAACAAAAATATATCAACCTTTTATAGAAGAGAAGAGTAAATATAAATTAAACTTACGCATTGTCAGCAGATAAATATTCAAAAATTCCACAGCGAAAAGGGTCTCGGCTTGCAAGCCAAGTGTGAAAAAATCAGGAAGAGAATAGCTTTTATATTGACAAAATCTTTTTTTTTACAAACAGGAAGTCAAATTCGACTTTAATAGGAAATTATCTCACAATGAAAAAAATCACATCATAATGCAACCCAGACCACAGGTATTGTTACCTCACAATTCCACGGGTATAAAAGGACTGGATTTTCAAAGAATCTTTGCACTTGCTTTTGGTATTATATTTTTTTACGGAGGTTTTGCTTTTTGCTTGTGCCATTTATTATTGGAAAGATCTTCTGTTGAATCCTATGAATGCTTTCTGACTGCAATAAATTGGAGATTTTTGCTCTTCTCACATTGGACTCAAGACTTTTATTCTTTTTAGAAGTAAATTATTTTCTTTGATAATTTAATTAGGATATAGTAGAAATTAGCTCAGCATTTGATACCCCTGGAGGAGGGCTCTGAGTACCGACATATTTAATTGGTGACCACTAAAGGATGGTCAGCGTAACGTCGTGAACCTGAACTAGGACCTCTTACCCGTTGGGTCACAGAAGCCGGCACATCTTATAAGGTAAGCAGACACCTGTTAAACTCAAAGTCTGTATATAGTTTATCTGTGGCCTGAAAAAGGGAGGAGTGGCCCTGGGGAGGGTGAAGGCAGCTGGCCTCGGGCTAAAATAACCTAAGGGGTGTAGTAGGAAAATTAATATATGATAGACATAATAGAAAACTTGGTGATGGGAGTAAAAAATGTCAGCCTGTGTAGTAATTGTGTGAGTGAGGGGGCCCCCCGATCGGAGAGTCACCGTCTTTTAGAGACAGGGTGAGACCCGATAAAGTGAAGTTAAAAGTGCGGAGAGTCACTGTCTATTAGAGATGGGGTAGGACCCGGTGAAGTAAAGTGTTGGTGCGTCACTGCTATTAGAGCAGGTTGGGACAAAGGTAAAGTGAATATTGAGTAAATTGTGTTGCGGAGCGTCACTACAGTGAGTGCAGAGTGGCAGGCTGCATTTGAATGTGGGGTGGGACCTGAAAATTATTGGTTAGGATGTAATTTTTCTTTATGTACTAATGGAATGGTAAGAGGGATATTGGCTCTGATTGGAGTGTTGGTTATTGTATATGCATAGCTAGAAGGTTTCTGGGTTATTTTGTGGATTTTTGGGTGTTAAAGAAGTTAAGCTAGGGAGGAATAAAGTATACACCCACACGCATACACATATTAACCCTTTACTAACACGTACTGACTAGACATATGTACACTACCCCATACTAACAAACATACATTTCTAACTACAATAAAAAATAGAGAAGGAGTGGCTAAGGCCAGGCTAAAAATAAGAGTGAATGTTGAATGGCATTATTTGATGATGAAAGTTTTTTGAATATAAACCCGCCCAAGATAATTATTGCTCAGGTTTGACAGCAACTGTTGTAGTTAAACCACGAGAGGTACACTGGGAAAGAGACCCAGTAACATTTATATTAGAAGATAGAATAAATTCGTTAGATAGTCCAGCGCGACCTGCATTATCTGTAAAACGAATACACGTTAAATTGATTTGGTCAAAGAGAAATAGTATCCTAGGACACAGACGCAAAGCAAGCAGAGCAAGACAAGGGTGCATTATGAGTAAAGAACGATCTGAGTTTTATATTTTAATAAAACATTATAATTATAATAAACATTATAATAATAAAACATAAAGAAGCTGAAAAAGACATCAAGAAATATATGAAAAAGTAGAAAGATCTAACTAAAGGAGTTGCAATGGCCAGAAAGTGGAACAATTAAAAGAAAAGGTATGAATTAAATGTTAGGCTGAGGCAAAGAAAGAAAAAAAAATAAAACAGAAAAGAAGCTGCAGATTGTAGAATGGTTTGAGACAGAATGACAAGAAAGGCAAGAAAGACAGAGAAGAGAAGAGAAGAGAAGAGAAGAGAAGAGAAGAGAAGAGAAGAGAAGAGAAGAGAAGAGAAGAGAAGAGAAGAGAAGAGTCAGGAGAAGAAATAGGCATGGAAATATTGTCAGGACGTATTGTGGGAGGAATAACACAGAAGGCAGCAGAGAGACCTGAGACCCATTCAAATGGAAGCCCAGAAGAAATGATAAGCCAAATAGCCAGCTCAGATCCAAACAGAGTAAACGATTACTGTGAAACCAAAATACAACAATCCATAAAACCAGTGACTCAAAGTACCCCAAATGAACAGACAAATAATGTACCTAGAAATACACCAAAACTACCAGTCTGGCATAAAAACTCACTTAAAGAAGTACAGCAAAGACTCAATAAACATCAGACACAAGAGCAGAATAAAGAAAAAATGACAAAACAAGGAGCAGAGAATGAAGGACAGATAGAAAACTGCAGAGACCAGACAGAAAACTCAGGAGAACTGAGTCATGCCTTAAGATGGATGGAAATACATGGAAGAGTAAAAATGATACCTGAAGACTGACAGGATGAGAGAAGGAAAATGGAAAAAATGGTAAAGGAGCAAAAGTCGTTGAACAAAGGACAGGAGATACTAGAGCAAATGGAGAACAAAGCACAACTCGCAACAGAGAAAATGCAGGAGTTAGAAACATCACAATGGCAGATGCTCCGAAAGGCCACCGAGATAAGCCCCAAACAACAACAAATGGCAGAAAACATGAGAACAGAAGTAAGGCACAACATAGAACTTCAGAAAGCAGCAATAAACACTTCTGCTACAGTAATAAGAGAACTTCATGAGCAGCAAATGCAGAGGGAAAATGAGGAAGATGTGCGAGGAGAAAATGTTAAAGGAGGACTGATAAATTTAAGAAGGGTCATGGAGGAGCAAGTAAAAGTCTGTCTGAAATGCACATGCAGACACGGTATCAGAAGAAAAGAGATGAAAGAAATTATGAAGTCAACACAGAGGATGACCACTGTACACAGTATCCTTTAATAATAAAAGGAGAAAAACATCATTATGTTCCCTGGACATTCATGGATGTCACAGGTTTAATAAACTGACTGCCAAATGTCTGTGATGGAGCCTAGAAATGGATAACACGGTTCGAGGAGCATACCACTGGACATCACCTAGCTGTAGGAGATGTGAAACAATACTATCCCAATTATTGGGAAAAGCCAGAATGGCTGAAATATTTGATCAAGCAGGACAAAAAGAAATGGCGGATGACCCACACCAAGACCAGAGGCCTTTGGGGCCCTATAAAAACAGTATCTGGGATGCGTTAAGAGCTGCCTACCCAACAAATGCTGATCCAGGAAGAGTGGAAAAAAAACTAAACTGGAGGACAATGAAGGCATTGGTCAGTTTATTCTCAAACTACAGAGCACATGGGGGCAAGAGATAGGTCCCCGCTGTAATGAAACAACTGCAAGTGAAGTTTTATTCAGGCTGATGCTGAAAAGAGCGTTACCCACTGATGTGCAAGAACAACTGGAAACAGTGGTAGGGCTTAGTTCAATTCCCTGGTCTACATTTGAAGCCAAGGTGATTCATTATACAGAACTACACCTAAAAAAAGGAGAAAGATGCAAGAAAAGCAGCAGAAAACTTATTAGTGCAACTACATAAAGCCCAACTGGGAGAGCTGACACAGAACAAACAAGAACTACAAGAAAAAAAGAAGGAGCTGCCAAACAAGCAGCCCTGTTGGTAGCAGAACCTCAAGCAGAGGCAGCAGCGCCGCTACCACCACAAAACACGAACCAAGCAGTACCTCAACCGCCAACACACATGTGAAGATGCCATGGGGGAGCTGATGCAGTGTACCACCTCGCTGCATTCTGCACAAGAACCAACAATTTTAGCGGAAATCGGGAATAAGTTAACAGCACCATTCCTGATTAGCACAGGATCAACGTTCACTAGTATAGGTAAAGAAGGCTCTAAGCTTCCCCTCTCCCGTAGATCAATAAAAACAATGGGCTTCTCGGGAAAAACCCAGACACTACGATTCACAGAGCCTCAAGATATAACAGTCAAAGGACTTACAGTACAATTACCCTTACTCTATTTACCAGATGCACCAGCAAACTTACTAGGAAGAGATGTACTCTTTAAATTAGCAGCAAAAATACATTGTGCTCCCACAGAAGTGTGGGTTACACTTTCAGAACCTCTAGCTCAACAATATGTGGTTATGGAAAAAGAAAATGAACATTGTACATTTGATAAAGTATACTGGCTAGAACTGGAAGAAAGAACAACAACAAATCTGTGGAAAATTTACACAGAATGGAAACCATGGCTAACATTTATGCGATCAGACTGCAGAGAAGCAAGAGACCCTTGGCACTGCAAACTAATGTATGATTAGGACAAAATGAAGAATATGACTGGCTCTGGACTGGACAGACAGAAGGCTGGGCATACAATATAAAGATAACTGACATCATAGTAGGAAAACAAGGAGTGGCAGCACGAACTTAGCTGCCACCAGAGACTGGTATCAAGTACAAAATGCTGCTCCACGTCACCCTGATGATCGGAGAAAGTTTTGAGTCTAAGGATTTAGGACAGATGATTAGGGAATCAGGACAGGTGAGAGAGTGGACACCAACAAATAACCCGTACATACATCTATCACCAGACAAAAAGTACCTTAGAATATCACTTGTATCGCACAACAGCCACACAAGTGATGGTTAGCAGGAAAGTAGGGATTCAGGCAGAGACAGAAACTGAAGCACAAATGTCACAACAAACAGAAGAACAAGAATTAACTGAACAAGAGAAAGGTGAGGTTCCAGAGCAAATATGGTCAAAACATCAAACAGACGTAGGGCTAGTGAAATCAGCAGGATTAGTAAAAATACAAGGAAAGCCGAATGTGAAGCTACCTTACCAGAGGCAATACCCGCTATCACAACAAGCAGTGGATGGCATTCGGCCTACAATAGAAGGTTTAGTAGAGGCAGGAGTTTTAATACCAACTAGAAGCCCTTGCAACACTTGATTTAAGTCCAGTAAATCAAGTGGTAGTGGCAGAAACACCGGTGGTACCAGATCCACATACACTATTGTCAAATATTCCGGATGGAACAAAATGGTACACTGTGATAGATTTATGCTCAGCATTCTTCAGCATTCCATTGCACCCTGAGTCACAAGCTCTGTTTGCATTCACTTATGAAGAAAAACAGCACACTTCTACCAGATTACCACAAGGCTATTGTGAAAGCCCATCAATTTTCAACCGGGTGTTATCTCGAGATTTAGCAAATTTACATATTACGAGTCGTCTTCTACAATATGTGGATGACCTGCTGATATGTAGTCAGACTAAATAATAGTGCTTACAAGATTCATTAACTGTTTTGAAAACATTTGCACTGAACGGGCATGAAGTTAACAAAGACAAACTTCAATTCTGCAAACAGAAAGTAGAATATTTAGGATGAGCACTTTAAGGTACGATGTGTCATTCCTTGGCATGGCAGGGTTCAGTAACCCGTGGATATGCGATTTTGCATTGAAAGTACAACCACTAAAAGATATGATAAAAGCGGCAGATCAAACAAAACTGAGCACCCCTCTTACTTACTACAGAGGGAGAGGGATCTTTTGAATTAATAAAAAGTGCACAAGCCTCAGCCCCAGCGCTGGCTAGTCCAGATTATAGTAAACTATTAGGGTTTGCATCAGCAATCCTAACACAACAAAAACCAGGAATGGGAAAACAATCCATTGATTGCTTTAGTACAGCACTGGATAATGGCATGCCACCATGTTACCGTGCTGTTGCGGCCGCTGCATTTGCATATGAAAAAAGCGTCAACCATCATTATGGGTCACCCAGTAACCCTATACACATTGCATGCATTGCATGCTCTGTTGACTAGACAAAATTGTGTATTAACCGATGCCAGACGAACTGGCTATAATGTAATACTATCAGCACCAGAATTACCCACTGAAAGGTGTAGTACAATTAGTCCTGTTGATAGAATGGTATTAACAAGACCAGAATAAATACATCTTTTTTGTGGATGGTTTATGCTATCATACAAAAGGGCAATAAAGCTGGGTACACAGTTATGGAATATGTTAAAGAGACTCTTTTACAGTTGGAGTAAGCGCAGCAGTACCACAACCATGCTCAGCACAATTAGCAAAATTAAAGGCCCTAACCTCAGCCCGTGAATTAGGAGCAGGACAGGATTGTACAGTTTATACTGATTCGGCATATGCATATGGGGTCTGTCATGCATTTGGAGCAATATGGGCACAAAGAGGGTTTTTAAGGGCAGACGGATCAACAGTAACACATGGACCAGCAATATCTGAACGATTAAGAGCCATGATGTTACCTAAAGCATTAGCAATCATTAAGTGCATGGCACATAAAAAAGATGATTCACTTGTTACTAGGGGTAACACCGCAGCTGATGAAATGGCTAGAAGGGAAGCCGTAGGAAACATTCATGTAATGGCACTAATGTAGGAAAAAGAGCAAACCCCAGTACAATTAAATGTAACAATACAGGATATCAGAGAATATCAAGAGACAGCAAGTCCAGAAGAAAAATTATGGAAGAAGCGAGGGGCTGTACTAGATCCAAGCACAGGAGTATAGAGAAGTTGTGACGGAATCTGTGTAGCTCCCATCGCTCTCCTCCCGATGTTAATAAAAGATGCACACAGAGTAGATCACTGCAATAAAAGAGCAACTAAAATCAGAAAAGAGTGGTGGTCACCATATTTGGCAGCAATGATAGACAAATCCCTCAGGATTGTGCAATACAGAATGTGTGAAAACATTTTACAGCTCCAATAAGTCATATTCCGCAACCACAGGGACCCTTCAGACATATTATGATGGATTTTTTTGACATGGTAGACAGCAAAGAGGGAAAGAGATACATTCTAGTAATAATGGATCGATTTAGTAAATGGGTGGAAGCAATTGCTACAGCTAAAAATAATGCCACAACAGTGGCTAAATTTCTGTGCAGGGACGTAATCCCAAGATTTGGAATCCCAGATAAACTAAGCTCAGACAATGGAGCACATTTCAGGATCAGGAAACCTTATGAGGGCCCTCAGACAGATTATACCATGACAGTAGAAATCCAGACACCAGAGCCAGAAAAACAGAATGGTAATGAAGTTAAGACTATATGACTAACAGTGACAGGGCAGCCGATAAACGACACATGTAAGACAATCCTTCCCCTGTGGAACTTTGGTGTGGAGAACAATCAAACATTTCGGAATGTGATTCACAACAAACAATTCAGTGTAACAGTATACTCATCGCAATGGCAAAAAAGGAAAGGTGTACAACAAATTATAATTGACTTATAGGCCAAATGCACCTCTGAAAAAGGAGGTGTATGCAAACCCCCCTGACAAAACTACCGAAATGGGGAGATGATTGGCTTACCTCTGACATAACCAAACTAATGAATGTCACTTTGATAAATACAGGTTCTACCATGGAGAAGGAGGTTCAGTTAGATACCAATCTTCATAAACAATGGCTATATGATTCATGATTCATTATGAAACATGTGGCAAACTCCTTGCTCTGGTCCAAGCATCATATCTAACGCGAAGCGGTTTTAAACTGTCATCATGGTGGTAGTGTGTAACAAGACAGTCTCTGCTCATAATGGCCTTCAGGTACACCAACTGGTATCCCTCTCCAGTCAACATATATACAACGCGGACAAAGAACCAAGTTGGTTCAACTGGCTTTTCTCATCAGGCGGGTTAGCAGGACTTGCTCTAATAGGCACAAGCATTCTTAATGTACTTGTATTAATTGCACTTATAGGCTGTTCCATTACTATGCTCTATAATTGCTAAAACAGCTCAAAGAATAGTTGGTCAATATGTCATTATGCATGTGAAAGATCCGGACACAATGCCTGTTACGGACATAATAGAAGACAGCGTGGTAGACATAAAAGAAGAACTGATAACACCAAACATGCACTAAGATTTAAATGAATGATTTAATAATTATTGTAAATACCACAAAGAATGTATAGATTAACATCTAATCAAACATTACCTATGTTTTAATGATAAAGAGTTGGTTAAGATATGATTTCATGAGTATTTCTTTTTTGTCGTGCTGTATGTTTTTAAGTCTTTTGTGCAGTTAATGCTGATGTCCCAGAGACTGCACCACCCGCGGCAGTGATCCTGAGACGTGCCTGTGTCCAAATGGAACCCTGCTCAGATGGTTTCCTGTACAGGGTGGCGGAGGACAAAGAACCTCTTATTCAAAGTTGCAAGGCCTGCCAGATGATAGCAGTTGAACCAGGACAGGATGGAATTGTGCAAAATGTGTGGTATTCCTACCTGTCTGAACAGGAGCTTTTCCAATGGGATTCTTTACCAGAGGACCTATGGCCTTTATTCTTACTTTTTCAACATGCGGATATAATCAGATATAATGGAACATGGATGCACCGTGAACAGAAGGATACGTATTGGCTAGAGGAAGGACTGAGTCTTGAGGTACAGACATTTACAGTACGTCGTTCAATCTCTTTGGCACATGCGTATGGAACTCGTGCAGGACATGTTTTTTTGTTGTCACGTCATATTCAACAACAAACAGTTTTCAATCTTGTTACGTGTCCTTTTGTAGATATGAGTTATGGACATCACAGTCGAAGTCATTACTTACATGGCTACGGAACTTTTCTCGATGGCCACTTTATTATGCAGTCGACACTTGTAATGACACTATAGCCATTGTGCACGCCTACGAGCGACACAATCACAGACTTTGCAAGAATATATGGGCTGCTATACGAGCGGCAAGAAACTACACATTCCTCTACCTTATTGGATTAAGCATCCATCACATACCTGGTACTGGTAGGCTACCACGGACAAACAGAAAACTGGAACATCAACATATTTTTAAAGAATCTTGTTTTCCTTTTTATTTTTCATAACTGATTGATTTATCTTCTCTGATTCTCTCTGAATATTACACTGTGTTAGGTGGCCTTGGTGAGAATACTCACTGTCGTGCACACAGCGGGCAAGTGGGAATTTTCCCTCAGAATGAGCTGTGACTACTTTTGTGGCACACAGCGGGCAGAGTGGGAATTTTCCCTCAGAATTGGCTTTTGTTTCACCCTTTTTGAGAATGAGCCAATATGACAATTACTACTACGACAGTTCATTTGACTGCTTCATATATTGTGGGAAATGATTGTTGGTTTTATTGTTTAATTTTGTTTTCAATTTTTGTTTTGTGCTGAGATATTGATTATTGATTGATTATTGATTATATGGAATTCTAGAGTTCCAGTTTCCAAAGACGGAGGAATGATGTTGGGAAAAATGCTAAAAATTAGGGTGGCACGAGCAACACATACGTATGGTATGATAAGGTATTTTCCTTCAGAGTGCGTAGATGAATGAGACAGTTTAGAAAAACACCAATCTCCCAGTCAAGCAGGCTAGTTGGGAACGCCACACCTGTCGGATGTATTCCCTGCGTCTAGCAGTTAAACGAGCTAGAAAGAGAAATGGAGAAAAGTGTTTAGAGTAATGGAGTACCACTGGTCATGATTTTATATAATTATGTCTTAAAAGTAGATAAGTAATCATAAACTGTGTAAACAACTGCAAAAATAAAAGAAATAATTAAAGAAAAAAATGGTAGACAAATAGGTGATTCTAAGTGAACTACCAATATTAAAGTGGTGAGACTTAGATAATAGGTGATTTTTAGCAAAATATAATTTAATAGTAGTAGTTTAAGCAACAACAAAAAACATATAAAACTTTTATAAAAGAGAAGAGTAAATATAAATTATTAATATAAACTTACACATTATTAAATGGTTAGACTAAATAGGTGATTTTAAAAAATAATTTAATAGTAGTAGTAGTTTAAGCAACAACAAAAAAACAAAACTTTATAAAAGAGAAGAAGTATAAATATTCAATAAATTCCACAGCGAAAAGGGTCTCGGCTTAGCAGGAAAACAAGCCAAGTGTGTTCAAAATTCCACAGAAAAAATCAAGAAGAGAATCTCGGCTTGGCAGCTTTTAAAAATCAGCCAGTATTGACAACATCTTTTTTTACAAACAGAAAGTCAAATTCGACTTTAATAGGAAATCATCTCACAATTCACAAATTTTTAATGAAATCAATTACATCATAATGCATAATGCAACCCAGACCACAGGTATTGTTACCTCACAATGTAACCCAAATCACAATTACATCATCCTGAAATAAAGGTAACTACATCACAATGGGGAAGTTGCGAAATAATGGTAGCTAAATCACAATTGGTATTATACTCTTTACAGGGTATTATCTTTTAAGGGGTTTTGCTTTTTTTGCTTGTGGAGAGATTGCCTTCTGTTGGATCCTTTGAATGCTTTCTGACTGCAATAAATTTGAATTTTTTTGCTCTCCTCACCTTGGACTCAAGAGTTTTATTCTTTTTAGAAGTTTATTTTCTTTGATAATTTAATTAGGATATAGTATTCATTAGCTCAGCATTTAACACCCCTGCAAATGTGTCCACTCGGGAGGGCTCTGAGTTCCGACAGGTTGTGATCGAGACTTAGGTCAGCCCACACTGTGCTTATTTGTATCATTTGTTAGTGCTACTTAATAATTGCTACAGGTCCAGAAATACACCACTGTCTTTTGGGGGTATTTTTGCCTTTATTATAGGACAAAGGGATGAACGGGGGGGGGGGGGGGGGGGGACTCCAATGGGGGGGGGGGGGGGGGGGGGGGGCTTCCCATGGGGGGGGGGGGGGGGGCTCCCATGTGAAAGCTTATATTGGGTTGGTCATGGGTCAATTGTAAACTTGAAAAATAACTTGAAAATCAAATTAAAATAAAATAGTTCTTCGAAATTAAAGATACAATAAACAATAAACTGTCTAAATTAAAATAAATTTATCTGTCTTCTTTAGTTTTAGTTCTTTCACTACTCATGACCTAATATCATTTTGTGTTGATTCATCTATTAGTTGGTCTGTCTGTGTAGCCTGTTATACGTAAAAGCTTATAAATTGATTTGCTTTGTAAAACGTACCTTTGCGAAAGTGAGGCAGTCTTTGTCTTGGTCCTTGTCCTTCATCTCGAAGTCATACAGTGCTTTACCCTGTGGCGGTGTTTGTGAAAGTGGCCTAATGCACTGAACATAGCTCGCTGGCAGGAAGCCGTGGCTGCCGTTCAGCTCTCCGTGGTACCAGTTCTCATCCACTTTCCGTCGCAAGATGATGATATCACCTTTGTTGAACTTGAGGTCGCCGGACTCTTTACCCTCGTAGCTGTAAAGCGCCTTGCCGCAGGGTAGCTGAGGGACGTTCTACAGAGAACAGAGTGAAAAAAACCCACTATGATTTGTTTCTTTTTCTCCTTTCACTTTTTTGTTTCTCTGTTGATTTTTGTTAGTGCTACCAGTGTATAAAATCACATGCTGTTCATTGCTGCCTTTTAAATTGACAAAACTTAGTGCTGGTGAGAGGGTAACCTTGAATTTTAATCGTGATAACCGTAAAATCGTGTTTATTTCTCAGACTATAATCGTACCAATAAAATCTATACTGTAAGAGATGTTTGACCTAAACACATGTAATACTTTAACACTAGGGGTGTGACCAGACACCCATGAAATCAGACAAGAAATTGGGTTCTTTTGAAATCAACTTGTACTTAATGAAAGTCAACTTCTATTTAAATGAATTATATGTGGTAATTAACAACATATAAACACTTTGAAATGTTTTGCCACAAACTTTTTTTTTGTTATGTCCGTTATTAATTTGTGTGGTGCAGCTGTAGCAGCATCTGCTCGAACATTAATACCATGACAGCTGTTCAACTCGAGTGAAGCGCGGAACACCAAATCTAGCCTGTGTAGCGAGGTTTATTGTGTGTGTGAAGCATTTGATGTGTAGCTTGAATGCTGCCTCGTGCACAGACACATCCATATTTCGCAAATTGTCTGTTACAACAGCAATACAGATTGTGTTAGCAGAGGTGTACGGTATTAATTTCTTACAAATGTTACTTTTTGTCTTTGTCTTGTCTATCATTCTTTCGCCAGTTCTCATTTTTACAGGAAAACCAAAATGTTGCCACACAAAAGATGTGGCGGGGCATCTTCTATCGTTAAATTAGGGCTTAAACGATACAGCAAAAAACTATAATGATAAAATGTTTCATAACAAGTGATTTATAATAGATTTTGAAAACCGAGTTTTTCCTGATTTTTTTGGTGCTAGAACTTTCTTTATCTTCCATCAATAAGAAAATGCTGCCACCACATTCTTACACACACCAATACCCCTTTCAACTCTTTTGGTCCTTTCCTGCTGTCAGCAAGGGGGTCGTGACAACCTCGTAGAGGCTTAAAGAGCAAGGTCAAAAGGTTGGCGCTGTACAGTCACTCTATGTTTCAGATACAGAGTAAGACTTTAAGTGACAAGAGAGTTCATATACAAGAGATCATATTCCTACGTAAGCTGCATCCAGTCTCCATGCACTTTGTAATTTGAAATGCTCAAAAGGAAAGGAAAATATTTTATGGAAATTTAAATTTAAAGGTTGAAGTTACAAAAGGACTTTAAGTTGAGGGAAAATTTCACATTATGCAACACATCTATTTCATAGTTTAAAAACAGTCATTATTTTGAGTGAATTTTTAGCAATGCTTAAAGAAACTTGAATTTATTGTGCATTTAAAGAGTAACAATCAGTGTTAATTTTAGCCATACCTTTGTAAAACTTTTCTGGTAATTTTGGTTACAAGATAATGTTTATATTTGCATTGATTCTGCTTGCTAATATCTCTTGGATGATTACATATTATCTGGTAAGATCTGGTAATAGGTCTGGTAAGAGTCATATCACTTAATGCTTAAGTTCCTCCCTGATTATGGGAGCTGTAAATGCAGAGAAGGCTGTGAAAGATACTGTTGTGTCGAACAAGTAAATAAGATGTCACTCCTAGCAGTAAAATTAAGCAACCAACCTGTGAGGCTATTCCTCATGTTAAAGGACTAGCCATTTAAATGACTGTGAAAAAAACGTCTCGATATATATACATACGTGCTGGGACCAGGCCCCTCCTCAGGGAGGGACAGGGGCCCTACGGAGATCACATCCTGCCAGCTTGGGGTAGTATGTGAAGAGTCACCCAAGGACTGACACAAGGCAGTACTATCTAGGGAAGGCCCGGAGTGGTCTCCACACCAGGGGAAGACAACCAGACCCGGCGACTCAAGACCTAGAATGCTTCCAGGGAGAGGGTACCTCCGTACTGGAAACACTTAACTCAGTGCAAAAACACACATGAGGCCACCACCAGATGGCCCACTACATGCGGAACTCAACCTAGCTAGGGTTCCCTAGGGGAACCCACCTGGCTCTGGTCACCCCCGGCTAGTCCCTCTGCTGGACTGCTTGGGGGGCAGCTTGAAGGAAGGGTAAGGGGCGGTCCTGGGTCAGAAATGGTCCCATGTAGGACCCAAGTGGCGTAATCCTACCCCTTAGAGGAGGGGCGCCGGGAGCAAGCACTACGCCCTACCCGTCCCAAAACTCTATCCTTTGTTTAGAGACAGCGTCCCCTTTCCGCTTCCTCCGTAGCAGATGAAGAGATGATCAGAGCATCTAAAGCTCTGTGTGAGGTCCAGGTTTGCCCCTCAGGGCCCATACCGGACACAACAATGGCAGGTGGGATTCCCCTGCTGAGGGGGAATAGCTTGCAAGGTCACACACTGGTCCCAAAAGGGAAATCGTGGATACCTTGGGCATGTATCCTAGGTCCTCGGGACAACATGAGAGTCTGCCGGGCCAAATTTCAGGCACGTTCTGTTGACAAAGAAGGTCTGCAGGTCCTCCACCCTCTTGATCGAGGTGAGTGCAGTCAGCAAGGCCATTTTCAGAGAGAGGGCTCTAAGCTCCGCCAACTGCAAAGGCTCGAACGGGTCTCACTGTAGGCCCAGCGAGATGCAAAGAGGGAACAAGGCATGGTGCCAGAGAACGCGAACTCCTGCAGCCTCGGAGAAAACCTGATCACCAGATCATGGCCTGCCGAGATGGCAGCGACGTACACCTTTATAGTAGAGGCAGAGGGGCGCCTATCCAGCCCTACTTGCAGGAAAGAGAGAACTAATCTGATGCCACATCTCCATGGGTCTTCCCCCACGGGAAGCACGCCAATCGACAAAAATAGGCCACTTCAGGATGTACAGCCATCTCGTCAAGGGGGCTTTATTTTAGTCTGAATAATGGTGTTCACCACAGAGGGTGACAGATCTCTTAAGTCCTCCTGGTCGCGTCCAGGGACCACACATGGAGACTCCAGAGATCTGGGCGTGGGTGCCATATCGTGCCTCTGCCCAAGGAGAGAAGGTCCCTCCTTCCAAAACCTCCTCATGACTGAGAGTCCGGCAAACACATTGTGGTTTCCTGCACCCGCCCCCCCCGGGGTGTGCCATGACACCATGCCCATCTCGGGATCCGGCCGTGAAGCCAATGCTGAAGTGGTCTCATGTGCATCAGGCCCAGCAGAACCACCGCAAACCGAAGATGCTAAATGCCCCAGGAGCATCTGTGAAATTGCTTTAGGGGGACCACAGAGCTGCGCTTGAGGGGAGCTCACACATTTCAGCACCGCCTGGGCCCACTCTGGGGAGAGCCGAGCCCTCATCATGACCGAATCCAAATAGATACAGCTAAAAAAGATACTCTGCACAGGGAGAGTTTGGTCTTTTCCTAGTTGACCTGAAGCCCCAACTGGGTAAGTTGGTGGAGCACCCTGTCCCTGTGCACCAACCACCATCTCTTGTAATTAAGGATGCGTATGCCCGCCTCCCATAGGGTGGGCTATGGCAGCCTCCGCGAGCTCTGTGAAGACATGCGGGGACAAAGACAGTCCAAAGGGGAGGACCTTCTACTAGTATGCTCAACCTTTGAAGGCAAACCGCAGAAAAGGTCTGTGTCTTGGAAGGATCAAGACATGGAAGTACGCGTTCTTCAGGTCTACAGCCATGAACCAATCCTGGTATCCTACACATGTTAAGATGTGCTTGAAGGTTAGCATTTTCAACGGGAACTTGTGAAGGGCCTGGTTCAGCATACTCAAATCCAGGATCGGCCTGCTCCCCCGCTTTCTTGGGTAGAATGAAATAGGGTAAAACCCCTGTTTCATCTTGGCTCAGGGGACTCAGGCTCGATCGCGTCCTTTCGTAGAAGGGACGTGACCTCCGCACGCAGGTCAGTAGCATTCTTCGAGAATGCCCCTGAATCTGGGTGGGTGCCTGGTGAACTGAATCGTGTAGCCAAGCTGGATGGTCCGGAGAAGAGCCACTGGGAGGCACTGGAAAGGCTCACTCAAGTCCCCAGGTACTTCACCAATGGCTCCCACCGAGGACAAATTCAGAGTACCCCAGGAGGGATTGCTGTGGCTGGTTGGGGGAGATGCCATGGTAGGAAGGTGAGTATCCTTGCCACTGCAACAACTTCCCCACAGGGCCCGGGGCCGGCACCACTGATGGACGCGGGAACCGAACAGGCGGAACCCCGTGCATCGAGTGGGCTGAGAATTCGGACCCCAGAGGATGGACCAGCTGAGTAGGAGTCCAGTCCCATACAAGTTTTGTGGTATATCTCTAAATGACACTCTTCTGACTATGTCTGACTTAATTAACTCATCAGTGGGAGTACTCTGTCGCTTCAGAAAGGAACTAGTCGCAGTCACCTGTGACATAGAAAGGATGTTTCACCAGTTTCTCATCCCTCCGGACGAACGCAATTATCTAAGATTTCTATGGTGGGAGGGTGGAGACTGGAAGAAAGAGCCTCAAGACTATAGTATGGCAGTCCGTCTCTTCGGTGCTACATCGTCTCCTGGGTGTGCTAATTTTTGGTCTGAAGTACCTGGCACAGCAGTTAAAACCCAATCAACCATTAGCATCAGAATTCGTTGAGAAGAACTTCTATGTAGATGGAACCAATATTCGTTCAATCAATGAAGCCAAAGAACTGATCATCGATGCTTAAGCGCCATGTAAACACGGAGGCTTACGACTTCATAAATTCAACTTAAACGAGGAAGATCTTCTCTTCTGCAAAGATCCATTAGAAAGGGGTATCTCATCTAAGACCCTTGACTTAAACCTCGAAGTAACACTGACAGGAACTGTACTTGGTATTTAGTGGTCAACAAATGATGACACTTTCAGCCTCAACATCATCAACTGCCATCCTGTAAAACCCACTTGGATTGTGTTGCACCATTCATTTTGCAGGGAAAGTGTATCCTGCAAAAACTGTGCAGAAGCGGCATAGAATGGGACGATCAGCTTCCAGGTGAATTATGTTCATGGTGGGAGGATTGAAAAAATTGTCTACAGAAGCTTAAGGAAGTTACCATACCAAGATGTTATCACCCAAATGCATTCAATGAAATCAGAACAGAGCTGCACCACTTCTCCGACGCAAGTGATTCTGGATATGAAGCTTGCTCATATCTCCATTTTAAAAATTACAAGAGTAAAATGTATTGTAGTTTGGTGATGGCAAAGGCCAGAGTTGCACCCACAAAAATCACAATCATACCAAGATAAGAACCCACGGCAGCTGTCTTATGTGCAAAAATTTGTGTCATGCAGACCTCGAAATGAAGATTGACCAAGAATTCTTTTGGACAGATTTACAGGTTGTCTTTTACCTGGCGTATATTACCAAGAAGCATGAAGGTTTTATGTATTCGTTGCTAACCGTGTGCAGCTGATAAGGGACATTACAGATCCGAGTCAGTGGTAGGTATTACATTAATACAACAGAAAACCCAGCCGATCACACCTCCAGAGGGCTTCACGCTTTGACATCCCTTCAGCGATCTGGTTATTAGGACCCAAGTTTCTGTGGGAACAAAAAGTAAGTCCAACACAATACACCAACCTGCTTGCTGGTGACCCTGAGGTTAAATCAGTCCAAACATTTGTAACAACAGTCAGTAACAATACAGACATTCTTTCTTTCGATTTTCATCTTGGTCAATGCTTCTAAAGGTTGTTGTAAGGATAAAAAGACTAAGATCAAAATAGAAATACCCCAGTGGTCATGTAACTGTTAAGGAGTGTCAGAGAGCTGCTCAAGTGCCAAAGCTTGTTCAGCAAGAAAAGATCTCCAAAGAAATAAGAATGATCGAGAAGGGTAACAGAAGGGTAGAATCCATTTTGGACAAAGGTGGAAGACTGAGAAAATCAAAACTGAGGCATCCTGTCATTCTCCCAAAAGATAGTTGCATCACTAAGCTAATCTCTTGCATTACCACACCAAAGTTTGTCACCAGGGCCAAAATCAAACTTAAATGGAGCTTAGAATGAAGGGTTTTTGGATCATTGGAGGTAGCAAGTCAGTTGCCAAGCTGATACACAAGTGTGTGCATTGTCGAAAACTTAGAAGACCGAAAGAAGGAACAACAGAAAGACAACGAATGGCAAAACTTCTTCCTTCACATTTTGTGGCATGGACTGTTTTAGGCCATTTGTCATAAATAGAGCTCGCAAGGAGTACAAGAGATATAGCCTAATATTCACTTGTCTATCATCTTGTGCAGTTCATATTAAGTAGATTAAAGATTTGTCTACAGATGCCTTTTGAGGTGCTGTATTAGCCTTAGAGGAGCAGTTCGCAAACTTCAGTATGACCACGGCACCAACTTTGTCAGAGCCAAGAATGAATTTAAAGAATCACTGAAACAGGTTGACACCAAAGTGCTGCAAGTATTTCTCGCAGAGAAACAATTGAAGTTTGTCTTTAATGCTCCTTATGCAAGCCATGCTGGAGGCATCTGGGAGAGTCAAAAATTAACTGTGCGAAATGTACTCAATGCCATACTTGCTCAGTGCCCAGAAAAGCTTGCCTCACTTAGATCGCTGTTCTATGAAGCAGTGGCTATAGTTAATAGTCATCCACTAACGGTAGATGGCATCAATGAGCCAAATTCACTTAAACCTCTAACCCCAAACCATTTAATACTGATAAAGTCTGATGTTGCACTTCCACCTTCAGGAAAAATTGTCAAAGAAGACAAGTACGCTACGAAATGATGGCGTAGAGTCCAATACTTGGTCAAGCAGCAGTTTTGGAGTCGTTGGAAAAAAGGAGTATCTTTTTAACATTTCAATGGCCAAAAATGGCATACTCCTCATCAAATGATGTTGTAATCATCAAAGAGGATATGCTCCCAAGAAGTCAATGCCACTCAATCACATGCAAACGCAGTATGAGGAAACTAAAATCAAACATTTTCTGCGCAGACATTTCCTTTGTTTGACGTCAGATAGTGCAGAATGCGTGTCACTGCTTATTAGATTAGATTAGATTAGATTCAACTTTATTGTCATTGTGCAAGGTACATGTACAGAGCCAATGAAATGCAGTTAGCATCTAACCAGAAGTGGCTTATTTACAATAAATATCAGTGTAATAAATAGGGTATGGGGATGATAATTACAGAGGTGGGGGTAAATAATGTACAGAGGTATATGGATAGAGTATGGAGGTGTAACAATAGCTAGTTATAGATTGTACAAAGATGCATAATGATAGGTGGTGCAAAGTACTGCATAGATTGATATAGATAGATATAGTATAGATTGTATAGATTGTGCAAAGATGCATAATGATAAGGTAGTGCAAAGTACAGAAGTGGCAGTGCAGTAGTAATTAAAGTTTATGACATTCCCATTAACTAAGGCTTTTTGGCCAATATACCTTTAGGGTTCCGATTATATCGCTACCTGTTGGCTTGCATTGCTCTTGACATCGCTTCATAGGGCGTTCTTTGTGTTTTTATGAGGACAGAGATTTTTTTGAAACAGTGATGATGGATTTTTATTCCTGCTGCTTTACTTTTTCTCTTTCTTGCTCTTTCATAATTTTATCACTCTCACCATATTTTTTCTTCTTACTATTTCCTCATCTTCCTTTTATTTCTCCTTTTATTCCTTTCTTATCTCTGCACCAGGTCTGATTTAGGAGCCGTAAATCAAGCAACAGAAATGAATATTTTTACAGATTACACCCTGGAAACCATCCTCAAGCCCAACATTACACCCAAACACTTAAACCATTTTATACAGAGTGCAAAGCCAGTTATTATACACAGTACACAATATTAAAAACAGTATATAGGTATAATTTGTAATGTGGGATGGGCTTTAGGGTGTAATTTGTGTTATGAGGAGAATTGCTGGGTGTAATATGTGATTATAAGAACACCCAGAAATTGTCCTTATAATCACATATTAAACCCAGAAATTGTCCCTATAATCACAGAATAAACCCAGAAATTGTCCTTATAATCACATATTAAACCCAGAAATTGTCCCTATAATCACAGAATAAACCCAGAAATTGACTTCATAATCACATATTAAACCCAGAAACTGTCCTAATAATCACAGATTAAACCCAGATACTGTCCTCATAATTACAGATTAAACCCAGAAATTGTCCTCATAATCACAGAATAAACTCAGACATTGTCCTTATAATCACAAACTAAACCTAGAAGTTATCCTCATAATCACAGATTAAACCCAGAAATTGGGGTTGCTACAGCAAATCATCCGTCTCCACCTAACCCTATTCTCTACATCCTCTTCACTTAGCTGCTGAAGGTGTTGATAATCGAGTGGAGATTAGTCATTATTGCAAATCAAATCCAGAAAATCCTAGCGATTATCACAATTTTTTCACAATAATGACCGTGTAATGGATCCCACCGAGGCAAGTAGTAGTTTTTAACCCAAAGGTACAATTTATTTACAGAGGTAAACACTTGGCAAAACAAGCATAAATTAAACTAGAGTTGATGTAACTTAACTAGATTTAACTTGACAGACTCATGACAGTGGTACAAGGACACAACCAAAATCCAGAACCCCAACCCCTGGTCCACAGGGAGGCTGTGGAACTTAGGACCCCCTGGAGGATGAAGTGGAGCGGATCCAACTTAGTCGTCCAGACAGAATGTCGAGATACTTTGCCTGAGTGTGTCCACACTTAGACACCCCCCCAAAATTATTTTTATATTTAGGGGACGTTTTCATGGCAAGCTTGGTGTGGTTGGTCTCTGACATGGTAGGCAAAACAAAAACAGTCTCTGGCAAGAAGTGCTTAGTCTCTGGCATGGCAGGCATAACAAAAACAGTCTCTGGCACAAAGTGCTTAGTCTCTGGCAAGAGATGCATAGTCTTTGGCATGGTGGGCTTAGCGTGAGCCATTACAGGTGTGGCTGGGTTATTATGAGCCATCTTTGGCACAACAGGCATGGCAGTATCGACATGAGCCGTCTATGTCAAGGTGGGCTCAGCATGAGCCGTCTCTGGCATGGTGGGTTTAGTGTAAGCCATCTTTGACGTGGCAGGTTCAGCACGAGCCATCCCTGGTGTGTCAGCCACATTGAACTTAGGCTGTGGCTCAGCAAGAAAAAAGTGAGCAGTCTGTGGCTTGTTGGCCATCTTGAACTGAGGCTGTGGCTTAGCAGGCACGAGTTGAGCAGTCTCTCACTTGTCAGCTACTTAAATTGAGGATGTGGCTTGGCAGGCACAAGGGAAGAAGTCTCTGGTTTTGCAGACATTTCATGGGCTGCTTCCGGTTTGGCAGGCACAACATTAATGAGCTCCGGCTCGACAGTCATTATAACAGCTGTTTCTGGCTTGGCAGGTGTGGCTTGTTTGCAGGATTCCTCATCCACTAATCCTATACCGTGAATTAGGAGCCGCTTAGCTGCAGTGCATAAACTCAGCCAGGGACCAGTGATTTTTTCCTCCTGGCATTTTAAACTGAAGAGAGTCAAAACTACTGCACATAATCCTCAATGGTTCGATTGACTTGGTGAAGGCGAAGCAGACAGCTAAATGCTGGGTTAATTTTTGAGTCGAGAATTCTGTAATGAATCCCACTGAAGCAAATGACAAGGACAAAAGAGGAAGTAAACACAAACAATGAACAAAAACTAAAACATAAAACAAACAAAATATAAACATGATCAATTATAAAAAATGAAACAAGATAAACATGAACATAAACATAATATAAACATAAAACATGATACTTACATGAAAAAACACGAGGCAAAACCTTACAGACCGTATCCAGTCTGGTTTATTACACAGTTATTTAAAAAAAAATATTATGCACACTTACGTATTTATTCAAGTTCAAATAAGCTAATAAATGTAGAAAAACAACCAAAAAAAGCAAATATTTACTTATTAGTCAAATAACACAATATTTAAGGGACATACTTAACTTGATGCTCTGCTACAGTCTGTTTGTTGTTAAAATTAGTTGTTAAAAGCTTGAGCGGTCTAACCAAGATTATCGTTAAAATGTTTTACATGGCCAGGTAAGCCAAAGTTAAATGTTCACAGAAAGAGTATTTGGTAGACGTCTTTATTCTGAGCGACTTACATTTTCATTTCATTTATACAACTGAGCAATTGGGGCTTAAGGGCCTTGCAAGGGGTAAATTAGTGGTGCTGGGAATCAAACCCACAATCTCCTGCTTAGCAGTACAACACCTTAACCATTGCACTACTTCTTTCTCTTCTGGAAGAGTGTTATGTACTGCATGTTAAAACTCCTAATTTTGAGCAGTTTGACCAGTTGACCCTGGGTGAGGAAAACCTCAGTAATGCAGACAACCTTATAGTATTGTGCATTATGTGTGTGTGTGTCTGTTTGTGTGTGTGAAGGCTCATCGTTTATAAAGCTACAAAAAGAAAATAATAGTAAAAGAAGTGAATGATGTCAATACTAAAGCGAGGGTTCCCTCTATTGGTTAGATGACTGAAATCATGGCTGTGATCTTACACAGAACTTTTTTAGTTCATAGTTTCTAAAAAAACAAACCCTCTTGTAAACTTTCTGTGAAAAACAATGTAAAAGCAGGCAACTTAAAATCCTCTACTTCGAGTAGTTAAATATAAATAATGTCCAAATAAGTGTGCAAATGTGTTGATTTATTTACATGAAAAACTTGGATCTGTATTAGCTTCACTTGAAACTGTATACTACTGTACGTAATCTGATCACCAACCCAGCGCTCTACGCTGCCGCCTTCTAGGTATATTTGTAATGTATCTTTGCATGTTTAATTAGATGTTGTATATGACAAGATGAGATAAAATCAGATAAAATCTTGTGCATTAGACAGTACATAGGAACCTGGGAAACATCACACTCCTTGATTGATTAAAGAAATGATTCGAAGCAGTTGTTTAGATTTGTCATTTTTCTTTGTCAGTTTAAATGTTGTGTCATATTAATACTTCAAAATATATATGACGAATGTCATAAATATTTTGTAATGAAAAGGACAATATTGAAATGAGTATAGTTAAAAACATTTATATTATGTATATAAGTATATTATAATAACAAAAACATTAAAGGCTATATAATATCTATAAATTATCTGTAATCGCTAATTCTTTGTAGGTTTACAGAGTGGAGGAGATAAAGGGCTTCAGATCTTGACCTGCTGGTGAGCAACTAACAGCAGAAAAATATTAATTAATTAGTACTAGACTTTCCTGTAGATCTCGCATGTGCCATGTTGAATATTCATCCAAATATAAACCACTAAATTTGTAATCACTTGCCCTATTGTCAGAAGAACTGTGCTAAAAAAACCCCAGTGTAACTCAGCCATTAGTAAAATCCCCAGTCATGTATAGTTTTTACTAAGCAAGTCCTGAGTTAATAGTCTTTGGAGAATTTGAGTTGAATCTGATGGTGAGCAGTTAATCCTTTAATAAATGTTCTGTAAGCCTTACTGCTGTTGATGATAGTTATACTGTGCTAAACTAGAATGTCTTACACTGGGTGAATTTTACTGGCTCTCCTCTATCGCCCTTTTTCCCCTGTTTATATTGTTAGGGTCGCTTCAGTAGCTGATACAGTAGCATTATTTTGACTTATTTCTTGAGTTTGTGGTTTGTGGACCGCATGTAAATCTTTAAAAATAGCTGTGGTATGAGGACGTGTACAGCTGTTTAGAGAAACAACTGCAGCCTCAGCCTCGTCTATGGGCTGATGAGGGACATTACTCAGCATCCTATAGCACAGAAGTTCCCACTGGAATCCGGTACACACTGATTTAGGGATCAAAAGAATAGAAACCTGGTCATGCTTTAGCGATAGCACTGCTTCCTAACTACCGCTTTATTGACTGCTTTATTGATTACTGGAAGAAAGCTGCTTCATCAGCACTGCATGACACAAACATGTACATTCCATTTAACTAAAGACAATCACCCTCTAAACTGAACACAGTTATGTCCTCCTAAGTGAAAACATTCATTTATTAATTCATTTATATATTAGCATTAGCTAACACATAGCACATACTTAGCACATAGCACTAACATAAACTGGCATCAGATTTCTGTACAGAATTTTTTAAAGAGCTCCTGTTAACAGGCGTAGTCCTTATGTCCATTGGTTACATGATTACCAATTGATCCTGTAGCTGAATTTTTGCATACATGAGCAACTTTTTAATTTTTCAGTTTTCAATTGCTTTGTGTTTATTTAATGAGCCAGGTGTGTACTTGTCTATAAATGTAACTGAATTCCCACTTTGTTATAATCTCCAGAAAGCATAATGTTTATAATGTTTTATCTCTATCTTTGTAATTTTTACTTTGACACTGAACCATCATCTCAGTAAACACATTGATAGTTTATAAATCAAAAAACATTTAAAACATTAGTTTCTGGGTAGTAAAAATATAAATCAGGTCATTTGGACCCAAACAGAACAAATCATCACTGTTTCCTGAAAGTAGGTCACATTAGCAAGGGAAAGTCAGCAGACATGTTTTTTGATTTCTCTTATTAAAGGCAGACCATGACATGCTCTTGTTTGTGAAATAAGTGAAATAATTATTTGATCCCCTATTAACCATGCAAGATGTCACCTCGTAGAGTTTCAATGATCATGTAAACAGTAACATGTAAATCAGGCCAGAACTACACAGGTGGATCTTGTCAATAATCTCAAGGCAGCCAGGACCAAATTCCCCAAGAATACAACTGGTAACACACTACACAGAGAGTGAAATCCTAACTATTATGCTTAAAAACACCATCCCCACTGTCAAACATGGAGGTGGAAGCATTATACTTTAGGGGGTGTTTGGCTGCTAAGGAGACATAACACACTTCACCGCATCAAAGGGACAATGAACAGGATCTTGGGGGAGAACCTCCTTTCCTCAGCCAAGACATCAAAATGGGTGATGGATGTGTATTTCAGCAGGGCAATGACCCAAAACACACACCGCCAAGACAACAAAGGAGTTTATCAAGAAGAAGCACAATAAGGTCCAGACATTTATCCCATAGAAAATCTGTGGCGGGAGATAAAGGTTCGAGTTGCCAAACATTAGCCTTAAAACCTTAATGACTTGGAGAGGATCTGCAAAAGTAATTGATCAAAATCCCTTCTAAGACGAATACAAACCAACTACAAGGTGGCCCAAAATCTTTGTGATTGCCAACAACGTATTTTACTCATTAAAATGCAAATCAATTTATAAGCCTTTTGAAATACATTTTTATTTCTGGATGTGTTTGTTGTTATTCTGTTTCTCATGGTTAGAATAAAGCACCATTCAAATAATAGATTGATCATTTTATTTATTTATTAGTGGGAAAATGTACAAAATCAGCAGGGGATCAAATCATTTTTTTCTGTGATGCATTTTAGCTATTTCACATGATTTAATTTAATTTATTTAAGAGACCTAAATAATCAATAAGGACCTGATGCAATATTCCCGTTAGTTTTGGGATGAACGCAATCATGATTTGAAATGCTGCAATTAGCTAACTGCAAATGGCTATGATGTGAATGCCATATAAAAAGTCCCAATGCAAATCCATGACTGCCCTTTTTGAGTGACCATGTGCATGTAACGCCCACCATTGAAAAACAAAACACAGTGGAGTGCGATTGTGGCTTCCTCTGAGAAGAAGAATTATTTTGCCAGTTAATACCCCAAAAAACGACACGTCTGTAATATGGGATTATTCCACCTTCGAAGTGACAGACACCAAACAAAAAAAAAGGTAATTTGCAAGAGTGAAAAAGCACCACAGGCAGCTGTTTAAGGGTGTGTTATCCTTTCCCCCTCTTTTATCGCCATCTGGTAGTGTATGTTGAATACTCATATTTTGAACCATTTGCGGTTGTGTTTTTTCTACTTCCTAATTTCCTGTATAACGTCGTTTTTTTTATTGTATTGTTGATTTCAGGTGTTGCTTATTTCGTTCCATTGATTTCTGTGTATAAATTCCCCACGTTTCTGTTAGTCCTTGGTCGGCATTGATTTGGTTATGAGTTTGCTTATCTCTTCCGTGTTCCAGATTCCTTCGGCTTCTTATGCTAATTGCTAAAGGTATTGTTAAAGCTAATGCTAACAGATATCAATATTCCTACTGTTTTTTGTTCTGTCTCTATTTCGTATTTGTGTTTTTTTTCAGCTTTAATTTACATTTAAACAAAAAGTGGCATGTCTAAAATTATTCATACCCTTTGCAAACCGTCACAGTCTATGGGAAAATCCAAAGTTCTATACCATTCCAAATAGTCCAAGCGGTTCTAAAGCATCCTAATTACCTGATTCATTGAAAACAGCTGTTTTAATTAACTCAACAAGTGAAAAACAGAAGCTCTCTGCTGTTGGTTTGTGGACAGTCATGGCTAAGACAAAGGAGCTCACTGAGGACTTGCGGCTGAGGACAACATCAGGCAGTCTGCAGAGAAACTTGGCCTTGGGAACCAGTGGACATTATAGCACGACAACGACCCAAAGCACACAGCAAAAGTGGTGAAGAAATGGTTAGGAGACAAAAACAATAACGTTTTGCAGTGGCCCAGCCAGAGTCCTGACTTAAATCCAATTGAGAATCTGTGGAGGGAGCTAAAGATCAGGCAAGGAGACCCTCCAACCTGAAAGAGTTGAGCTCATCGCTAAAGATGAATGGGCAAAAATACCAGTGGAGACATGCAAAAAGCTGGTCAGCAATTATAGGGAGCGTTTGATTGCTGTAATATCCAATAAATGCTTTTCTATTGATTGGTGAGAAGGGTATGAATAATTTTGGACATGGCACTTTTTGTTCAAATGATAATAAAAGCTAAGAAATATTTTTTTTTCACAATGATTCCTCTTGTACATCGTCTTATTATCTTTGGGAGAAGCCTGTGTCATTTCCGGTTCGGTAAAAAAAAAAAAAATGCTGGTTGAATAAATTAACTTTAAATCAGAATTTGCCAGGGGTATGAATAATTTCAGGCTTGACTGTATATCTATATTGCCAAAAGTATTCACTCACCTGCCTTGACTCGCATATGAAAACTTAAGTGACATCCCATTCCTAATCCATAGGGTTCAATATGACTTTGGTCCACCCTTTGTAGCTATAACAGCGTAACTCTTCTGGAAGGCTGTCAACAAGGTTTAGGAGTGTGTTTATGGGAATTTTTGACCATTCTTCCAGAAGCGCATTTGTGAGGTCACACACTGATGTTGGACGGGATGGCCTGGCTCTCAGTCTCCGCTCTAATTCATCCTAAAGGTGTTCTATCGGGTTGAGGTCAGGACTCTGAAGGCCAGTCAAGTTCATCCACACCAGACTCTGTCATCCATGTCTTTATAGACCTTGCTTTGTGCACTGGTGCACAGTCATGTTGGAAGAGGAAGGGGCCAAACTGTTGGGAGCATGGAATTGTCCAAAATGTCTTGGTATGCTGAAGCATTCAGAGTTCCTTTTACTGGAACTAAGGGGCCAAAGCCCAGCTCCTGAAAAAAACAACCCCCTCCACCAAACTTTACACTTGGCACAATGCAGTCAGACAAGTACCGTTCTCCTGGCAACCGCCAAACCCAGACTCGTCCATCAGATTGCCAGATGGAGCAATTGCAGCTCGATTCATCACTCCAGAGAACGCATCTCCACTGCTCTAGAGTCCAGTGGCGGCGTGCTTTACACAGCACTGCATCCGACGCTTTGCATTACACTTGGTGATGTATGGCTTAGATGCAGCTGCTCTCGGCCATGGAAACCCATTCCATGAAAGCTCTCTGTGCACTGTTCTTGATCTAATCTGAAGGCCACATGAAGTTTGGAGGTCTGTAGTGATTGGACTCTGCAGAAAGTTGACGACCTCTTCGCACTATGTGCCTCAGCATCCGCTGACCCGCCCTGCTCCGTCATTTTACGTGGGCCTACCACTTCGTGGCTGAGTTGCTGTCGTTCCCAAACGCTTCCACGTTCTTATAATACAGCTGACAGTTGACTGTGGAAATATTTAGGAGCGAGGAAATTTCACGGACTGGACTTGTTGCACGACGGTGGCATCCTATCACAGTTGGAACACGCTGGAATTCACTGAGCTCCTGAGAGCGACCCATTCTTTCACAAATATCTAGAGATATAATATATATAAAATGCAAAACGCACCAAAATGCATTTAGGCAGCACTGATTGCATAAGAAGCTAACCATCTATCTGGTAAAAAGGTACACACTGCATCTGCTAGACTACAACAAAAAAAGGAATCTATAAAATGTGTGCAGGACAAAATTAGGAAGATTAAATCGCAAATTGCAATCACAATATCTGTCATGTCATAAACAGAAAATTTTATTTTATATTTTCCCAAATTGCACAGCCCTATTTTAGTCCATTAGTCACTTTGCTTCACCGGGAGGCGTTACTTTACTGACAGGTGGCTGGATGTCATCACACACACACACACACACACAAACACACACACACACACACACACACACACCCACCCATCATGTTTAAATTATATAAAACATAACATATGACAAAAACCCTATTTAAGTGTTTCACTGGTGTCTACTGGTAGTAAACACTATTAGTTTTTGTTTAATGAGATTTTCCACTAGGAATTATTAGGAATCAATGATGATTTGATCCGTTTAGTTTTTATTGATATAACATTTTCTCCTGGTTTGCCCAAAATGAAAATTGAATTTTTTTTTTTTTTTAAGTAAACTTATTTATATATGCTTTTTGTTATATTTTCCAAACTTTACAAAACAAACATACATTTCACCCACCTCAAATGTCCTACAAATACACAACAATTAAATACACTGCTCACAAAAAATTAAGGGGATATTTCAAAATTAATATATGAAGCGATAAAAAAAAACCACATGTTCAATGGGATTCAGGTTTGGAGAACGTAAAGGCCAGTCTATGCGCTCGATTTCTGGCCTCCTGAAGCATGCGCCCGTAGTAGAGCCTTAAATTATTGTCCATGAAAATAAAGTTGTTTCCCAACGCTTAGGGTACCACTATACAGTGCCTTGAAATCTGACAGCAGTCAGAGATCAGTTTATGATGACGTGAAGGTCGGTATGACCACCAATACTGATGCCAGCCCACACTATGATTCCACCACCACCAAAGAAGAAAAGAAACTTTCTTGCATGCAACGTGGATTCTCCTGTGTTTTCTCGTTCACGCCAGATCTGGACACAATGGATTTCAGCAGGCTGCAGACTGAACCATCACGAAGTCAACAGAAAAGAGGACAGTTGCGCACAGTTGACACTCATCAATCAATGACGATTATCTCAATTCAATGATGATGCTCATCAGCCCCCCTTCTATGGGTTCTATGGTGTTCAGCAGATAACAAAAAATGCCATACCATTAGTCGCCAGACATGCAATCCAAACACAATTGAGCTGATTACGTATGGTCTGGGTGCATATCTATCGTCTGGTGGCAGCAAGAATCTGTCCCTGCTCGTTTTCTTTGTACTGTGCCAGTGTCTTGAAAGTGATTTTAACAGTCTGCTAATTATGCTTTGGGATTTTCCAGTTGCCACTGTCATCTGGGTTTGACCAGCTTCGCGTTGCAGGGGCATTGCAAGGCTGGGAAATTGGCAGGATGTGCACTTTCAAGATCAAGGAAACGTGCAGATACTCTAGTACTTTCAGCAGCCTTTTGTATAATGCATTTTAACCAAAAAAAATGAGGAAATGTTGACTTTGCGTCTCAATTGTATCAATCGAACAACTTTCTTTAACATGTCGTTTGCTTTCTGATGTTCTTGTTTAATAAAAAAAATAAAAAAATGCTCCTTTATTTATCGCTTCATATTTATTTTGAAATGTTACCTAATTTTTGTGAGCAGTGTATATAATACACACTAGGGGGCAGGGAGATGGGGGGCAAAAAACAAAATGAAAGAAAATAGTAATTAAGAAATATAAACAATAATTATTATTATTATATAAATAGAAAATATATGTAATTAAAATAAGTTAAACAAAAAATGAATAAAGAAAGAAGTGGGGGGTGTCCACTTTTGGCCTGCAGATCAGTTAACCCACTTCCATGATGGCTCATATAAGTTTAAGTTTCACTATTTTTCGCTATATCTGGTTCAGTAATAACATAGACCGCTGTCAAAGAATCAGCTTGCTATCCAAAAGATTTTCGGACCCTGGAACAGATCTTAAGTGTATGTGAAACTACTGGGATTGTCTAACCACTCAGGATTTATAGTAGGTAGAGGTGAGAAAAGCAGAGCTGGAAGTGAAGTTAGATCACATCACAAACATTACAACCACAAACCTAAATGTTTTTATGAGAAAAGCAGAGCTGGAAGTGAAAGTTAGATCACATCACAACATTACAACCCACAAACCTAAATGTTTTTATCAAGGTTTATATGTAATAGACCAACAGAAAGTAGCACATAATTGTGAAGTTGAACAAAAATGGTTTTCAAAATTTTAAGTAAATAAAAAATTGTGGCATGCATTTGTATTCAACCTCCCTGCATCAATACTTTCTAGAGCCACCTTTACACCATGTTTCACAGTGCAGATGGTCTGTTCAAGGTGATGAGCAGTGTTCATTTTTAGGCCACACATAGCGCTTGGATTTAGTCCAAAAAGTTCAACTTTGGTCTTATTTGACCACAGCACCTTCTTTCTTTCACATGTTTGCTGTGTCCCGCACCTGGCTTGTGGCAAACTGCAAATGGGACTTATTATGTCTTTCTTTTAACAATGGCTTTCTCTTGCCACTCTTTCATAAAGGCCAGACTTGTGGAGTATACGACTTACAGTTGTCCTGCGGACAGATTCTCCCACCTAAGCTGTGGAATTCTGCAGCTCCAGAGTGGCCCTGGGCCTCTTGGCTGCTTCTTTTACCATTGCTCTTTTTGTTCAGTCTGTCAGTTTAGGTGGACGGCTATGTCTTGGTAGATTTGCAGTTGTTCCATACTTTTTCTATTTTTTGGTTTTTGGATTGAACAGTGCAGGCTCCTTGAGATGTTCAAAGCTTGGGATATTTTTTTATTAACCTAACCCTGCCTTAAACTTTTCCACAACTTTATCTTTGACCTTTCTGGTGAGTTCCTTGGTCTTCATGATTCTGTATATCATTTTCGTATCACTTAACAATAATGTTCTATTTTGTGTTGGTCTTTCACATAAAATCTCAATAAAATACATTTACGTTTGTGGTTGTAAGGTAACAAAATAGGAAAAAGTTCAAGGGGTATGAATACTTTTTCAAGGCACCTTATGCTTACCCATAGTTGGGGTTGCATTTGTAACCAGTTGGTCATAATTTTTATATTACTCGCCCAATAAAAGATCTGCAAGTTTGGTAGTCCCATTCCTTCTTTTGATTTGAAAATGTCTTCCTTATTCTAGGTAACTTTCTATTCCAAATACACTCTAAAATAATTTTTGTCAAGTTTCTGAAAAAATTCTTCTTTAAATATATTGGAATAAAAAAACAAAATTGGGGAGGATGGTTATTTTTATTATATAAAATTTTCCAATATGAGATTGCAATATGAGACCTTCTCAGTAGATGTGTTGTTTGATTAAGAAATTAAAAAAAAATTCTTCTCATATAAATCTATGTATGCTTTAGTAACATTTAGCTCTAAGTATTAAACTTAGTTGAAGTTTTGAAGGGCATGATTTCAAAAGATTGCTGATCGCCTAGATTATTAATTGGAAATATTATGCTCTTCTTGTTAATAAGTTTATAGCCTGATATTTGTCTAAATAGCCAAATTTTCCTGAAGCAGAATCTATCACAAGAATAGATTTAGATGGGTTGAAAATGTACAATAATAAATCATCTGCATATGATAATACTTCATGTTTCCACCTCGACTGACCCCGTTAGAGGTAGTTAAGCATCTTGAAAGAGGTTCAATTGCTAATGCAAAAACGCATCAGAGATAATAGGCAACCCTATCTGATAAAACGCAAGGCTAAGGTAGTCAGACCTTAGCCTATTTGTATGTACTGATGACATTGAGTATCTATAAAGATGCTTTATCCACGAGATAAATGTTGTACCAAAACCATAAAACAATGGCTTCATAGGTTATAGATTATGGGGCATGTATTTTACCGCTGAAAATAATTTAGAATCCAATAAAGAATAATCAATTCTAGAATATGAATTGTGTGGCTGTGGAACAAATGCATACGTTTTTGAGTTGGCTTCAGGTATCTCCAAATATCTATTATGTTTGCTAATGTTAAAAAGTTTTGGATCAATTTAGCTGATTTGGACACCGCTGTGGCCTACGACTTACGATCTGTCCCAAACTAGGTTTATCACCATGTTGAAATCTACAGCTAAAATTGGGTTGTGGCTGTGCAAGTTAGGTAGAGTTGCTAATATTGAAGTTCTCATTATCATAGTTGGGAGCATAGATGTTTGCCAATGTTACCAGAGTATTGTACAGTTTCCTCGTTCTCCGTTCCCATTTGGGTCACAGATTACATCAGACGTAGTAAAAGGAATGTTTTTCCTAATTATAATGGTCTTTCCACATGATTTGCCATAAATTTTGAATAAAGCACTTGTGTGCTTGATTTTTAGGATTCGTAAAAAGGCATGTTCTGCGTCCTGCCTCTCAAGATGAATTGATATATTACCTCTGTTTACGGCACTGTTTAGGACAGGGGTCAGCAACCCACGGCTCCAGAGCCGCATGTGGCTCTTTCATCCCTCAGCTGCGACTCTCTGTGACTTTGAAAAAAAAATTATGGGAATAAATTATTATGAAGAGTATTTAATTAATATTTTATTTTAGTTTGCTTTTTTAAATAATTATGAACTGAAAGACTATGGTAATCTTCTATCATTAAAATAGTTTACTTATCTGTCACTCAAAATATGCGCCCCCACCCCCTTTTATGTGACACGCGCCGGAATGCGAAACCTGGAATGCAATCTTATGATAAAGTATACATTTAGAGTCCACCTTTACATCCACATACGTATGTGAGAAGGTCTTTAACAATATCAACTATATAAAAAACAAACATCGCTCATGTGATGTGACTGAACAGAAAACATACCCGAACATATTGTAGCGAATCTACCGGACCACTAGATCACTCTAATCCATTTCTTCGTCCTCCCACATGTTGCAATCATGGTGTCGTACTGCCACCTAGCTGTCATTTCACAGAACACAACAGCTCATGCCTCACAGATGACAGTTTCCAATCCGAGTTGAAGTCTTAAAGCCATGTTGTGGTTTAGGAGTAAAAAAAATCACATTATTTATCTAAAATGAATATTTTAACTGGTTATTATTTTGCAAATAAATATTTTAAATTTTTTAAATACTTCTTTTTATATTCAGTTTAAGCTGACTGTGCAATAAAAAAGATGACAGCACACCAGAGCGAACTAAATTTTGGTTTGTGCTTTTGTTTTGCTGCAGGTGAATTAATCTGATTCAACTTTATATTAAATAATAGAGGATGAGTCAAATAAACAATGATAATTATGAGAGTATACTTTATCCCAGCGTTCAAAATATCTCTTGTTGCACACAGACAAAATGTTCGCTGTAGTAGTTCATTAAATTTAAAAAAGGAAAACACAATCGTTTTTTATACATCGCATAAAGGTAAAAACCGATATATGCAGTGTTATCCTTTTTTTAGATGTCAAAAACTCTTTGCGGCTCCTACTATTTTTCTTTTCTGTAGGAAACTGCCTCAATTGGCTCTTTGAGTGTTAAAGGTTGCCAACGTCTGGTTTAGGACTTTACAATTCCAATTAACAAACTGCACATTAATGTCCTTTAGAGTCTTTAGGAAACTGATCAAACTTCTATTCTAGTTTGATAGAGGATAGAATTAACAAGTGCACCTCCCAGCATTCATGTAAAAGAGGGACAGAGGGTCACTTTCTAAGCAAGTATTAAGCAAGGGAATAACAAACTTGCCAAAAAACAGCTTAAAGAGAGGGAAAAAAACTAACTAAACGAAATTCTCTCTACCCCTCTTCTGATATTTCTCCATTTAAGACCTCTGAACCTTTAATTTTTGTATTTTAACCTATAGCCTTAGCATGCAATATACATATACACACATATATACACATGCATATCTACCTACACACATACCTATATATGAGCGCCTGTTGATTAACTGTATAAGGATGTTACCTCATCTGACAAATTCTTTTGCAGCTAGTGGAGATTCAAATAAGTGTCTAATACCATCAACCGTGATACCTAGGCTCCCTTTGTACATGAGTCTTCCCCTCGCCTTGCCAAAATCTAGTATCTTTAATGGGCCAACGTAGTAGTGTAAGCAAACAAGTATGGCTCTCGGTCTCTCATCCCCTTTCAATCTCAGAGTTAATGTGAGATGTGCTCTATCTATCATCAGCGCGGAGGAAAAGTTCTCTGCACCAAGCACAAAAAGGAATCTGTCAGGAATTTGGTCATGTTTTCAGCTTGGTTTCTTCTTTAATCCCCACCAAGTGTAAAATTTGCCTTTTGCTTCTGTTTTCTAGGTCTATGAATTTATCCTGTAATTTCTTCACAGGATAAATGCGTAGACCTAGAAAGATTTTTTAGTGAGTGCTTGTTGTGCCGATATCCTATCCTATCGCTAAGGGTGTTTTCCTATTTCCTTGACATTACTGACTGTTTCTGTATGTCCCAAGGGAAGACGTGCTAGCTCACCCGCCAGCTCGTCATGTATAGCACGCATATCCACCTTTGTTTCTTCGCAAAGTGAGGAGAAATTTGCCTTAATGTCATTAAACGATGTAATTATCTCAGCCTTTACCTGCCCCAGCACTGCTTCTCTAAATGTCTGTGGCAAGATTGAGCTTTTCTGTGTTGTTTCCTTTATGGCCTCTGTTACTTTGTCCGCCTTATCCGACATCTTTGAAATGCTGACTGTAAAGGAGCTTAAAGTTTTTCGGACTTGGCCTGTTTCTCCTTTCTGTAGATTTCTTTTTATAGCTTACGTTTAGTCGCCAAAGTGCTTCTATTACTTTTAGTTTTTGTTTTATTAAATTTTGAGGGTTCAGAGGACTATAATGATGTATTATTTTGGCAGAGCTCTGCACTTTCTACCTTCTTCATCGGACAGGCTCTTCCCTCAAAGTGTAGATTTTTTTTAAGAATAAAAATTTCAAGTTTCAATCTGGGCAAACCATTTACTCAATTATACACGCTTAGTGTGTGTGTGTGTGTGTGTGTGTGTGTGTGTGTGTGTGTGTGTGTGTGTGTGTGTGTGTGTATGAGAAGTGGCGGCGTTGAAGGAATAATGCAAATAGTGTAAACCAATAACTGTAATAGAATATAATTTCCTTGGCTGTCAAAGTTACAGAGCCCAGTACTGAGATAGCTACTGATTGATCTGTTACTGCACTGCTGCTGCATCTTGTGATCGGGAGAAAATATTTTGTTATTTTGAAACGTATCTTGAAAAAGCCATTATTATGCATATTACTGCAAAAACAAGAACACATCTCTGTTATGAGTGATGATTTCTTTCTTTTAAGAGAAGGTCTTTTTATTGGAAGTTGCTGGTTTATTAAGATTGCTGTAGTCGAGAATTATGTGGAAGTATTCTGATATTACTGGATGCAATTTTTTTCGCAATAATGAGATAATGATATAGTTTCTTTACAAACAAGATGCTCAATGAAAGTAACACTGCATTTCTTATAACAATGTGGTAAGGGTTTGGGCAGGGTTGTCCATTGCCATAATCACTAACACAGGGGCAGCATGGTGACTTAGCAGTGGTTTGCACTGTTGCCACTGTTTAAAGCAGGGTTAGATTATAAAAATTATCCCAAGCTTGAACATCTCAAGAAGCACTGTTCAATCCATCATCTAAAACTTAAAAAGTATGCCACAACTGCAAACTTATCAAAACATGGCTGTCTACCTAAACTGACAGACCAAGCAAAAGAAGCAGCCAAGTCACTCTGTAGGAGCTGCAGAAATTCACAGCTCAGGTGGGAGAATCTGTCCACAGCACAACTATAAGTTGTGTACTCCACAAATCTGGCCTTCATGAAAGAGTGGCAAGCAGAAAGCCATTGTTAAAATAAAGACATAAGAGGTCCCATTTGCAGTTTGCCACAAGCCATGTAGGAGACACAGCTAACATGTGGAAGAAGGTGCTCCAGTCAGATAAGACAAAAGTTGAACTTTTTGGCCTAAATGCAAAGCTCTATGGCTCATCACCCTGAACATACCATCCCACTGTGAAACATGGTGGTAGCAGCATCATGCTGTGGGGATGCTTTTCTGCAACAGGGACAGGAAAGCTGGTCAGAGTTGATGGGAAGATGGATGAAGCTAAATACAGGGCAATCCTGGAGGAAACCTGTTGGAGGGTGCAAAAGACTTTAGACTGGGAGGGAGATTCACCTTCAAGCAAAACAATAATCCTAAACAGCCAGAGCTACATGAAATGGTTTGGTTGGTTAGAATGGCCCAGTCAAAGTCCAGACCTTAATCTCATTGAGCATCTGTGCCAAGACTTGAAAATTGATTTTTACAGATGCTCTATATCCAATCTGGCTGATCTTAAGCAATAATGGGCAAAATTTCAGTCTCTAGATGTGCAAAGCTGGTGGAGACATACCCTAAGACTTGCAGCTGTAATTGCAGCGAAAGGTGGCTCTACGCAGGGGGGCTGAATACAAACACACGCCACCCTTTTTTTATATTTTTCTCTGCTCAACATTTTAAAAACCATATATCATTTACATTCCACTTCACAATTATTTGAAGTTTGTGGTTGTAAGGTGACGAAATGTGGAAAACGTTCAAGAGGTATGAAGACTTTTTCAAGGCACTGTAGACTCCTGCAGATCCCTGTGACCCTAATAATTTCTAATCTGCAATAGTCACACTGCAGAATGTTCCATATCAAATGAGGATTATATTTGACTGTACTACAGTTTAAAACACATGTTTTATGGGTTAATTGTTAAGTTTAACAATCGGGTGAAGTTCTGTTACTGTGTAAACATTTCAAACAAGTTTAAATCATTCAGACACAAAAAACAATCACTTTTATAACTTTAACGAAGTTTATTTGTTCTGTGTCTGAATCTTTAGAAAAAAGAAATCTTTATTCTATTTTATTTATCTACGATAAAATTTGTATTTTTACACAGATTCCTCTCTTACAAAATCAACACAATCATTTAAAAATAATGAATTCTTTACAAATAGTTATTTTCCCCAATATCATGCAGCCCTAACATGCCTATGTATATCTAGGTATAGAAAATGGATGGATAGATGAATCACTAACACAAAAGTTACAAAAGTAATTTGTGATTCTGCACCTGAATCTCAAATAACCCAGCCTCAGGATTTCCTAAATCAGACATTCATGTTTTTGTGACGATGTGGAAAAGACCACTAAGCCTCCTACTGTTTGTCTGTTTATGATTAGAAGTGTTGTAAGGTCACCCAGTTGGTCGTGCAGTCTCTTGTAATTTCTAAACTAGACTACTGCAACTCGCTCATGGCTGGCCTACCTCTGAGTGCAATTCGCCCTCTGCAGATGATTCAGAATGCAGCTGCACTACCAAAGTTTTCACACACCACTCCACTGCTGCGCTCACTCCATTGGCTCCCATTAGCTGCACGCATCTGATTCAAAACACTGACGCTTGCCTACAATGCCAGAAACGGAGCTGTACCCTCCTACCTACAAACACTTATCACTCCACGCTTGGACCACGCTCTCTCAGAACCACAAGCACTGCTTGGCTTGTTCCACCATCCCCTAGGACCCGAGGTAGGTCTGCCTCAAGACTTTTCTCTGTTCTGGCACCAAGATGGTGGAACGAACTTCCCATCAATGTCAGAACAGCAGAGTCACTGGCTGTCTTCAAGAGGCGTTTGAAAACCCGTCTTTTTCTTAAATACCTTGCTCTTGACATGTGACAAAAAAAACCAAAAAAAAAAACGGGTTTTTGTTGTTGTTGCACCTTTTTGTGAACTATTATATCAGTATTGAGCTGTTTTTGATGTGACTCAAAGCACTTCTTGTACGTCGCTTTGGACAAGAGCGTCTGCTAAATGCTGTAAATGTAAATGTAAGGTTGTTGTTGAAAAAACTAAGCTCCTGTTTGATGTTTAGATTTTTTTTTTCTTATCCAGTAAAATGAAGGGTTGTATGTGATAAAAAATTTTTTTTCCACACTCTGACTGTCACATTAAGCACAATGAAGACAAGGGAATAGCCGGTAGCACAGAAATTAAGATTGTGTGTGTGTATAAAAAAAACAACAACTCTAGAGATACATTACACGGCTAATAAGCCAAAATGGTTTGGGGTTGTGATATCCTTGTCCTTTGTGTAACTAATGTGTGTGTGTGTGTGTTTGTGTTAGTGAAAACTTTTTGTACGTCGCTCTGGACAAGATCGTCTGCTAAATGCTGTAAATGTAAATGTAAACTTAGTGTGTCTGCTAATTTGAGGACATCACTAAAGGACAATTAATTAATTTCCTATGAAAATGGCTCTTTTTTAGTACCAACAGTTCACTTGTTTATAGACTTGTTTTTCCTGCTGCTGTGCACTGTAATTGTAAAAGGATTTTATTAAAAACAGTACAAACACATGCAAATAAACAGACAAAAATGCACACAGACACTCATATACAGACACTGACTTCAGTCTTCGTTGGTGTGTCCCAGTCGTACCACGCGCCGCATCATTTATCATTTAAAAGCTTGTTTTAAATCCAAACCAAACAAAGGTCACAGCCATCTGGAAGCTGCATAAAAGATTTATAAAGCTAAAAGCAGCTAACAGCTGGAAGCTTAAATGACTCCTCTAACATTACCAGAGGAGTTTGGCAATAGGGCAAAAGGAAAATTTATCTGTTTTATTTTGATAAAGAAGCTAATGAACATTTCTCTCTCTGTATCTGTTGCATCATGTTGTCATGTAACATTAGCTGTTTCTTACCGAGAGAAAATGATCAACATAGAAAAATACAGAAATACAAGGGACATGACAGACATGCTAACTGCTATAATTTTTTAATGCTAATATGGTTGTTGCACACATAAACACACTGACATTTGTTGTGTGTCTGTGTGTCAATGAAGCATTAGAAACAGGCAGGTTTCATGCTGTAACCAATTACCAAAAACAGCAGGTGAAACAGCTGCCACTTCCTCTATGGGATACAAGGTTGCTGCTAATGCTAATGCTAACACACACACACTTGGTGGTTTTGGAAACGTGTTTATATTCACACTGTTTATGTTTGTTGTTTTACTAAAGAAGAGATTTAGTAAATTTTATGTCTCACATGAGGAATCGGAGCTTTTGCCTATGTTTTCTGGACCTGTACACTTTTAGTGTTTTACACCTCAGACTGTACACCTCACCACACCTCACACTCTGTTAGCTAAAGTAAGGTGTTACCGATCTGACAATTCAAAATTAGCGTTTGAAGACGTACCTAACTTGCTGACTAAAACAGTTGCAGTGTTATTGGTGCTTCGTTCGAGACCTGAGATGTATGAACAGATCGTTTCTGTTCATACTGAAGCTTTGCTGAAGCTCTTCTCACATGTCAATTTCATGTGATTGTTGATGTTTAACCTCATTTACATCCGTCACAGTAAGAAGGTCCCAGGTTTGTGTCTTCAGCAGAAGTCTTTCTGTGAGTTGATTGGTAAATCTAATTTGCCCATAGGAGTGAGTGTGGGTGTGGGTATTTCTCTGTTTGTAACTCTGGGATGGACTGGTGAGCTGTCTAGGGTGACCCCTGCCTTTCACCCAATAACAGTTGGGATAGAATCCAGTAGATCCCTGACACCCTTATTAGGAATAAGCGGGTATTGACAGATAGATAGATATTAATACAGGGGATAAAATTAAAGCACTGCAGCTGGGATGTAGCTGATGGGCCAGAAGTAATTTTTGTATATAAAAGGAATATAAAAACTGTGAAAACATGCTTTAAGCATTGAAACAACAGCTTACTCAATCAACACCAGTTTAAACTTAAGTTATACAAAATACAGGGGAGCAGGTTTTTATAATAATTTCACTGGGTTTTTTTAACTTCCGGCCCTCCGTCTGGATTTCCTGCATCATACAAATTTAACAGATTGCGCTAATGTTAACTGTTATTTATGTTTTAATTACAATATATTCAAATACACAAAGATTTGTTTAAAAAAATATTGGGTTTATTTATTGTCCCAAAACTTTTCTAGTCCTTGAAATTGCTGTTTTATAATTCCATGACTTTTCTAGGTTTTTTATGAGCGTGTGATCCCTGCCGCATCGATCAGACATGAGGAGTCTTGCGCGGGGGTGTGTGTCTTTACATTTTTCCTTGATGACATTTCACTAAGACCTCAGCTAAAAATTAAACAGAACAGGCTGCTAAACAGCATAAATCACATCTGGAATCTTTCTTTTACACACTCTCACTTTTTCACAGAATAGCTATCAGGTAAGAGAAGGAAAAAGACAAATGAGTTACAGTTGAAATTTCACTAAGAAAAATAACATGGAATTAATTCACGGTCTCTCCCTTTCTCTCCCTCCTCTTTCTCCAACTATATATTCATCTGTTTATCTAGGTAAACACGTATATTCCTCTATCTATCTATCTATCTATCTATCTATCTATCTATCTATCTATCTATCCGTGCACTCGCTCCTATTTTGTAAAATCATTCCCAAATTGGTTGAAACCACAACTAAACATTCTCCACAGGCCTTTGCGTCGCTCCAGATACCTGCAGTGCGTGACCCTACCATCTAACTCAGTAATTTATTTTCCCCCTGCCCCAAGCTGTCAACTGTGCAAGTGTGGTGCTGGAGACTCCGCCCATTTGGGCTGGGTGTTTTCCCTTGGGTCCTTCTGTCCAGATGGCTATGTAAAAGCAGATGGATGTGTCTCCCGCTTTCTGCTTCCATCAGGCTTTCATATACAGAGGAAGGATGAAAAGACAGAATGCAGGATGGATAAAATGACGCTCCACCGGGTCACCTCACGTAAAATAAATCAGTTTATATTACAGATGTCAAGAACTATGAAGGTACAGAAATTACACATCAGTAACATAAAGAGCTGTGTAACACTTTAGCAATGTACATAGAAAAAATGACATGGTTATGTGAATTTAATAGAATTACACACTGTGATGAAAAAAAACAAGATATAATTATTTCACTCTAAAGTTACATTGGTTTTGTTCAGCTATCACTCTGCATGCAGGAAACAGGGTAAGGATTTCCTACAGTAGGATATAGTAAATTGTGCATACTATAAGCATACTATAGTATTAACTGAATTAATACAGTGATAAACTGTAGTAAACAAACTTTACAAATAAACAAGAAGACTGTGGTAAACATGATCATAATTTAGTATTTTATTTGTTATAGTATAAACTTGATTTATGTATGCACTAGAAAGAACTGTAGAGAACTGATCAACAATATTTTAAAGAGTTGCTCTGCGAGTTCCGCCAGTATAAAACGCCAGATTCACGTTTTTAATAAACAGATTAGTGTGTCCATCGATTCGGCTGAAACAAAACAATTCAACAAAAATGAGTTGGGCTGTGGAAAAATATTGGCACAGCTAATTATCGTGACAATTTCTTTCACAATAGTCTATCGATATACTAAACTTTAGTATTGCTACATCAAACATTATGTTTATGTTTATGGAAAATTTCGTTAAATGCCCAGTGCATTAAACAACTTCGTCCTGCTGTCCTGTAGTTGTCACTGACACATACATGAATACATGAAATGATGATTTGTTATTTTTATTATATATATATGTAAATGTAATTACACAAAAATGGAATATTTAGTGACAATAAACACCACCACAATATTATGTTAATGGAATGAACTATGTATAAAAGGGTAAAATAATTGGTATTATGTAGGGAACAAAGTCACAACAAAAATGTGATAATGGGTGTATTACAGTTTTAGTATGTAAATAATCAAAGATTGACAATAATTAATCATATTAGTGGCACAGAGAATAAATTAAATTCTCAAATAAAATTCTGCTTAGGGTCCCCCAAAGGCTTAAGCCGACGCTTATACAGTATAATATAGTTGTAGAATATTTACTTTAGTAATTAATGCAGTGAATTGTATATATTACAATAGTTACTATAGCATATGTAATGAAATCATCACAAAAATTACCACATCACTGCAAAAACACTGCAGGATTTCTCACAGGTAATTTACCTCATGTTTTATAGTAAAATACTATTACAATACTATAGTATTTTTTATATGGAAACTTCTGACTTTTATATCATGTGCAAAAACGCTACACCTCTGAATGCACACACATCCTTTGAAGAAGGTGATTTGTGGTTGGTCTCCATGTGGCGTGTTCATGCATGGAACATGCCCCTCGTGTGAGGCACTGCCCTCAGGAACGCTGTGTGCTTGGCTGGAGGTTTTTGCCCAGCAGAAAGGGGGAGAGCAGGGAGATGGGGTAGCACCGCTGGGCCAGTCCCTGTGTGCACCCCATTCCCCCCCAGCTTCGTGCCTGCCGGTTGGGACACTGGAGGGACGTGAGGGGTTCCCCAGTCGATCTTTCGAGCTAGATGAGACGTCGATCGCAGCATCTGAGAGTGGGCTCGAGTCCGTGGAAGCTGACGACTCTGCTGAACCGGCGCCACCCAGGGCCAGGCGTCAGTCAGAGCGTGATGCCGAGATCGCAGTCGCACTGACCCTGGCAGCCAAAGCCATCGGGCTGCAGTGGTGTCCTCCACCCTGTCCCGAGGCTGGATAATTGATTCTTGGGTGCCACTCGCGACTATAAGCCGCACCTGCTCCCGGTTCCTTTTTTCTTGGAGGTACACAGCTGACGAAATCATGCAAATCCCGATCCACGGGCTCCATGGCTCTCACCTCCCTCGAGGGGGGACCAGCAAAAGGGTAGGAGGACATTCCTCAGGTGGAACGGGCTATGGGCAGTGAACCTGTGCCTGCAGACGGCTGCTACCTGGAGGAAACCCGCTAGACCCCCATCCAGGGCAAGTTTTCTTCTGCCCTTGTGGCAAAGGCTTACACTGCCTCTGGGCAAGCTGCATCCGCCCTACACGCTATGGCCACCCTACAGGTTTACCAGCCTCCTGCAGGAGCTGCGCTCTGTGGCTGACTATGCCCTTTGGGCTATGAAGGCCAGAGGCGCAGGCTCTGGGAAGGGCAATGGCCACATTGTGGTCCAGGAACGCCACCTGTGGCTTAACCTGGCTGAGATGCGGGAGGCTGAAAAGGTTTGCTCTCTCGACGCCCCCATCTTGTCAGGCGGTCTCTTCGGTGACACTGTGGAGGAGTTTTCCCAGCAATTCTCCACAGTGAAGAAGCAGACTGAGGCGATAAGCCACATCTTGCCTCTGCGAAAGGCAAGCACGGGCACCTCTTCCCCTAGGCATAAGGCCCAGTCTGCTCCATCCCAGAGACAGCCCCCTGCGAGACCTGCAGTGGAACCAAGGCAATCAGAACCTGCAGCCAAGCCAGTCCACACATCTACTCACAGGTGGAATCGCAGGCCCCTCATCAGGACACTAAGAACCCTCGTAAGGCTTTGAAGCGTTCCTGAGACAGGAGACTCAGGAAGGAGATTGCAGACCGGTTTGTATGCTTCCCTGGAAGGGGGACGGGGTCGAGCTCCTGGGGGGGTCAGAAGGTCTACAGAAGGACGCAATCAAGCCTGTCCAAGATGAAACAGGGGTTTTACAGACCCTATTTCATTGTACTCAAGAAAGGGTGGGGGCAGGCCGATCCTGTATTTAAGGATGCTGAACCGGGCCCTTCGCAAGTTTCCGTTCAAGATGCTAACCCTCAAGCACATCTTAACGCGTGTAAGGCACCAGGATTGGTTCGTAGCCGTAGATCTGAAGGATGCGTACTTCCATGTCTCGATCCTTCCAAGCTGCAAGAAGCAGCCGCAGCAGGGGAATCCGAACCTGCTATTGTTGTGTCCAGTATGGGCCCTGCGGGCGTACTTGGACCACACACAGAGCTTTAGACTTGTATCTTTTAGAGTATAGATTCACCTAAGATAAAGGAGTAGATCTGGGGGACTCGTGGATGTTGAGTATTAGGGTGATCTGGTATGTTTAGATGCTGTCTTCCCCAGTCTTTTTTATCAGAGCGGCGGGTTGCTTAACATATCAGGGAGCCCTCATGTCTGTGTTTCCCTCTGGTTCTCCTTTTAGTTATGCTTTGCCGAAGTCCATGCTTGCACTCTACATTAAATACACAATCACTCCATACACTGTGATTACAATGTTATTTAATTGCTTTCCTTCTTTTTTGTCTTTTTTCTTTCCTCTCTCTCCCTCTCTCCCTCCCTCTCATTGAGCTACATATTCCACAACAGAGCTTCCAGTGATCCAGACCCCATCTCCACTATGGACCTGTCAGACCCTTCCATGTGACCCACCTCCAGTTGCTGATCACATCATCAGGGTGACCTAGGACGTTTCCACTCTGGCGGAAAGACGTTCCAGCTGTTCTCCGAGGACTTATGATTTAAGTTGCTTACACACACAGTGTAACTACATAATTCCTAATACCTGTTTTCCACCCAAATGAGGATGGGTTCTCTGTTGAGTCTGGTTCCTCTCAAGGTTTCTTCCTATTCCGTCTCAGGGAGTTTTTCGTTACCACCATTGCCCCCGGCTTGCTCATCAGGGACAAACTGATTTCTGATTAATTTGCATCTTATAATCTCTTCGTTTGTGTAAAGTTGCTTTGTGACAATCACCATTGTAAAAAGCGCTATACAAAAAAATTGAATTGAATTAAATTAAAATTGGATCCTTAAGGCCCCACTGGCAGATATATGCTTGGCGGCGAGGTGGTCCTCCCGCCATACCTTCATCCGCTTTTACCATCTTGACATGTACACCGGGTTCCAAAGTCCTGACCCCCTTGATGAGCCAATGTGCGACGGCTCACAGACAGTTGCTGGTGTATTCAGACAGCATCCCCTCAGAGGTTTGGTAGACCCTTGGGGGCAACGTAATTCAAAATAGATGCGGTCTCCCTTGGTGGCCAAAGGAAGCGCAGACCTTACGTCCACTCCCATACCATTCTGGCTATGCCGGATGGCCATATACACCGCGTTCATTAACCGGGATGACATACTCAGGGAGGCCTGGTGGAGAGGTGGAGACATCTGGAGCCCTTTTTCCACATGGTGACTTTCACACTGTTGCAGATTTTTTTGACAGCCAGTACTCACAGAGGCCTGGTGACCAGGTACGTCTATTAACTTCTCCTGTCCTGACGGCCAAGCTCGTCACTGTGATTTACGCGTTGCATCAAATGGCAAATGGAACCTTGTGAGGGTCACATGCATAAGGCAAAGAGAGAAGAGCACCACCTCTGGCAGCACGCATGGTGGAAGAAGACTGATGGAAGCTACAGGCAAGTTCCTTCAGCCTTTAGTCAGAGGAGGCCTGGTGCTCCATGTACCTCCGCCTTTCCTTCCCATCCGGCATTTCACAGCAGATGTGATTTATAATGCTGCAGTCTTCCCGGCAGCCAGTATTCAAGGAGCCTGGCGGCCAGTAGCATATGCAAAGACGCTGGTACCTTAGCTGGATGCTCGCATTTGTGTTTCCTGGTCCAAGATGTTACCTTGCCAGTGATGTGCTGTGCAAATGACGTTCTATCTTTTGGATGGGCATGATTGAACACATGCTTCAGAGCCGCGGTCACCTGGGAAGCGTTCCCATAGCATCCAGATGCAGTGTCTTGTTCCCTCTGGGAACTGAGGTTACATACGTAACCCTACAATAAATTGTTATTGATCCATTTCAAATTCTTCAGAATAAGTTATTTCCAGTAGATTGAATAGGAGTCCTTTGTTACTGCAAAATCATATGTCAGGATAAGACAAACTGGAGTTTAATAGTGAATGGAGCATTAGGCACATTCTTCCAAATTAATGTCCATTACCTGGCTTAGCAGGTTGTATGCACATGGCTGAGAAAACTATTATTTTGTTCTAAGCAAGTATGCAGCGGCCAGACAAAATTATTATTAGCAAGCCCTACTGTAAGGACTCCTCCCCCCACCCACCAGAGGGCGCCATCGCCTGAATATTGACTTTTACACACACACGTTTATGACCAAACCTCTTGATTGGATGAACATTACTTGGTCATTCTGCAGAACCGTTAAATACAGCAGAAAAAACCTACAATATTTATAGTGTTTCAGTAATAAGTGGTTACAGACCTTTAAGGGATAAAGCCTGGTATCTTACTTCTTATTCTGTAGAGAAGCAACATAATGCTGAAGTTTTTGTGTTATCCGGCTCTGTATGATCTCACACTGTGTGCATGTGTACCTGTTATAGATCACAGGAAGTGACTTAATGCTAACACGTTTCAAACGCTATCATGCTAATCATGATACCTGGCTAGAGAAGTGGAAGCATCAGTGTGGGTTTGTTGTTATGAACATCATAGTGGCTTAAAGAAAATTATTATGGATTTTTTTAGTATTGTTTTTCAATATATTAAAAATATGACAGCCAGAAATTTTTTCTGCATGTGCTGTTACATCTGGTAAATAGAGGAAGAAAGCACCTTTTCCTTTTGTTCATTCTTTAGCATTTATAAACTCAAGCTTGCACTCGGTCCGGTCATATTTCTTTCTCAGAGCTGCTGTTAAATTAAACACATCAGTGCCCTTTGACTAATTCGAGTGAAGAAGTCAGGTCAGTTCAGATTGGATAAAATTCTGTTGCTTGATGCTGACAGTAAGAGAGATGGATAATGATATTTAGAATGATGAAACTCAGGCAATTCTGCCCTAGTTTTTTTGCTAAGCGCTCATTTAGGTGCATGTTATTCAATTAAAAGCTTTAAACAAGATAATCAGAGCAAGGGCTATTGTCTTCATCTGTTCTCATTAGAACCATCACAGTGTCTTGTGCTTAGTTTATTATTTCCTCTCTACTTCACCTCAATGTAATGTTTACACTGCTAATAGAAACCATTAGGTCGTCGTTAGATGCTAACTGTTTTGCTAGTATAGTATAAATGCAGATGACATCACTTTTATGCGAAATACAACCAAACCACAATTTTATTTCTACTGATAATCAGCAGCTCCAGTACCTGAAAAGATTATAAATAATACACACAATCTTCACTATACGGCAGTGCAGCAGATACTTAAAGCGATGTCAGCTAAAACAGCACAAAAATAAACATTGCAATCAGTTTTATTGACTTTCTAGAATTTAACTCATGCTCAGCTGAATAAACGAATGTAATTAACTATCCTCACAACAGAAACATTACATGACTGAAACACCAGGATTACCTGCATTAACGACAGAGAATGTTAAATTGATCAGAACACTTCTGAGGATGAGATCATAACAGTAATGAGGACACTGTTAAGGATGAGGAGATAACAGTGATGGAGACACTGCTGGGGAGAAGTAGGAGGTAACAATAAGGACACTGCTAAATATGAGGACCAACAGTGATAAGGACACTGCTGAGCATAAGGAGGTAACAGGGATCAGAAAACTGCTGAGAATAAAGTGGAAAAAAGAGAAAAGTGAAAGAGAGGGTATCGAGTGACCTTTAGATTCTTTATTTTCTAACTGTCTTTAGTTCAACTCCCTCAATAACAGGAAAAGGAGGAGTTTTTTAGCTCAAATAAAAAAAATCTCTGCAAATCTAAATAAAGGACATACTCTCTACCCTTGATAATATTTAAGATTCTGTATGAAGAGGGTAAAAGAATAGAGAAAGATGGTAGTTTCCCGGAATCTTTACCTGAAATCACTGCTGTGAAAACACTAAGACATTGCTCTGCTGTCTTAAGCTCTAACGCCTTAAAAAAGGCCAAAAAACTTTTTTGAAAGCAGACAGAGTAACAACAACAGAATCTAACACAAACAATTTACTCTGTCTTCAGGTCCTTAAGAAAAATCCAAGTCTATCTAGAAAGTAGTGTGATTAAAAAAAAGCGTACATAGGAAATAGTGACGGGATGGCAACAGCGGAGTTTAACCAATAGCTTGCAATCACATGATTCTGTTGAAACATGAAATTCAAATGAAGGACAGGAAGGATGGAATACATGGATTAATGTCTGTATTGTAGCACTTAGGACACTATTTTAAAAGTGAAATTTAACCGCAGATGTTGGACATGATCCTTATATTATAAAGAAAGAGGGAACTTTCTAAAATATTTGCCTGACATCAGGGTGGTAAATAAGCAAATACCTTGTGCTACAAACATCCTTTTACACCAAACATACCGATTAAAGCATGCATAAGAAGCACGAAGAAGAGGAGAGGAGAAAGGAGTAAACACAAAACAAAAATATTTGTAGGATATGCTATAGTTTTGGAGTGAAGTATAGTTAGTGTAGATCATCAGTGAGCTGAAAAGGTTAGGTAAGCATGTGAACACTCACATTCACTTTGCTATTAAATCTAAACACACACTCCGGCCAGCTTTACCAAGTAGTGAAGACAAAAGCTGGTGTGTTTTTTACTGTATCATAACTTAAAGCTTTGCGATTAAGCTTCAAGGGCGAAAAGAGGTAGAAGTGATATTTCATCTATTGATAAAGCATATTAATGTCCTTTGTGTCATTGTTTATGAGCAACAGCACTGTTGTTTTCTGCTGCTCCAGAATGTGAGTCATTAACATCTAATACAATTAATTTTAGTTCAGCTTTCTTCTGGTTCTTAGTGTCTTATGTTCTGCTTACCCTTTTGCCACATCTTTGTCCAGCTCAGTGCAAAATGTCATTTTTCACTACAACCTGAGTGAAAAATGGGGAAAATGTCTGTGTCTTAAAATCTCAGGGTCTTAGTGAACCAGACAGGAGGTTTTATTGATTAACACGTTGTTCGACATATCATATAACCCACACGAAAGATGCACATGCTGTTGAACTTTAGCCATATTGCCATTTTGCCACTGTGCATTTTTGGTCTTGAAGTTCTTTGCTCTTAATCCTTGTGACCGTATTTAAAAGTGATTAAAAACAAGAGTGTGCATGCATTTTCTTTGTGCGAGATCACACAGATGTTGTTCTTCTATTTTTCTGCAGAGAAGAAAAAAATTGTTGCAGTAAGTATGATGATTTTGTTGTAATTGAAAGAGTAAATAATTAAATTTAAAAAAATATAAAATATATATTTACTTTATATATATATATACATATATATATATATATATATATATATATATATATATATATATATATATATATATATATACACTGTTAATGGAAACCATTAGGTCGTCGTTAGGTGCTAACTGTTTTGCTAGTATAGTATAAATGCAGATGACATCACTTTTGTGCGAAATACAACCAAACCACAATTTTATTTCTACTGATAATCAGCAGCTCCAGTACCTGAAAAGATTATAAAATAATACACACCAATCTTCACTATACGGCAGTGCAGCAGATACTTAAAGCGATGTCAGCTAAAACAGCACAAAAATAAACATTGCAATCAGTTTTATTGACTTTCTAGAATTTAACTCATGCTCGGCTGAATAAACGAATGTAATATATATATATTGTCTTATAGAAGAACCAAAGTTTTGCTGGTCTCTAAATATTTCCTTTTGGTTATTTGGGTCAGTTAGGTTAGGATTTAATTTAAGATTTAAATGTACACTAATTATCATAAGACACATCAAGTGTGTCTGTGTGTGTTCTGTAGACACATTCAGTACACTCTCCTGGTGCACTGTAAAAATGCTGGCATCAGCCATTCTTTCTATGGCTTGACCTTCTTGATGAGCGCTCCCTTTAATCAAAGTGTGTGTGCATGTAGACAGCCATCCTGAGGATCTATTAGGAGTGTAGGGTTTTTTTTAAGTTCAGGCATGACAGAGATCTTTTTTTTCAAAAGAGCATCATCAGCGGAAAACACAAACTCACACATCCTAAGGCTCCGTCCCAAACCGCAGTGTATCATAAACCATCATAAGTGCTGGCTATTTAGTGCTACTTCAGTAGCTGTATTAGCAATGAAACCTTATGATTGCACAGTTACTGAGCCAAAATAATGACAGGAATTAAAATTTTCAAAGTAAGGAAAAAAGTTTTACAGTGTTAGCTAGTTTTTTTAGTGCTCACACAGTTATTCTTTTCTTGTGGCAATTTCCAAATCTTCCTAATAATTCAATGCAGTGTAGCCCCTGCCACAAGCCAGTGATGATGACACCAGTTCTACTCGGGATTTGAGATACAGAACGACACATCTGCACAAAACTACACACATCTTCAAATGCCCAGGTGCCCTGTTTCTCTCCAGCCACAGTTACAAGTCAGGTAGAATACGGCTACACGGGCAGGGCATTTTCATTCTTTTAAAAATGTGTATCCCAAAGGCTGAGTATTGCCAGGGAGAACGTGAGGCAGATGGCAAGTAACGCGAGAAACTTTGCGTACGGCAGCTTTCATGGTCAGAGTCGGATTTGCTAACAGAAGTCAAAGTAAAAATGTGCGTTACTTCACGCCAACATGTTTGGCGTCTGTACATTTTTTCTTAGTTTTTGTCCATTGGCGCCTACTAGAGGCAATAAAGTGAAGGTTCAAACAGACTATAAAGTCTTCTACAAGTCTATTGCTATTAATATGTAATTGAGGAAATAGGCTAATTGACATCATATGTTTCTATCAGTTATGCGCATAGTTAAAAACAAGTATGAACATATAAAAAACAATTTTAAACAACTCTTAGTCTATGGCAATGGCTTTCCTAATGTAATTGGGGCGATCGACTACACATTGCTATAAAGGGGCCATCTGAAGAAAAATTTGCATATGTGAATCTGAAACATTTCCATTAAATAAATGTGCAAAATATGTTATGCACATATGCACCTAACAAATATTGTGGCAAGGTGACCTGAGTCAACCCTTGATTGATACATCCTTAAAAAAAGGAACGGCTCCAAGCTGGCAGGGTGGCGTAAGTGGCTTCTTGGTAAGTGATGAGTTTATGGTTCTATTTTTGTGTGTGTTTATTAATTAACTGCCTATTAGGAGACCGAGGTTATCCACTAAAGACGTGGCTGTAAACCCCCTTACCAACCCACAAACTGACCAAGAGTGCAGAGATATCATGCCCATTTTCGCAGTAGGTCAGTTGTAGAGCAGGGGATTGGGCAGCTTAAATGCCAGCGGCGCTGCCTGGTTTGGACCAGTGCGGGTGCTGATATATCGCCCTAACAAGCTGCCGCATTAACTTCCACGTCCACCTTTATGTCAGATCATTTCTTTTTTTTCAACTGGCTTACAGTGCAATTTTCAGATCCCACCCTGTTGACTGCATCTGCCAAACTCTCACACTAAATTTTTTATTTTTTTTTTATTATTAATTTCAAAAAAAGGAATATTTTTTTTTCTTTTCTACCTCTGATAGTAGCACCTTCAATTCACTTTCCGTAAAGTTTTCGTTTTTGCCTGCTTTTGCCATTTTCATGCTGTTTGATTTTGCCAAAGTGGACTTACATATTTAAATAAATTTATTTGAGTAAGGAGACAGGGTGGGGTTTAGTGCTTGTGCATGTGGCTCAATTTCAAGTTTATTGGGATGTACAAAGAGAATATGCTTGGGATTTTCCAAAAGCACAGTTTAATACATTTGATTTTTTGTTGTGGGTACGCAAATTTACAGATTTGTTCGTACACAATGTTGTAATATTAATTTAACGCAAGTCTTTGTACATGAGGCCCCTGGTGCATGATCGAAGATGGCGACTCCCATTTGCTAGACTGTAAACAACCTTAGAATTTAATTTTCTTTTCTTTTTTTTTTTTTTTTTTTTTTTTTTCCTTTCTTTTCTTTTTTTTTCTCTTCTCATCCTGCTTTTTCCCTGTTTTAAAACTGGACTATAACATTATACAACCTGGATCAACTCAAAGAATATACACTACAATACACTCTGCTGCTACATAAACAGGGACAAACTAGACAACAACAAAGAAAGTAAAGGTGACCCCACTCCAAACTCCAAGAGACCTCGTCTCAATTTGCCCTCCAGTCCAAGTGTAACACCATCTAGTTCATCTAAACTTGTTTCATTGTTATCAAATGTTTCCTTTTTTTCAGTTGTTTTCTGTTTGTATAAATGCTCTGTATTTCTGTTAGTCTTAACTCACTTACAGATGTTCCTAGGTTGCTGTCTATTGTCAAGTATGCTAATTTCTAAAATAGATGCTAATGCTAACCGATTTTTCCTAGTTTTGTTTTCCTGCTCCTATGCTCTGTGTTGTGCTCTGACTTACTAAAAGTTCATCAGTGTTAGAAGCCATTTTCAGGTATTGATAAATAGACACTTAATGATTAGGCTGTACTAGAAATGTATATATTTAATATATATATATATATATATATATATATATATATATATATATATATATATAATATATATTATTTATATAATAGATAAAGAAAATGTGTGGAATTTATTGAAGCAAAAGTGGTACTCGTTGCAGATGAGTGTTAATTGTAATAACACATAGCAGTCATAGTAAGGCGGTGCAAAGAGTGGTTTGACTAATCCTTACGAGGTGTGGAAAGGTCTCTGGTGATACTGGGAGTCAGGATGCTTATAGGGGATATCCCACAGAAGTGGGAAATGTGTAGTTCATGTTCAGTGTGTTGGATGTGGGTTCAAACATTCAGGTTTGTCATGTTTCTCTATATTCTTATTTTTATAAAGCAAGCTAATCCATTTGTTAGAAACATCTCAAAGAGTATCTCCTTAATCTGTCTCTTGGAACTGCAGAGGTCTACAAAGGATAGAAAAGGATATTTTAAAGATAAAAAGGAGATGACAAGGTAGTGTATTTTCAACATCATTTTCATCCAGAGGAGTCATGACCCTGATTTATAACACAGTCCCATTCCAAGTAAAACAAGTAATTTTTAATAGTTTAAGTTTCCCTTTTGTCAGAAAATTTTAATTCAGTAAACTTGTATGGTCCCAACACAGATAATCCTAAATGTTTTGTAGATTTGTTTCTTACTCTCTCAAATTTTGCAGGGTTATATGTAATAGTATGGGATTTTAATTGCACTGAATCCCTGTATGGATAGATCCACATGAATATACCAGTCACATAATAAGTGTAGAGCAGTTATCCTTCGCTTAATCAACGAATTTGGTCTGTTGGATATTTGGAGAGAATTGAAACCGCATGTTAAAGCATATTCTTACTACTCACATATTTTCAAGACATATTGTTAAATTGATTATTTTTTAATATTTTCAGAACTACAGCCCAAAATACATAATAGCTTATATGATAATATTGTGATTTTGGATCATGCCCCTTGCTGCATAGAATATGTGGATAGAAAATTCACAACCCAACTAGATGGCATTTTCAGCATAAATGTTGATAAAGATTTGTAAAATATTTAAAAAAACAGAAGAAGAGTTTATTGAATTCAATACTACACAAACTTTTGCATGTATAAAATGGGAAGCATTTAAAGCTTTTCTAAGAGGGCATATTATTAGACACACAAGCTCAAAATTTTAAAAAAAACTGTGCAAGGAGAGAATATAATTGGAACATAAAATAAAACTCTTCAGTGAAAGATTTATGAAAAAAGTGATTCACAAATGCAAAGCGAGTTTTGATTTTAAGGGCTGAATATGATAAATTATCTGCATTCAGAGCCACCTCCAGTCTTATAAGATTAAAGCAACCATTTTTTGTACAGGGAGACAAATCAGGTAAATTAATAGCATTGCAAACTAAAAAATTAGAGGTAAAAACTTCAATCACAACTGTTAAAACTAACGGAAAGATAGTGGATCCTATAGAAATGAATGATGCCCTAAGAGGCTACTATAAAGAACTATATGATGCAAAACTGCAAAACATTAAACTAATTCGCTAAATCTAACAAGGTTCTTAGACGAACTGCCTATACCTCCCACATAAACTTAAAGAAGAGTTAGAGTCTAGAGTTAGAAATTAAAGAAGAAATAGGAAATTCTACTGATATGATGAAATCAGGAAGAACAGCGGGACCAGATGGTCTTTCAATAGATCTGTATAAAAAATGTAAAAATAAACCACTAGTGAAGTCCACTAGTGAATATGTTTCTAGAGGCATTTCAGAAAGGCAGTTTTACATCCTTTATAAATGGGGCTCTAATTATCTTATTGCCAAAACCACGTAAACCCTCTAACAAATGTGAAAACATGAGACCTATAAATTTGTTAAATCCCTATCTTAAGAGAATTTGTAAACTCTTGCAAAAATTATTGCCAAATATATTAATAAAGATCCAAATGAATTCAAAATAGGAATGTACCCTTCTTCCATAATGTAAGAAGGTTACATTAATGATTATTTATTCTAACAGAGTAATGTCAGATACAGCACTCATCATTTAGATGGCGAAAAGGCTTTTGATAGGGTCGAATAGCCCTATTTTTTCTATGTTTTAGAAAGATTTAGAATTAGAGATAATTTCATAAAATGAGTTAAAGTAATATAAAAAAAGTCGGCAGGCGAAATTTGGACTAATAGAAATAAATCAAAACCAATAACAATTAGTAAAGGATGCAGACACAGTTGTCCACTCTCTCCTTTGTTGTTCACACTAGCAATTGAATCTCTTGCAATTAAAATATGCTCACATCAGCAATTCTGTGGAATAACAATAGGACCAACAGAACACAGAATATCTTTGTATGCCGATGATGTTATTTAAATTAAATTTAAGTAAATCAATTCAAGCCGTGTTATAGCTAATTTAAAACATTTAGTGAGATATCGGGGTATAGGGCAAATAACACGAAATCTTCTATATTACTTCTAAATTCAGATGAAAGAAGAAATCCCATTTTTGAAAGTAATTCAATTGAATGTGGTAGAGCAGTTTAGATACCTGGGTGTACACATTTTGCCAAGACTGGAAAACATTGCTCAGGCTAATTATGAACCAATAATGATAGAAATTAAGGAATCAATTGATAAATAGATGCCACAACCAATAACTGTAATTGGGGGAATTGATATTTTAAAAATAAACGTAGTATGATGTACAAGATTATTTAAAAGATTCACATTCGTTATCTCAATATAGTCCAATATGGGTTAATCAGTTCTTTTTACCAGGAAGAGCGGATGCAACATTCAAACTGTGGGAATCGAAGGGACTTAAAATAATTCAAGATCTTTATTGCACTGACTCAGATATAATGATGTGTTTTGAGAAATTGAGGCTTAAATTTTGCCTCAATAGGAATCATTTTTTCAAATATCTTCAATTGCGAAGCTTTGTTAAAGCAAATCAAGATAATGCTCTTAATAGACCCCCATACTTATCTCTAAAAAAATGATGATAAAGAATAATCTAAGAAAGGGCATCATTTCTGAACTTTATTGTGTTGATGAATAGCTTCTAGTCAGAGACTTCACAGTATAAATTGAACTTATGAAAGGAAGATTTGCAACTTGTAAGTATACACCCCTCAAACTTATACAGGTATAAGTGGTTGATGCGTACATATGTAACACCAGTGGAATTGAACAGATATAATAAAATGTACCAAACATATGTACAAAATGTATGGAAGATAGAGGAACTTTGTTTCACTGCATTTCGCAATGCAAAAAAAAATCAATTATTTTGGGAGGAGGTAAGAGTCATAATAGAAAAGATCATTTTATTTTATTGGACACTAGGCTTTTTCTGTTAGGCTTATATCCAGAGAAACAAAATTATACCAAAAGTGAACAAGTATTTATAGACTCCAGCTTGCTGTATGCCAAAAAAAATTATAGCTTTGTTGTGGGCAAAGATGCACAGACCAAGTACTGCTCAATGAATAAGAAAGATGTTGTTAAGCCTTCCATTAAAACATTAAAGGCTAAACAGTATGTATTTGAAAACATTTGGAGTCCCTTCATTGATTATATTCAGGACTTGGATTTAACAGAGGAAAAAGTGGATGAATTTTTTGGGCAATGCAGGTCCGCCTTGTAGAATTAATAAATTCTTCAGGACATATCTGTTTCATTTTATTCGGTATGATTATAAAACTCACTTTTGTATAGATCACCATGGCCTATAACAAGAGAAGCATTTTGTTGTGTTTTTCTGGGTTTTTTGTTTGTTTTTAATTTGTTTGCTTTCTTAGAGTAAATACAGCAATCTTATGGTTGTCTGGAATTTGGAATAACTGTGTACAGTTGTAAAAAGCTGTATTCAAAGTGTAATAAGTAAAAAAAAAATGGTAGAACAAATAAAAATAAAATGTATCTACTTTACCAACCTAGCTAGCAAGCACGAAATAACTTGGTCATGTGTGGCCTCAATGGAGACTTTTAAAAATGTCTATTCATCATAAATGTGTGGACGTGTCCTAAATTACAAACCCAGTTCATCACACAGTCCACTTGAAGCACTGAAACAATACAGAAAAAAACAACACAACTATTTTGGGCCTTATGCATCATTAGCATAGTGTGAGATGTAATGTGGCCTTTGTTTGGCTTGGAAACACCCCCACCAGGCAATGAGTTATGAACATAAAAACTGTACCCCATCAGTAATGTTCTGAGGCTAATCAACTGACATTAGTACAATTACACTCCCTATCCAGAGCCAGTTTAACCCATGTTTATAACTAATCAGTTATATTTGGACCTTGCTTAGGTGGCCCAACAGTGGGGAAAATGGTAGGTCAGTAGTTAAGGTGTTAAGCTGCTGACCGGAAGATAGTGGGATCAATTCCCAGCCCCACCAATTTGCTGGGCCCCTGTGCAAGGCCCCTAATCCTTTTAGCTGCTCAGACAGTTGATCTGGAAATGGAGGTCTGCCAAATGAGAAAAATGTAAATGTAAAAGCTAGGCGTTCTTGGGAATTAAACCTTCCAATCAGCACTTTATCTCAACCAATGAGCCACTTGCCTCTACATGCAAGCTATTTCAACATACTGTCCCTATTAATGGTAAGCAAAAAAAAGTACTTTTGGTTCTTATGACTACATAACCAAGAAGGTAGGTTAGAATTTTTAAAGCCTCCTTCTCACTACAGCATCTGCCCCACTAACATATGAAGAGTGACTTACATTTGTCCCAATTTTTTATCTGATCACTTGTGGGGTTAAGGACCTTACTCAGGGGCCCAGCCTTGGCAGGAGTCCAACACCTTAAACACTGATCTGCACCATTATATCGTTACCATGATTGCATACCAAACATTCGTTCCTGTGAAGATATTTCAGCACCTTCACATCACTATGGTTACATACTGAAACCAGCACACTACCCCTATTAATAATGTGAGGCAAAGAATACAGCGCTATATGGTTACCATGACTACGTCTCAACGCGTTTACTTTGTCTATGTAGTAACAGATTTACGTCAGTATCACTGTTTAGTAGGCTAGTAGCCGGTGTGGGTACCGGGCCACACGTCAGTCAGATAACGGCATTGTTTAACTTCTGACTTGCAGCGTTCACACGCAAAATAAACCAGTCAATCGCGAAACCGTCGTATTGTACAAACCTTGACTGGAGAGCTGCGCGTGGCACTGGGCGAGTCCCGGACCACAGTACCGGGGGGTGACGCGGTGCCTAACGGCCGCACTGGTGCGCGGTACTTTAGGCCGTCCAGAAGTCGCACGAGCAGGATGTTGGCCGGTAAATCGTCGACGCCGCAGTCGACAAGCACGCGACATTCAGGGCAGCGCAGTTCGCGGCGCGAGCTCACGATACTCTCAAGGCAGCGGCGGCAGAACGTGTGCTGGCACGGCAGCACTTTGGCGCTCGCGTCAAGACGCTCCAGGCAGACCGAACACTCTAGTAAATCCAACAGCGAAGATTCGTCCATCTTCAGTTGAGTCAGGGTGCGCGGAACATTAACACGTAATGCCGTTTAACGAGCACAGCATGAGAGCACACATACCGTCGTCCGTGACGTGCGAGCTTTCCTTTTCTCGCGCAGCTGGTCTGAAAGCGCTGTGGGTTTTTTCCCTTAATTTTTTTGAACTCCACCGGTTCTCCGGAACTAGTCACGCCCCTGGCGGAACTCGTTGTTCTGTGATTGGTCAGCGGTCGCTATGGTCACACAAGAAATGTCAAAGTGAGAAAAAATATATATAGATAAAGCGATGTTTAATGAGTAACCGAGTTTCTAAAGTTTTATTTGAGGTGCCACAATTAATTATTTAGAAAACCTAAATAAGTATATTTGTTAATAACTTGTTAATAACTAGAATTATTTTTGTTCAACTTTAGTTTTATTGATACTAAATCAAATTGAATATAACAATTAATCCATTTACATAATGAGGGCTGGGACTTTTAAAACACCCCTTGCTTATTTGTTTACTTAATTTGCAGTTATTAAATAAATTAAATTGAGTGTTTAGTGTGTATTCACTATTGTCTTCTGTATTCTGATTCTGTAAAGCTGCTTTGACAATTTCTGCTGTTAAAAAGCACTAAATAAATAAAGGGGACTTAACATCAAGTCAAGTAGGTGATGTAAAGGACAATTATCTGTAGAGTAAGTTGAACAATGTCACTGTTAGACTCTAGAGGAAGACGCTTAAACTTCTTAGTTGTTTAAATGATATAAATCAATGTCTCTGTGTAATCAATTCTGATTTTGCTCCTGCTTTGTGGCTGCTAAAACCATAATAAAACTGCACTAGACTGGTGTGTGTATGGGGTGACCTATTTCTCTTCCTGAAAATGTCATAATAATTGCCACAAAGCAGATTTAAAGAACATTAATATGCTGCTAATTAGGTGTGTTTTCAACACACTTAAAAGCATCTGTAGGTAGACCTGAAAAAACGAATTTACTGACATTTGCCCTAGTGACATGTAGTATTACTCTGTCTTTTGTCATACATGTCATGTGTTGTATGTCTAAATTTTCTGTCTATTTTTACTCACTCGCACACTGAGCATATTCCTGTGGAAAACACTCACGGGTAGTAAAGTGACTGATTGCTGAACGTGTGCCAGTGAGTAAAAATAGACAGGAAATTTAGACATACAACACATGATATGTACAACAAAAGACACAATAGGACAGTAAAGATAAAAATAAATGAACACATTTTACATGAAATCAGCAAAATTGTGAAATAAGTGCAAGACAAACAACCATGCAAAACAACAGAAACTTCAGCACACCTGCACTGCAGTAGTTTACATACAATACAGCTGCACACTAAAGTAAAGTTCTGTGTAGTTCTAAGAGCAAATAAGGATGAATTGGTTTTGTAAACAGTAAAAGTAAGGAAGGATGCTTTGACAGCAGCAGTTTGTATCATCATCAAAAACGTAGTGCATTATCGCAATATATACTAGTCTGAGTGTACAGAAAAACAGGTAAATGTGTGTAAGAGATAGGGAGAGTATGTCAGTTAATCCAGTCTCTAGCATGTGGAAAAAGTCTAACGACTTGAAAAACTGTTACACAGTCTGGTTGCTTCAGTACCTATTTCTATACAACATGAAGAGTATGTGCTGGGTGTGTATAGTCATTCACAATGCTGTTTGGAAATACAGCTTGTGGTGTGAATGTTCCTGACAAAAGATTGAGAGACTCTGATGATCCCCTCATCTGTCATTATTATCCAATCAAAAACCAAGTAAATCCTAAACAGGATAATTGATTGATTATAGACTTACCTTATCTTACCTTTGCACAATGTAGATTTTAGGATGGCCTATGAAACATTGTAAAGATTATGTTGTTTTTAAGACCGAGTAATGGGGTAGAACCACCAAGGAGAATCTCTTTCTCATGACGATAAGAAAAGATTTCGTCAGATGAGGATAAAATGATTTTAAAGTTGGAACAATGGGATTATATCCAACTACAGCGAGCTACATGGCGTGAATTTAGAAACTGTTGTGTCTTTGTTTTCACGGAAACATGACTCAGCGACAGAATTCCAGACGCCGCCATCCAGCTAGACGGGCTAACATCGTTAGCCTCCCATACTGGACCCATTACAGTTTGCGTACCGTCCAAACCATTCCACGGACGACGCTATTGCCACAACCCTCCACCTGGCCCTTACACATGGATAATAAAGACACATACGTACGAATGCTGTTCATAGACTTTAGTTCAACATTTAACACAATCATCCCTCAGCATCTGATCGAGAAGCTGAGCCTGCTGGGCCTGAACACCTTAATTGGCAACTGGATCCTGGACTTTCTGATGGAAAGACCTCAGTCAGTCCGGATTGGCAGCATCTCCAGCACCACCACACTGAGCACTAAGAACAACGAGTCAGCATACAGAGAGGAGGTGAAACAGCTACCAGCTTGGTGCAAAGCCAATAATCTGTCTCTGAATGTTGACAAGACTAAGGAGATAGTTGTTGACTTCAGGAAAACAAAGAGCGACCACTCTCCGCTGAACATCGAGGGCTCCTCGGTAGAGATCGTCAATCACACTAAATTTCTTGGTGTCCACCCAACGGAGAAGCTCACCTGGTCACTCAACACGAACTTCATTAGCAAAAAAGCCCAGCAGTGCCTCTACTTCCTGCGAAGACTGAGGAAAGCCCACCTTCCACCTTCCATCCTGACAATGTTCTACAGAGGGACCATCGAGAGCATCCTGAGCAGCTGCATCACTGCCTGGTTCGGGAACTGAACCACTTCGGATCGCAAGACCCTGCAGAGGACAATGAGAACAGCTGAGAAGATCATCTGAGTCTCTCCTCCCTCTATAACGGACATCTACACCACAAGCTGCATCCGCAAAGCTAACAGCATTGTGGAGGACCCCGCACACCCCTCACACTCACTCTTCACATTCCTGCCCTCTGGGAAAAGATACTACAGCATTCGGACCCTCACAACCCGAATGTGTACCAGTTTCTTTCCTCAAGCCATCAGGCTGCTCAACACACTGAACTGAACTACCTCAACCCACATTAAGCACACACTCGAACATTTTTTGTAAGCACAGTCATTTTACAATACTATAGTCACCTAAAATACTATAGTTACCTTACTCACTTTACAATGCTATTTGCACAGTACTGTTGTAATTTGCACATTTCGTTCTACCTCATCTACAGTATGGTTGGCGCTATTCCGTTATGTCCCCCTCTTTTTGCACTGTCCTTGTTATGTTTGTATTGTTTATTGCACTGTCTGTTTATGCACTGTCTGCACTGACATGCACTTTATGTCTACCCTGTTCAGTGGCTTTTTGTTGTTTTGTAAATTCTATGTTTTGTGTAGCACCAGGGGGTCCTGTAGAAACGTTATTTCATCTCACTGTGTACTGCATCTGCTATATATGGTTGAAATGACAATAAAGCTCCTTGAACCTTGATTAGGGGAAACAGGATGTTTCTAACAAAAGAACAGTAGAATTTGTGAACAGGATGGTTCATAGAGAAGAAAAGGTGAGATTAGGGGTAAATGTTTTATTCCAAGAAGACAAGCAATGGGATTAGTAACAACATGTTGGTTTTTTTAAAAAAGGAAAAGTAAGAGATGGGGTAACATATCGATTCTAAAGTAGGGACAGTGAGATAAAGGGTAACCGGTTAATTCGAAAGTGGGAACAGTTAGAGAAGGGGTAACTGGTTGATTCTAAAGTGGAAACAGTGAGATAAAGTCGCTTCTAAGAAACAAAGCAATGGGATTAAAAATAATGGGTTGATTACGGAGGCTGTAGAATTATGAATAGAAGGTTGATTGTAAAATTAAGAAACAGAGCAAGTTAATTCTACAAAAAGGAAAAGGCAATATTACAGGGAACATGTTGATTTCAAAATGACAAATAGTGGGGTAAATAATGAAGGTTGATTACAATACGTCTAACACTAGGATCAAAGACAATATGTTGAAGGAATAAAATTGTGGGATTAGGTATAGTGTGATAAACCATAACAGTTCATTATCTGTATTATGTTGTTACTGTTGGCAGGTAAGGTCTTTATTTCAGTTGCATTAGTGTTAAGAATCTTTAGATTATAATCATAGTGGAATTAGGGATTATAGGTTTATTATCAGGGTTATTAATATTCGTCTGGTTTCAATGGCACCAGCAGCAGGATTCAAGTTTTGCAGGATGTTTTCAGGGGCTTTTGCTAGCAGTTTTGGGCTCTATAAAAGAATATGTCTGTACCAAACATACTATTACACAAAAGTGGGTAGAGTAGCCAAAATTTTTACTCAAGTAAAAATACTTATAGAAATATTTCCTCAAGTAAGAGTAAAATTAACAATCTAAATAGTCATTCAGGTAAATACTCAAGTAAATAGTTACTAGTTAGTTCTATTCTGATTGACACAAAGCCCTGAATTCCAAACTACATGACGAGTTTTTGCACACCTCACATAACCTGTCATTTACAATAAAATCTCAAACACTCTCAGATGTTTTTTCTAACAGTTAACTATTTTCTACCTCTTAAGATCAGCTTCTTTAAAAATATACTTTATTTTGACATTTTATAAGTACATGCATTATTTAGGTAGGAATATAATAAAATACAATTTCGTGTTGATTTTGTATGAGGTGTCAAAAAATCTGTAGTGTAAAATCTTTTGTATAAATGCAGGACGTCCCACTTTGCTGTTCAGTTTGTTTACTTTTGTGTTTAATGGACATGAAAAATATGCGGATTTTAGAATGAATGTCTTCCTAAAGTTATCTGCGTTGGTTTGATCAACTAACAGTTCAGCTTCTGGTGCAATTATATTGATAGATATGACAAAAAACAATGACTTCAAGTATCAACAATAGCATGATTGTTTCTGTTTGTTTCAATAAATTAATTGTCAGTTAAATCCTTATTAAATTCTTCCAAAAAGTAAAAGATTATGAAAAGCGTTCTACGGTTCTTTATATTAATACTGTAGATTGTTGGAGCTCTATTTACGTGTTCATTGTTTTTGTAAAGAATCCCACTGAGGCAAGTATAGTTTTCATACCAAAGGTGCAGTTTATTTACGACTTGAATAAAACAATAAACATAAACTAATCTAGACCTGACTTGACTTAGCTTATGTTAGTTTTAGCTTACCTTGGGTATTAGCACAAATGTAAAGAACAAACACGAACTTGACTACAAAGGCGTTAAATTGACTCACTAAACAATTTTTCTACCTGTCAAGATCAGCTTATTTAAAAAGATACTTTATTTTAATATTTTATTAGTACATGCGTTATTTGGGTAGGAATATAATAAATTACAATTTCGTGGTGATTTTCTATAAAATGTTCTACATTTTAGTTAGGTGTCAAAAAATCTGTAGTGTAAAAATCTTTTGTATAAATGCAGGACGTTCCAGTTTGCTGTTCAGTTTATTTAGTTTTGTGTTTAATGGATACGAAAAATGTGCAGATGTTAGAATGAACATTTGGTTATGAACGCATGTTCAAACGGCTTCTACCATCTAGCTAAACGTGCACTAATCTTAAGCAGGAAATGCTTAGCAGCCTCTCACGCAGCAGCCTTTCCAAAGTGTCGCGAGACTTGAGGACAACTCATATAAACTATTGTTTTTTTTTAAATCTCATATTTATTACCATTTGACAGTAAAGGAGGAACGCTGCCAAATGTAGTGAAGTAAAAGTAAAGTTTTTTCACAAAAAATGTACTTGAGTAACAGTAAAAGTACACAATTTAATTCAGTTTCCTACAGAAAAGAAAAATATTAGGAGCCGCAATGAGTTTTTAACATCTAAAAAAAAGATAACACTGCATATATCGTTTTTTACCTTTAAGAGATGTATAAAAAAACGATTGTTTTGTTTTTATAAAATTAAAACTACTACAGCGAACATTTTGTCTGCGTGCAACAAGAGATATTTTGAACGCTGGGATAAAGTATTCTGTCTCATAATTATCAAAGTTTTTTTGGGTCATCCTCGTATTTATTTAATATAAAGTTCAGATTAATTCACCTGCAGCAAACCAAAAGCGCAAATCAAAATTTAGTTTGCTCCCATGTGCCGTCATCCCTTTTTCGCGCAGTCAGGTGTTAACCTGAATATAAAAAGAACTATTTCAACAATTTAAATTATTTATTTGCAAAATAATAACCAATTAAAATATTCATTTTAGATGGTTAATGTGATTTTTTTTACTCGTAAACCACATCAGGGCTCTAAGACTTCAACTAGGATTGGAAACTGTCGTCTGTGAGGCATGCGCTGTTGTGTTCTGTGAAATGACAGCTAGGTGGCAGTACGACATCATGATTGCAACAGGTGGAAGGGCGAAGAGAAGAAAAGGATTAACGCGATCTAGTGGTCTGGTAGATTCGCTGCAATAAAAAATCCCTGTTGTTTAAACCCGAGTTCGGGTCTCTTTTCTGTTCAGTCGCAACTTGACATGAGCAATGTTTGTTTATTTATTTAGTTGATATATATATATATATACACATACGTATATATACACATATGTATGTGGATGTAAAGGTGGGCGGTAAATGTATACTTTATCATGTGTCACATAAAAAGGGGGTGGGGACGCATATTTTCAGCGACAAATAAGTAAACTATTTTAATGATACAAGATTACCATTTTCTTCCAATTCAGAATTATTTAAAAAAGCAAACCAAAATAAAATATGAATTAAATACTCAGAATTTATTCCTATAATTTTTCTTCAAAATCGGACAGCTGAGGGATGAAAGAGCAACATGCGACTCTGGAGCCGTGGGTTGCCCGTTGGACTGCTAATTGAAAGATCGGGGTTTAATTCCCAGCACCACCAATTTGCCACTGCTGGGCCCCTGATCAAGCCCGTAACCCTCAATTGCTTAGTTGTATAAAAGAGATAAATAGAAGTTGCTCTGGATAAGGATGTCGGCCAAATAATGAAAATGTAAAAATGAGTTGCCTCCCTTAGTAGTGCCTTCAGGTTTCAGTAGTGATTTTTTTTTAGTCAATAATATTAAGCTTGTTGTGAGCGTTAAGTTTGGGTTATTGTAACAGTTCTATCAGATATCAGATTTATATGAGCAATATTCCAGTTAATATCGATAACATACAGAAAAATGATTGTAGTTTAGTTTTTGTTAAATATTCCCCCACGTTTTCACTGCATTGATATTAAAATTAGCTCTCTTTCTCCATCTGGTGGTAGGAGTAACGTTCCTGTTTAACGCTCTGACTAATATGTTATGATGTGGTGTGATGTCATTCAATTAATAATAAACATAAATAATCATAAATACAGTAAGTGGCTTTGCTGTGAATGGAAAATCACCCAGAGTAGCCCCGAGACCCTGAACACTGGGGAATTCCTCCTTAAATATATAAAAAATTATTTTATTACACGATAAACTCCATGGCATCATCAACATTTGCTTTTCTTTGTTAATTAACCACAAGTTCATAAACCGCATGTCAAATACATTGTAAAAAATTTGAATTATTGACAAGTTTATTTTAACAAAACTGATGATTAGGTGGCATAATTATTGAATTATTAGACAGCAAATATCCAGTTTTTAAAAATACAGATTAAAGTTTTCAATATGATAAAATTTGGGAACATGAAATTAACTGTTAAAAAATTCAAACAAAGTAAGTCAGAGGTCATCCACAGAGTAGAGTAGATAATCTCTAAAAAGTCAAACTAACAATTGCCCCATTCAAAGAGAGAAAAGGAATTCTTAAACATTTATGGTTTAATATTTATTTATATACTGTTTGTTTTAAAGTATATTTGGTGTGATCTTTCCACCATGTATATAAACTGTTTGAGCTGAAGACTTGAACATCATAATCAATGACAGCAATACAGTGGCGCAATACTCCAGTGGTATGGCTGTTGCCCAAGGTTCAGGGTTCAAATCTTACCTTGTATTTAAAAAAAATAGTTATTTGCTGCCTAAGAATCCAGAACCCCAAAAAAATTGTTTTATAATATTCCACATAATATTCAGTTTTGTTCAATGACACTTTAATAATTAAAATTTTAACAATTCAAATAATTTTGTCATATTTTAAGCTCCATGAAGACAAAACAATAAAACTGACTTATTTTAAGTGAAACCCGGGAGTTTGTGTGTGTGTCTAAAGCATGGTTCTGCAGACATTAAAGTACCTGAGTCTTCTTTGTACCTTTTTTGTACAGAGCATTAGTGTTCTTTGACCAGTCCAGTTTGTAATCAATGTGGACACCCAGGTATTTGTAACATGAACATAGATATAAAACATGAAACAAAAAACATAACCTACATTTTTTACTGGCTATGTATGTTTAACGTGCCATGTGGTTATAAGTGTGGCTAGTTTATATATAATATATAGAGGAGCATATGGCAGATATTTTTAAGTTAAGAGGGACTGGGGTTGCTGAAGTGCTGCATAGGAGCGCTTCAGTCAGGACATATGGAACGTGGGGTTTATTTTCGGGGACCTAGGGAGTGCCAGTTGGTAAGCCATGGGGTAAGCCATCTTCCGTATGATCTTGATATACCAATATACCGTGGCGCCAACTTCTATGATTTTATTTTCAGGGGGAGGTCTTCAGTTGACAATCATACCAGTTCGGGCCACTTCTGTCTTTTCACGTTAGCCGTGCGATTACCTTTCCTAGCTACAGCCTGAAGGACGCCCCTTGCCTTACAACACATTCAACATGTCTTGCACTGTGTGAAAGCCTGAAAATAAGCTGACGGTAGCCCCAATTAGACCACAGAACACCTTCCAAAATTGGCTGATGGTAGTTTCTGCAAGGGAATACACATGTAAGCCTAAGATAACTGATCGACCACAACCAATATTGCAGTACTTCCGTTAGAGGGGGGTAATGCCGTGACAAAGTTGAGTGACAGGTGGGACCACAGCCACAAGGGTAAGGGCAGCGTGTGCTCTTTGTTTTACACACATGCCCAGAAGGCCCTGGATAGGCCGTAAACAAAGAGGTGTGGCCCGAGGAAAAAGCTTGGGGCTGGACCACCACTGGCACATATAGCTTGCCAGCCGGTCCCCTACCTGGGTCTGGCTTTCGTTGCTGAGCTCAAAGGATCTCTTGTTCGATGGCCCAACGGACTGGGGCTACGATCCGATGCTTGGGAATTATCGGTTCTGGGATGGGGTCCCAGGATGAAGGGTCCCACATTTGCGACAGGGTGTCAAATTTTTTAAGCTTGGTCTGTACGACGGGGTGTAATTGAAGCACATAAAAAAATAGCAACCAGCAAGCTTGCTGAGGAGTATGCTGTTTGTAGACTGGATATACACCAAGTTCTTGTGATCTGGCCAATGCCTCCAGTCCTCCAATGCCAACTTTATGGCCAAGAGTTCTCTGTCCCCTTTGCCATAGGTCCTTTTCACTGGCCCCAGGCAGTGCGAATAACAGGCACAGGTGTGCATCTTTTGTCCGACTCCAATCGTTGGGAAAGAATGGGTCCAACCCCTATGTCCAATGTCCACCTCCACAATGTATTGGGCCGCCGAAGTGGTGTGATTGGTCGTGATCAACTCAAAGGCCAGTTAAGCTTCGACGGTCCACTTAATTCTTTCTTGGTTCTTTTTGGTAAGCGCACTTAATGAGGCTGCCAAAAAGCTGAAATTTTAGGCGAACCGTCGGAAGAAATTAATGAAGCCCAAAAAACGCTCGACAGCACGAATCGGCGTGGGCCTTGGCCACTGTGCTCCAGTCTGTACCCTAGCTGGGTCAATGCTAAGGAGCCCTTGGAAAACTATAAAGCCCAAGAAAGAGGTGGTGGTTACATGAAACTCGGGGAGCGTGTTGGTTGTTTGTTCAGAGCCCTTATGCAAACCGAAAAACAACTTAATTTTCTTCTGCTTCTAAAAAAAAATAAAAACAAAGTCAGCAGAAATCTTCCCTGAACGAAACTAAAAACATTCTTTTCCTAATTCTCTTTTCTTCTTAAATGTTTTTCCTCCTAGTTTCATTTCTTAAATTCTTTTCTTGAATTCTTTCTTTCAACTTCTTTTATGAATCTCTCTTCTTTTTTTTCCACTTTGTTAGATTCTGCTCTTAAAGCTTTTTATTCTTAATTTTTTTTCTTCCTAAATCTTTTCCTTCTTAGTTTTTTTTCCTAAATTTTTTCTTAAATTCTTTCTTTCACATTCTTCTATGACTCTTTTTTCTTCTATTCTTCTCTTAAATTTTTTTTCCTTAAATCTTTTTCTTTCTTTAGTTTTTTTCTCCCTATTACTAGGACAGAGCCCCATACCTGGTGCTACCTAATGTTGTTCTTGTCTTTTATAGGCATGCGGTCAGGTGCCTTGCTGTACCTGATAAGGCGTCATGGCATCGTTGTCTGGCATCTGGGCCTGGCTGTGAGCCCCCTTGACTAGAAACTCGTGGAGTAGCGCTCCGCGAGTTTGCCTGTCGTGAAGTCTGTGATGTTACACCCCGTTTTATAACTTTTATAACTCTCCCAGTTTGGAAAACTATAGCGATTCCTATATAGAAGAATCGCTTTCAGCCCCAAATATGCATCTCGCGTGATGGCATGTGCAAACAACCTATTTTTTTATTATTATTTTTTTTTTAAGGAATGCCATTATTACTAAATGTAACATAAAAATGAACTACCTTTGATAGCTGCTTAGTGATGATAACTATCCAATTTAAATAAAGTCAATTTCATTTCAATTCAGTTTTTATTTGTTTAGTGCTTTTAACAATGGACATTGTCTTAAAGCAGCTTTACACAAAATGTAGTAACAGTGAATTTTAGGATAAGGTTAGCTAATTGGCTAATGCTAACTGTAACTGAATTTTACACGTATATGTTAGCCTGTAATTTTTGCTAGTTTCAGATTAGACTAGTATGAATTTTACTAGCAAACTTAAACTGAGAAATTCAAACCTGTTGTGGTTAAATTTTGTTTTATTTCACAAAATATTTTATTTTAGTTGTCCTACACAAGACTGAAGTATGTTTTTAGGTTAAGCAGTGCTTTAGGTTAGATTTATTTAAAATACACGCTTTTAACATTTTATTTGCTATTAATGATGTCCATTTGGGATATGCCTCTTTTAACTAACTTTAAACTAACTGTATAAGTCTTTCTTTGTGTGTGTGTTTTTTACTCTGATGATTACAGGAGGGTTATCTGCTTGTGCCTGCATGCTTGTTTAACAACCCTAAAATGATAGCTTGCAGCACTTAATAACATCACAGTCAATGCGGGAAAACACAGACACACACACATTTCAGTTCCTGGCTTCCTGCTTCAGCACAAGCCACCCACCAAGAACAACATGCCCATGTTTGCTGGAGTGACTGTGTGTGTGTAGGTTTGGATTCTATTTACAGAGTAAATCTTTCATACACAAATACTATCATTAGGTTAATTAGACACCTTATAAATGCCTAACATTTAGAAGTCTTTTTTAATTGTCTGTACATTTCTGAGATTTTTTTTAACACACCATCAAGGTTAGCAGTGTTAAAGCACATAGCATGAGGTGTGAAAGAGCCATGTTCTCACACAGAGGTAACTAACAGCTGACCATTTATACAAATCGGAAATATTATTAATATACCATATCTGCTTTTCCTATTAACCTTCCTATTTGCGTTATGCTGGATTTGCCTACTTTTTCCCTCATGATCAGTATGTAAGCAGAGTAGAGTAGCAAACGTTTCTGATCTAAACCTAAAGCATTTTATCTTCACTTAATCCGCACTCTCTCCTTGCTTACTAGGAGAGAGTTTGAAGTATAGTTACTTAATCTATCCATACTTCAAACTAAGTTCTGTCATGGGTGGAAAAAAATGAGGTTGGATTCAAATGCATTTAACTAACTAAAGAACTAAAGAAAAATACAAAACCAGAAAACTAACTAACAACCAGACCAGATTAGACCTGACATAACTATAACCTGAACCTGAAGCAGATGACATAAACCAATGAAGACATGACACATGGACAGGGGGAATCACGTGACAAGACACAAACAAACATTCAGCACACGGACTAGAACATAAACTCCTTCCCGACCGGAACTGGCCAGTGCAGACACAAAGGCCGTAAACAGAGACAAGGAAAATGCGGAGGACTTCAGGCAGAGCTTAAGCTAAACTCAGCTCGACCAGCACTTTCTAGCATTTTTGTCGCCAATGTTCGGTCCCTGGCGAACAAACTGGATGAGCTCAGGATCTGGACTCTCACACAAGAATTGATTACAAATATAATGGTCTTTACAGAAACGTGGCTCAGCACTGGAATTCCAAACAGCGTGCTGGTGCTCAAGGGGCTTAAGATTTTCAGGGCGGATAAAGAAGCAGCATGCACGTGTAAGAAAAGAGGAGGTGGCTTATGCATTTATGTAAACAAAACATGGTGCACTGTCACTGTTTCTTCTCACTGCTCTGCTGATCTTGAATACCTGATTATTAACTGCATACCCTTTAATTCACCATGTGATTTTACATGCATTATTGTGATGCTAAGGCTAGCATGGCCATGAAAGAAATAACCTCTGCTATCAACAAACTGTAGACAGTGCATGCTGATGGATTCTTTATTATCAGCTGGGATTTTAATTACTGTAAATTAAGATCTGTTCTGTCGAAATTCCAACAAAATGTGTCCAGTTTCACTAGGGGACAAAAAAACTTTGGGTTATGTATATACAAGTGTGGCTGATGCTTACAGAGTCACACCTCTCCCCCACCTCAGACAATCAGACTCCTCGGACAATCAACTCCTATTGTTCCTGTTGTCCAAGTACTTTCCAGTCATCAAATGTGTCAAACCCAAAATGAGGACTGGTAAAGTTTGGCTGGATGGGGCTGACGCCGCTCTCCAGCAGCAGTTCACACATACAGACTGAAGTGAATTCACTGCACAAGCCACTACTGATTTAATCACCAAAATCAACAATTACACAATGTCATTGATTATATCATTAGGTGTGGATCAGGTGACTACACAAAAGAACATCATAGTGTTCCCCAATCAGGAGGTCTATCTCCTGCTCAAAGCATGCAACACCTCCTTTAGGTCTGGAGGTGTTACGTTGCGTGGTTTGCAGTTAGTAAGGCCTACAGCATCGCCAGAGCCGATCTGCAAAGCCAAACATGCATTTAAACAGCGGATTGAGGCGCCCTTCAACTCTGCTGACTCCAGACGCATGTGGCAGGGAATGTACACACCTCCAACCAGCTCTGCCTCACTCCCTGACAACCTCTTCTATGCTCGCTTTAAAAAGGAACACATGGAGCCCATTCACAAAACACAGCTGTTACCAGGTGAGCAGCCACTCTCACTCTCCACCTCTGAAGTCTGTGTTACCCTGGGAAGGGTCAATGCTAGAAAAGCAGCTGACCCTGTTGGCATTCCTGGCCACATACTCAGAGCATGCGCTGAGCACCTGGCTGAGGTCTTCATGGACATCTTTAATCTGTTTTTGGCCCAGGCAATTGTCCTCAACTGCTTCAAATCTGCTACCATCATGCCAGTGCCGAAGCACTCCGCTGCAACAGAACTGGGTGACTTTCGTTCCGTAGCACTCACCCCTGTCATTTAAAAGTGCTTTGAAAGACTGGTCCTGGACAGGCTACAGAGATCCCCCCCAAAGACTGCATAATCATGCAGAATGTATATTATTGTAGCCTGGCGTTGAAGTGGATTGTGGGAAAAAGCATCTGGGACATTGTTTGGAACACCTGGCTTATGTACAATACTAAAATCCTGCAGACATAAAGACCATCTTGCTAGAAGTCCTGAAAGGTTTGTTTTCTTTGTCCTCTGTCTACCAAACCTAGGAAGAACTTCGTGTCCTGCTCCTTGCCTGACGGAGCAACCGCAGAGAGCTGAGATCAGCAGAGAGAAGATGGAAGAAATCACATCTCAACACTGATCTTGCCACCTACCATGCTCTTCTGTCGAAGTTCTCTTCGGATGTGACTTCTGCCAAGACTACCTTTTACAAGAAAAAACTTGAAGCTGCTCATACCTCCAGCTCCCCCTACTCCACTCTTTCTGTCCGCAGAGGACTTTGCTTCCTTCTATGATGAAAAGACTAAGCAAATCTGCAAGACCTTCACCACATCTTTAGGAAACTTACAATTTCCACTCATGACCTGTCTTCTCCTTTACTGTCTCATTTCTCTACCTTAGGATCAGATGAGGTTCAACAAGTCATCCTGTTATGCAATCCTACCACCTGTACACTGGACCCAATCCCCTCGGCAATGCTCAAGACCATCTCTCCTGATCTTCTGCCTTTTATCTCTACAATCATCAATAGCTCCTTATCTACTGGTCAGGTACCAACATCTTTCAAGAGAGCACGGGTTACTCCTATCCTGAAGAAGCCTGCGATGGACCCCTCAGACATCACCAACTACAGACCGGTATCACTTCTCTCTTTTCTTTCTAAAGTACTTGAACGCACTGTCTATAATCAACTGTCCCTCTTTCTCACACAGAACAACCTTCAAGATCCCAATCAATCTGGCTTCAAAGCTGCTCATACAGAGACTGCCCTCTTGGCTGTCACTGAGAAGCTGCATGCCACCAGATCATCCAAACTGTCATCTGTCCTTATCCTCCTCGACCTTTCAGCTGCATTCGACACTGTCAACCACAAGATCCTGCTGTCCACTCTCAGCAGTCTCAGCATTTGTGGAACAGCATGGCAGTGGTTTGCTTCCTACTTGGAAGGGCGTTCATATCAGGTAACATGGAAAGGTACAACATCTGCCCCACGCAGACTTTCCACTGGTGTGTCCCACAAGGCTCAGTACTTGGTCCTCTTCTTTTCTCCCTCTATACTCAAAGTTATTTCTTCACATGGGTTCACATACCATTGCTATGCTGATGACACTCAACTTGTCTTTTCCTTTCCTCCAGCAGACACCATGGTTTCTGCAAGGATTTCAAACTGCCTGGCAGACATTTCATAATGGATGGCTGCTCACCAGCTGAAACTCAACCCTTGCAAAACTGCTTTTTATCCCAGCTGACTCATCTCCATGCCAGGATCTTGCAATCACCCTGGAAAATTCACAGATCTTCCCTTCAACCAGTGCTCGCAACCTGGGGGTAACTATGGACAATCAATTATCCTTTTCCTTACATGTTGCCAACATAACACGTTCCTGCAGGTTTATCCGGCATAATATCCGGAGGGTTCGACCTTTCTTAACCACCTAGGCCACCCAGTTGCTTGTGCAGTTTCTTGTAATTTCTAAACTAGACTACTGCAACTCGCTCTTGGCTGGCCTACCTCTGAGTGCAATTTGCCCTCTGCAGATGATTCAGAATGCAGCTGCACGTATTGTTTTTAACCTACCAAAGTTTTCACACACCACTCCACTGCTGCGCTTCCTCCATTGGCTCCCAGTAGCTGCACGCATCAGATTCAAAACACTGAAGCTTGCCTACAAAGCCAGAAACGGAGCTGCACCCTCCTACCTACAAACACTTATCACTCCACGCATCGCACCACACTCTCTCAGATCCACAAGCACTGCTCGTCTTGTTCCACCCTCCCCTAGGACACGAGTTAGGTCTGCCTCAAGACTTTTCTCTGTTCTAGCACCAAGATGGTTGAACGAACTTCCCATCCCATTGAAAACTCATCTTTTTCTTAAATAGCTTGCTCTTGACATTTAAAAAAAAAACCTTACTCTATTCAACAGGTTTTTGTTGTTGGTGCACCTTTTTGTGAACTATTATCAGTATTGGGCTGTTTTTGATGTGACTCAAAGCACTTCTTGTACGTTGCTCCGGACAAGAGCGTCTCTGCTAAATGCTGCAAATGTAAATGTAAATCAAGAGCGTCTTGTATCGAAGCTCTCAGGTTCTTCGGGTATGTCACTTCTAAGTCATTCATTCCATCATCATACTGTTGTGTGACTAAATCAAGTGGAGTCTCAAGATCATGTTCATTCAACATCATTGAAGGTGACAGGTCTGTACTCTCGTGTGGTGCAATACAAAGAACCAAACATGTTTCTGTCCCATTAGGTGTATTTGTTCCCCACGTATGCACAAATAGTTTAATGCCATAGTCAACCTGTACCCAGGGCAGCAACTTGTGCTGTTCTTGTTCTGACTGCAATTAGTTCTACCCATTTTGTGAAGTAGTCTACAAATACACAAAGTTTACCCCAGCATGGTTTGTTGGGACCATCAGACCTGCTGGTTCCTTGTTGGGAAAAATGCTAAAAATGAGGGTGGTCGAGCATCACGTAAGTATAATAGAGCAATAAGTCATAAACCGGCGATAATATATACATATTAGGAGTAGCACTAAAAGGAAGAATGAAATGAAGCTAAACCTGATGTAAAATTAGAGCAAATGAAAAGACAAATAGGGACGGTGTGCTATCAAAATCTACAATATAACCAAATATAGGTGTGTGTATGTGTGTGTAAACAAATTAGCACATATAAAGTAGAAAAATCACAATTAAGACACAGTGGTACTGAGAGGCAAGTTTATTGATGGGCCCCACAGCTAATCAAGGGGAATGACATCATCCTCAGGAGTGGGGGTAGAAGGAATAGATAGGGGCAAAGGAAAAGGTGGAAGAATAGATGGAAGAGAGGATTCATCAGAAGAAAATAGGGGTGGCGATAGTATGGGGAAAGGAGACACACTGTGTATTGGAACCCGTGACAATTTCCAAAGGAAATTTTTAACACCAGTAGAGGGACCAGCTTTTTCAGTGGTATCAGGATGAATAACAGTGTCGGTTTGTATTCTGACATCACAGGTTCGGGGAGGAAAAACTACTTGCACAGGCGAGGTAGATAGATGAGACGGTCTAGAAAAATACCAAACTCCCCAGTCAGGCAGGCTAGTTGGGAACGCCACACCCGTTAGATGTAGCAGTTAAACAGGCTAGAAGGAGAAATGGAGAAAAAAGTTTAAAAGAATGAAGTACCACTGGTCATGATTTTTATATAATACAGTCTTAAAAGTAGATAAGTAATCATAAACTGTGTAAACAACTAAGTGCAGAAATAAAAGAAATCATTAAATGGTTAGACAAAATAGGTGATTCTAAAGTGAACTAACAAATTATTAAATGGTTAGACAAAATAGGTGATTTTAAAATGTAACTTAGAAGTAGTTTAAGCAACAACAACAACCAAAAAAAAAAAAAAAAAAAAAAAAAAAAAAAAATATATATATATATATATATATATATATATATATATATATATATATATATATATATATATATATATATATATTATAACTTTTATAAAAGAGAAGAGTAAATAAAAAAATTAAGCTTACGCATTTTCAGCAGATGAATGTTCAAAAATTGATCTGGGTTTCAATTGAATTGAATTGGTCTGGGTTTGCAGGCAAGCCAAGTGTGAAAAAATCAGGAAGAGAATAGGCTTTTATATTGACAACGATTTTTTTTTACAAACAGGAAGTCAAAGTCTCACAATGGAAAAAATTACATCACAATGCAACCCAGACCACAGGTATTGTTACCTCACAATGTAACAAATGTCACAATGAACAATTACATCATTCTGAGATAAGGGTAACTTACATCACAATGGGGAAGTTGCGAAATAATGGTAATTACATCACAATTGGATAAATCTGATTGGATAAATTTGGAAATAATGGAAATTCATTGGTTAAAGAAGGGGAGGGACTAAATTCCACGGGTATACATGTGAAAATTCCACGGGTATATGACTGGATTTTCAGAGAATCTTTGCACTTGCTTTTGGTATTATACTCTTTACGGAGGTTTTGCTTTTTGCTTGTGCCATTTATTGTTGGAAAGATTGCCTTCTGTTGGATCCTCTGAATGCTTTCTGACTGCAATAAATTGGAGATTTTTGCTCTTCTCACCTTGGACTCAAGACTTTTTATTCCTTTTGAAAGATTGAACAGACAAAGAATGTACCTAGAAATACACCAAAACTACCAGTCTGACGTGAAATATCACATGAAGAAGTACAACATAGACTCAATAGACATCAGACACAAGAGCAGAATAAAAAGCAAACGACAGAGCAAGGAGCGAAGAATGAAGGAGATATAGGAAACAGCAGAGACCAGACAGAAAACTCAAGAGAACTAAGTCAGGGAAGTGAAGAAGAAAAATGTGCAGCAGGGAATGCCAGAAGATGGATAGAAATACATGGAAGAGTTAAAATGATACCTGAAGACGGACAGGGTGAGAGAAAGGAAATGAAAAACATGGTAAAGGAGCAAAAGTCATTGGTGAACAAAAGACAAGATACTAGAGCAAATGAAGAACAAAGTACAACTCGCAACAGAGAAAATGCAGGAGTTAAAAACATCACAATGGCAGATGCTCCGAAAGGCCACCGAGATGAGCCACAAACAACAACAAATGGCAAAAAAGGTGAGAAGAGACAGAGAACTGCAGAAAGCAGCAATAAACACTTCTGCCATAGTACTCGAGGGAATAACAGAACTTCATGAGCAGCAAATGCAGAGGGAAGATGAGGAAGATGTGCAAAGAGAAAATGTTGAAAGGAGAACTGATAAATTTAAGAAGGGTCATGGTGGTGCAAGTAAAAGTCTTTCTGACATGCACATGCAGACACGATATCAGAAGAAAAGAGATGAAAGAAATTATGAAGGCGACACAGAGGATGACCACTGTACACAGTATCCTCTATATAATAATAATATAATAAAAGGAGAATGTTCCCTGGACATTCATGGATGTCACAGGTTTAACAAACCGACTGCCAAATGTCTGTGATGGAGCCCAGAAATGAATAACACGGTTCGAGGAGCATACTACTGGACATCACCTAGCTGTAGGGGATGTGAAAGCAATACTATCCCAAGTATCGGGAAAAGCCAGAATGGCTGAAATATTTGACCAAGCAGGACAAAAAGGAATGGCGGATGACCCAGCAGTACCTCAACCACCAGTTATGTATCAAACATCGCCTTATCAAGTGCCGATGGCACATGGAGGGTATCAAATGGGGCCATATCCCCAACCACCACAAAGGTGGTGGGGCCAAAGTAGGGGCCGTGGAGGAAAAGGAATGTTCATGGGAAGACCCCCACCTGGAAACAACATGGTGCGTGGAGCAAGATGCTGGAATTGTAATGATTCACGACATTTGATAAGAAACTGCCCATACATGCAAAATGACACACAAGAAAGACCGAATATGGGTCCCCAAGAAATAGAAAACTAAATGTAAAATCAACGAGGAGCAGGAAACTGGACTGGTCAATGGATGGGTCCACAGCAACGAGAACGAATGCCAGTGCCACCTGGGGGAGGCCCAATGAGGCCAAACCCAACACACATGTAACGATGCCCAGAGAAGCCTGTGGGGGAGCTGATGCAGTGTACCACCTCATTGCATCCTGCACAAGAACCAACAATCTTAGCTGAAATTGGGAATGAGTTAACAGCACCATTCCTTATTGACCCAGAGCAACTTTCAGTAGTATAGGTAAAGAAGGCTCTAAGCTTCCCCTCTCCCGTAGATCAATAAAGTGGGCTTCTCGGGAAAAACACAGACACTACGATTCACAGAGCCTCAAGATATAACAGTTGAAGGACTTACAGTACAATCACCCTTACTGTAGTCACCAGATGCGCCAGCAAACTTACTAGGAAGAGATGTACTCTGTAAATTAGGAGCAAAAATACATTGTGGTCCCACATGAGTGTGGGTTACACTTCCAGAACCTCTAGATCAACAGTGGTTATGGAAAAAGAAAATGAACATTGTACATTTGACAAAGTATACTGGCTGGAACTGGAAGAAAGTACAACAACAAATCTGTGGAAAACTTACACAGAATGGAAACCATGGCTAACATATATGCGACCAGACTGTAAAGAAGCAAGAGACCCCTGGCACTGCACACTAATGTATGATACAGGAGGACGAAATGAAGAATATGACTGGCTCTGGACTGAACAGATAGAAGGCCAAGCATACAAAGTAAAGATAACTGATATCATAGTAGGACAACAAGGAGTGGCAGCACGAACTGAGCTGCCACCAGAGATCAAAGACTGGTATCAAGTACAAAATGCTGCTCCACATGTCACCCTGATGATCGGGCAAAGTTTTGAATCTAAAGATTTAGGACAGATGATTAGGGATTTAGGACAAGTGAGAGAGTGGACACCAACAAATAATCCGTACATACATCTATCACCAGACAAAAAGTACCTAAGAATATCACAGGTCACCACAGAGTGCACAACAGCCACACAAGTGATGGTTAGCAGGAAAGTAGGGATTCAGACAGAGACAGAAACAGAAGCACAAATGTCACAACAAACAGAAGAACAAAAATTAACTGAACAAGAGGTGAGGTTCCAGAGCAAAAAACAGACGTAGGGCTAGTCAAATCAGCAGGATTAGTAAATATAAAAGCGAAACCGAATGTAAAGCTGAACATCAATACCCACTATCACAACAAGCATTGGATGGCATTCGGCCTTCAATAGAAGGTTTAGTAGAGGCAGGAGTTTTAATAATAGAATAACTAGAAGCCCTTGTAACACTCCAATTTTTCCAGTGAGAAAACCAAACTCAGATAAATGGCGTTTGGTACATGATTCAAGGCCAGTAAATCAAGTGGTAGTGGCAGAAACAACGGTGGTACCAGAATACACTATTGTCAAATATTCCGGATGGAACAAAATGGTACACCGTGATAGACTTATGCTTAAGCATTCTTCAGCATTCCATTGCACCCTGAGTCACAAGCTCTGTTTGCATTTACTTATGAAGGAAAACAGTACATGTATACCAGATTACCACAAGGCTATTGTGAAAGCCCATCAATTTTCAACCAGGTGTTATCTCGAGATTTAGCAAATTTACATATTACGAGTCGTCTTCTACAATATGTGGATGATCTGACTGCACAACCCTTCAGAGGGTGGTGAAAACCGCCCAACGAATCATCGGCACTCACCGCCACCCACCCTAGGACAACATACACAAAAAAAAACGCTGCTTGCAAAGGGCGAGAGGCATAATCAAAGATCCTTCTCACCCCAACCACAGACTGTTCACTCTTCTCTCATCAGGCAGATGCTACCGATGCCTCAGAGCCCGCACAAACAGACTGAAAAACAGCTTCTTTCTGCACTGAACAGCTGATATACAGTATTTTAATTACTACTGCACTGCCACTTCTGTACTTTGCACTACCTTATCATTATGCATCTTTGCATGATCTATAACTATCTATTGTTACACCTCTATATTCTATCCATATACCTTCTGTATATTATTTACCCCCACCTCTCTGTAATTATCACCTCATACCCTATTTATTACATTGCTATTTATTGTAAATAAGCCACTTATGCACTTCTGGTTAGATGCTAACTGCATTTCATTGGCTCTGTACATGTACCTTGCACAATGACAATAAAGTTGAATCTAATCTAATCTAATCTTCTGATGTGTAGTCAAACTAAAGAACAGTGCCTACAAGATTCATTAACTGTTTTGAAAACATTGGCACTGAACAGGCATAAAGTTACAAAGACAAACTCCAATTCTGCAAACAGAAAGTAGAATATTTAGGACGAGTACTTGAGGGTACAATGTCGCCAACACATATTGACAGTAGAAATCCAGACACCAGGGTCAGGAAAACAGAATAATAATGAGGAAAAGACTAAATGACTAACAGTGACAGGGCATCCAATAAACGACACATGTAAGACAATCCTTCCCCTGTGGAACTTTGGTGTAGAAAACAATCATACATTTCGGAATGTGATTTACAACAAACAATTCAATGTAACAGCATACCCATCCCAATGGCAAAAAGGAAAAGGTGTACAACAAATCATAATTGATTTCTGGGCCAAATGCACCCCTGAAAAAGGAGGTGTATGCAAACCCCTGGCAAAATTACCGATATAGGGAGATGATTGGCTTACCTCTGACATAACCAGACTAATGAATGTCACTTTGATTAATACAGGTTGTACCATAGAGAAGGAAGAACAGTTAGATACCAATCTTTATAAACAATGGCTATACGACTCTGCACGACAGGTAACTGAAAATAACATGTGTGTAGTGTGTCACATGTGTGACCACAGCCCATTAAGGGTAATGCCAACTCGAGGCCTAAAGGAATGTAATGGTCCACCATATCATATTAATAACCTGTGTCCAGCATTTTGCTTATTAGGATCAGTTGTCAGGTCCCATGGAGCAGAATGGATGCAGAAGTATAGTTCCTCGTGCACCATTCATCCAGCTAGCACACAGAGTAATGAAAATATTTACATACAAAACCAGCCAGGTCAGACCTTTCCTTTGTGCATTCCATCCAGTGGAAACAGATTGGTGGGTTTTCTTCCAAATGATGCTTGTGAGGAGATTCTGGTGGGGAAAAGCTGGTGGGGATGGTTAGGTGTTGGATTACCACCCACCCGAAGCCACAATGTAGTGAAGGTACCCCTAGAGCAAGGCCCTTAACCCCCAATTGCTCAGTCAAGGAATGGCCATTGTAAGCGCTCTGGATAAGAGCGTCTAAACCCAATGCAACACTTAAATGTAAAGTCCAACCCGAAGTGTTGGCTATACCAAGCCAAGTGCTTCATAGCATGGTTTATGTGCCCCAGTAATTAAATGAGGAAGACTATTAAATTAGATTATTGTCCTGAACCAAAAGAGTACTACATTAAGAAAACTGTATGATTACAGATGAAAGACCAATAACAATCAATAATAATACAAGTACAGAACTAGGAACAAGTCCATAAATTGAACATGTTGCCAGACCCAATATTATGTTTGATACCTGTTGAAGGCTCAGGGGCAGAGACTGGTGTTCCATGATTTAATGAGTAGCACGCAATGATTTAATTACATATGATAACTTTATATTGATTGTAACATTAAGAAAACTTATATCCTGATACAGTTAAGGAGAGGTCACATTTTACTGCAGATTTAAAACCAGTTTGCCACAGTCATGAGGACTGCTGCACAAGTTCCACTAATACCAGTTCGGTGTTCTTAGTACGCTGCACTAGTTTAAAGAATGTTTGTCTATGCATTTTATGTGAAAGTCCAGACACAGTTGTAATACAGTAATAGCACCAGCGTTAACATGAAATAGAACAGCATGCTTACAGAATGAATGAGTAAAGTATTGATACTACAAAGAATGTAAAGATTAACATCTAATCAAATATTACCTAGTTTTTACGATTAAGAGTTGATTAAGATATGATTTCAACTTTGTTGTTGTTGGCCAGGATTTCTAAGTGTTTTGTGCAGTTCGCATGTCCCAGAGACGCATAATGCAGCGCATCCTGAGACTTATTGTAAATTACACGACAGAATGTTCGCCTGTGTCCAAAAGGAACCCTGCTCAGATGGTTTCCTGTACCGGGTGGCTGAGGACAAGAGACCTCTCCTGAACCATTCATCCAGAATAAGAGAGGTGTGGAAAAGTAGCTAGCACACCTAGACCAGGCTTGTTCAAAGTTGCAAGGCCTGCCAGATGATAGCAGTTGAACCAGGGAATGATGGAATTGTGCAAAATGTGTGGTATTCCTACCCGACTGAACAAGAACTTTTCCAGTGGGATACTTTACCAGAGGACCTGCGGCCTCTATCCTTACTTTTTCGACATGCGGATATAATCAGATATAATGGAACATGGATCCACCGTGAACAGAAGGATACGTATTGCTAGAAGTCCTGAAGGGTTTGGGCGGTTCATCAGCCATCTTAGGCTATTATGGTCTGTGTAGATTGTCACATGTAGGCCACCTACATAGGGTCTAAAATCATTCCTAAACATTCCTTGGTGTTGAGTAGGGTTTCTCTGACTTGTGTAAAGTCCTGCTTGCACATGTTGTCTTTGTGCATTAGGCCGCCCCAAGACCCAGGTCACAAGCGTCAATATGTATAAAGAATGGCTGTGTATACTTTAAAAAACACAAGATTGGCACTGACTTAAGACAATTTATCAAGAAATCCATAGCAGCCTGACAACTTTCATCCCAGTAGAAAGGCACTTTTCTCGTCAAGGATGCCTCTTAAGATGCGTTCTTAATTGTCTGTGGAAAAAACACACATTTTAAAAGTACACAGAATTCTGTCCAGGCTGTAATGTGTTTATTTAATACTAAAAACTATTTCCTAGGTTCTTTGGCCAGAAAGTGGGGTAGTTAGAGAAGAATTGCAGCGTCTCTCAGCCTCAATGAGGTTCAATATACATTCACAAGACGTCAATCTTTAGGCTTTTCCATCCCCTTTGAACACAGGGGGCTCAAGTTTTAACTGATTAATGACTGAGGGTAGAGCTCTAGTTGTGCCATTTAGCAGTGAAGAAGTTTGAGAAAAATTTTGTCGCCAGAGGTTTTGACATGTGGGCAAGTTGGGCCTGTCCATACGCTGTCTGAAGAGGCCATTGGAACCTTACATGTAGGTAAGGGGTTTTAAGTGGTTGTATACATGATTTGAGTGTAATCTTTGTAGTGTTATACCTTTCAGCAGATCAAGGGACTCTCTTAAGCATTTAAGCAGCACTATAACTTCTGTCCTTAGCAATTCAACTCAAAAGGTGAAGTCAGGTCAGCTATATCTGTCAAACCATGCACATATTCGGTCATTGCATACAATATAGGCAATATTTAATCAGTTTGTTATGCAGTAAATGTGGTAAATCTGTAAATTATGCAGTTTTCAACAAAAAAACACCCACAATTGTCACCACTTTCACAATATAACAAAAATGATGGAAAGAAATTAGTGCTAAATATCTTTGCGCTTTTCAACCCCAAAAATCACGGGTAGTAAAAATAAACCAGTTTACATTTCCCTTGATAAATTAAAAAAAATCTTATAGAAAATATTTTTTTAATCTTATAGAAGGTTTTTTTCTCTCTTTTCACAAAAGTATTTTAAAACATCACATAGATATGTGGACTTGCAAACCTTTTGGTCCATTCTGTTGATGCTATGAATACGGAATGTCAGTTCTAAACCCGACAAGGTTCAGATAAAGCCAAACAATATACAGTAAGTATCCTGCAGTCTGTGTCCAAACCTGAATGATTTTTTCCAGTTAGTTTTGTTGCGGTTTTGTTTGCTCTCTCACCATCCAAAACAAATCGATCCGAGGCCAGAGACAAAATGTTCGGGTGCCACTTGTAACGCTTTAATCAAAGGGGCTGGATAGCTTTTCTGAATAGCTGTAGCAAAAGTGCAGAGACTCAGGTGTCCAGCATTCTACAGTGTTTCTGTATTGCTAAAGTCATCAATCCCACGCGCATATGGGGCAGTTTTGCAAAAACACTCGACTAGCAACTGCGTTACTGAACAGAAATAAAACAGACTAAAAGCATCAGAAATATGAACAGGCTTTAAATGCATACATGCCTTGCTCACAGCTCGCGCTCCTTCTATCGACTGACTACTCACCAGTAAGGAAGTAGTGTGGCTCCGCCTTAAAGAAGCAGTACCAAATTCTACTTGTTACGGCGGAAAGTGTCGCTTAGTGGTTAAGGTGTTGGACTGATACCAAAGAGACCGGGGTTTGAGTCCCAGCACCACCAAGCCACCATTGCTGGGCCCCTAGACAAGGCCGTTAACCCCCAATTAATGTAAATGACTTTATTTGTCACATATACTCTACTGCACAGTCTTGCTCAGGAACCCAACTGTGGCTGATTTTGATAAAATAGGTTAATTGACATCATATGTTTCTACAAATTATGCAATTAAATAAAAACATATAAAATCATGTGCAAATTTAAACAACAGTCTATGGCAATGCCAGCTGTATGGAATGTCTACTAGATATATACGGTTCCCGTTGCAGTTGACCAGCCAAACATTAAAGCACAATATGCAGCGATTTCCTAATGTGATCAGATCAACTGCACACACATCACTATAAAGGTGCCATCTGAAGTTTGCATAAGTGAATTGGAAACATTTCCATTAAATAAATGTGTAAATAATATGTAAGGTGGCCTGGGTCTACCCATGATTCATACATCCCTAAAAACAGCATAGGCTCCAACCTGGCAGGGTGCGCGATGGGTGGCTTCTTGGTGAGTGATGGTTCTATTTAAGTGTTTAATTTTTTTGTGCATTTAATTATTCAACTGCCTGTCAGGAGACGCCTGTTAACCCCTGACCAACCCACAAACTGATTGAGAGTGCAGATTTAATGATGCCCATACCATGATGGTATAATTCCTTTCACACTTTGTCTGTGCGCAGCAGTTTTTAGCTTATATTCCATCTTTATGTCAAACCATTTCTTTTTAAGCTCGGTTACAGTGCTATTTTCAGATTCCATCACGTTGAATCCATCTGCCAAAGTCTTCCATTCAATTTTTTTTTATTTTGTTTATTAAGACCAGAGGACAATGTTCAAAAGAGGATTTTTTTCTGATAGTAGCACCTCCAATTATTTGGAGGTATATAAAATTTCTGTAAAGTTTTGTTTCTTGCTTGCTTTTGCCATTTTCTTGATGTTTGATTTTGCCAAACTAGACTCATTACATATTTAAATAAATTTATTTGAGGGAGGAGACATGGTGAGTTTAGTGCTTTTGCGTGTGTGCTCAATTTCAAGTTTATTTGGATGACCAAAGAAAATTTGCTTGGGATTCACCATACGCAGATTTTGATGCATCTGATTTTTTCTGTGCGTATGCACATTTTCAGCTTTGTCCGCACACAATGTTCTGACTAAAAGACCTCAGTCAGTCTGGATAGGAAGCAGGATTTCCAGCACCATCATACTGAGCACTGGGGCCCACAGGGCTGTGTGCTTAGCCCACTGCTGTTCACATTGCTGACTCATGACTGTGTAGCAATGCACAGCTCTAAACTCATCGTCAAGTTCACCGATGACACGACCATAGTGGGTCTCATCAGCAAAAATGACAAGTCAGCATACAGAGAAGAGGTGCAACAGCTAACAGCCTGGTGTAGAGCTACAACCTGTCTCTAAAAGTCGACAAGACTAAGGAGATAGTTGTTGACTTTAGAAAAGCAAAGAACGAGCACTCTTTGCTGAACATTGATGGATAAGTCTTCTGTTGGACTTTCCTTTTATTTTATCTGGGTCTGATGAAGTAGGATTTGACCTAGACTATCAACAAGCTTGGGTTTTAATGGGTTTTGGGAATTTATATTTTCAAGTTGAGATTTTTCCTTTATCCATGTCGTTTGTCTGAACCTCAGTTGTTCGTAGTTTCACAGCAGCTGCAAATGTTTTCTCTAATTTTATTTAAATAAACCGTTGAACCCTTTACGTTTTTAAGCCTCCAGATAGCTCACTTTCTTAGTGCATTTATTCTTTTGGATTTCTTTCTCTTTGATTCAAGAAGAACAGTCTTTAGATGAGGTCAGGTCTTCTCCTGCACAGTTGCTGCATTTACTGCAAGTTTTTTTGCATTGCTCACCATGTATTTCCTCTCTGCAATTGACAAAAGTAGGTCTTTTTGGCAGACCATGTCCAAACATTTTACAATTGAAACACCTGGAGTGGATTAGGTATGAAAATGTCAACAATAACATTTAAATATCCAAGACAAATCTTTCCTGAGGGTAGCAGTCTACTAAAGGTTAGAATATAAGTTCCTGTTTTTATTAGATGACCTTCTTTCTTGATTATAATCTTTTTTACATTTGTTACATCTTGTTATTCTTATTATTATAAGTCATCAGTCATCTTATTATTGAGTCATCAGTTCTGCAGTAATATCTGTTTCTTCCATATCTCTGGTGCAGATTACTCCTTTGCTATGGTTTAAAGATGAATATGGGAAGGTTTTTATAGCAGCACCGGCAAGTGTGTTTGCATGTAACAAGGTTTCCGCTTGAATTTTTTTGGAACATTCAACGAGAATTTGTCCAGATCTTAGTTATTTAAAATTTTGTACTGTTCCTGCAATCCTAGAGATGCCTTTCCGGATAGCAAAAGAGGACAGTTTAGAGAGTTGCATTTCAGCCTGTAGAGATTCTAGGAGTATAAATCTCTGCCAGTTTTCACTTTTAGGTGTTAAACTAAAGTCATTTCCTAAGTTACATTCCAAGTTTTGTTTATTTGCCATTTTGATATGATTTTTGATTCATCACACCTACTTCTTACCCACCTTGGAGCCCAACCAGGGGATGTACAGAGCCATAGATATCCACCAGATACATTTATATTTACAGCATTTGGCAGATGCCCTTATGCAGAGCCACTTTCATTTATTTTTTTATACAATTAGGATATAAGATTGATATACTCAAGCAAGCATACAAAGTACACACATTACTCGATTGACCCTCAGCCAAAGTCCTCTAAATATCTAATAGATGTTCAAGCTGTTAAAAAAACTAGGGCATTTCTTGACTAGCTGGTTGATTGGAATGGGCCTTTTCAACCTCCTGTCTAAGTGAAATCGGAGCCAAAGTACTGTGTTGGATCTTTAATAGCCGCAACATATTACTTTCCTCAAATACCAGGACCTCTTCATTCACCGACTCAGTTCGAAACTCACGGCTCTTAAGATCAAGCAAAACTGATAGTGAATGATGTGTTATTAGTGTTAGCTAATATATTAAAAATGTTAAATGTTAAAATTAACTGTTAAAGAATGCAATAAATGTGTGAATAAATTAGTTGCTTTAGGTTCAATGTGGGTATATTATTAGTAATAAAATAATCTGAGTAGTTATTAAAAAGATTCCATCATTTCTACACATTTATAATTCAAAGATAGAGGTCATAGTACCAATTTTGTCCGCTGGAGTGCGTCAAAGAGCCCCAACGACAATTTGAAGCAAACCTATTATTGACTTCATCCTCAAATCACAGGCTTTTCTTAATTTTATGGACCTACATAGCCCCCACACTTGTTTGTCCGGCACCTCACATGCATTTTTTTTCCTTTTCTGGCTCCCCAGTGCCCCATATTCACTGGGCGACACTGGACAGGGTTCTGATTAATCTCTTGGCATAGATCTGTGTCAAAATAAAGAAAAAAAGTATGATAGGTGTGCTGGGATTTTTATGGGTGGGTTAGTGTAAGTGTTTCAAGGGTTTGGTGTGTGTGTGTGTGTATGAGGGTGGCTGTCAAGGGTTAAACATGGATGTTTTGTAAGTGTTGGCAGACACCTTTATCCAGAATAACTTTCATTTATCTAATTTATCTTACTGAGCAGTTGAGAGTTAGGGGCCTCCTGGAAACTTGGTGGTGTTGGGAATTAAACCCACAAATGTCCAGTAGTCAAAACTGAGCTCCCACTGACAGTAGATATGGGTCTGTACAACACACACTTCCACACTCACACATAGCGCTTTTATTTGTTTATTAATTTCAATAACTTGTTATTTAAGGAGATTTTGTTCCTGTTTGCTCTTTCACCCCTGAGTGAGAGGTAGTGTGATTCCTGCACTAGTAAACTGCTGTTACTTCCCATCTGCAGCTTCCTGCAGCTTCCACACCAGAGCTCTAAATACTAATTACTCTATGTAGTTAAATAGAACCATTGTGATTATTGCCTAAAGTCTATTCTAACAGGGTCAGGGACCGTGCATTTTGAAAGAACAGACTAATAACAGCCTAATAATAACATTCATACAATCAGCCAATCTCGGATGCGGATCAAGAGATTCCTCTGTATAGTTTCGTTAAGAGTCTGAAGAGAAACGTAATGTCATTTGTTGTAGGCCACAAGCTTCATAGTTTGGGTTTTTGTGCATGCTGTGATGCTTTTTAGGTCACCACAGCTGTACAGCATTATCATTTGAACTCCTATAGACTTCCTGTGTGGCCTTTCTGGTCTCAATTTCATTCTGTAGCTAACTGTTGTGTGTGTGTGTGGGGGGGGGGGGTTTACTGTTGAGATAATTAATTCATTTGTTTTTCTTTCTTAATTGGTTATAGTTTGCAAGTAGTTCTCAATGACAATAATTTTAATTTTTATTTAATTATAGAATAACCTTAGAATTTAGAAACTGTGTGTTTTGTGTAAAAATCCTGTACTAATAACAGTTTATAAAAAGACTTGACTGGCACTGGTCCAATTATAAAACAGTTATGATTTTTTTTATTAGCATATGTGTTAATAACATACAGCTGTTGTGCCCTGTATATAGGCAGTACTAGTAAAAAAAGCCCATGGAATAAGCAAAATGTGTGTGTGTGGTGTGTAAGGGTTTATAAATATACACACAAACTCATGGGGACTCGTGTCACGGTGGGGACCGAAATTGAGGTCCCCATGGGTACCAAAGCTTCTAAACCATACAGAAAGAGATTTTTTGAGAAAGTAAAAATGCAGAAAGTTTTCAGTTAGGGTTCGGAAATAGAAAATACAGTTTATTCAATATAAAAATCACTACACTTATAGAGAGTCCCCACAAGGATAGCTAAGCAGACGTGCATGTGTTATTTACTTATTTCCTACCTGTTCCAGGTTTTTTACTCATGGGTGGGATTTACCCACCCCCCTTTCTCTTTTTTAAGGAGGAGCTTCCATTTCCTAACAGAACAGAAATCCCACTCACATGCTGTCTGGATTTGAACTGACTGAGAGTTTCTGCCCATATTTTAAACTTTAAAAACCTTTAAAACTTCTGCACATCAGTCTTGGAAAAAAAGGAAGAAAATATTTCCACACATTTGCTTACAATAAGGATCCGTCACCTCCTGCAGGTAAAACACTTATTTTTTTTTCCAAAAAAAAAATCCCCTCTCAGGAATGCATTAAAGGGGGGAGAGACAGAGACAGAAAGACGCTGTGCTTACGGGAAAATCCTTCTAAAATAGTTACATTTCTATATCATATATACAGATTAGTAAACGTTTGGCACTAAATATGACAAAGAAATTGCAAGTATATGCATGGAAATGTTGCAACCTTAATTATTTGTTGATGCATGAACAGATGTGTGGGTTTTGAAACATATTTAGGTAAAATAATAATTGCTATATATATATAATTAGTTTTGCACCATTATATATAGGTCAAAATGCTAGAAAAGTTGCAGAAGAGTCTTTAAACTTTTATTGTAATAATATAAAAAAAGATAATTAATTAATAAATCGTTTCTAATAATGAGTTCTTCCTGTTCTTGTGTTCTAGACAAAGCCTAAATATTTCTAAATGCAGTGGTAAAGTGATTAGAGGTGGTTGATAATTAGCCAGATACAAATGCTGAATACTCACATGATCACCAGGCTAGGTCTCTGTTATTAAAGAAATACAATTTATTCCAATAAATATAATTTTATAAATAAAAGGAAAAAAACAATTTTCAGCAGATTTTGATAGAACATAATTGTTTTTTTTCATGCCTTCACCTGAGATTAGAAACACTCCAGGGGAAAGTCCTGCTTTACAAACATGCGCCTGCCTGCCTCCCTTCCTCTGATCTCTCTCACTCCGTCTCCTCTGATCTTTAAATTATAGCAGCTCAAAGAAGGACATAAATCCCACTGTCCTTACCATCTTTTTTAGGCCTTCGGCTCTGGGAAATGACCAAAAGTCTGCAGAGCTCTGTTGTGTTTAAACAGTTTAAGTATCTCACTCTTGATTTACTGTATTGTGTCAAATATCATGCCAGACCATCAGTTTTAAAAGTTTAATGTATGATATTTAATGTAAAAAGGTCAGGTTCAAGAGCTATTAAAACATCTTATGAAAATCTATAAAAAACATCTAAGAAAATCTTGTATTGGAATGTTTTAGTTCAGTGTTTCTGGATCTTGTCACATAGCATACTTAATCACTGTAGTGATCAAGTGTAAACATGTGTTAAAGTATCTATCTATCTATCTATCTATCTATCTATCTATCTATCTATCTATCTATCTATCTATCTATCTATCTATCTATCTATCTATCTATCTATCTATCTATCTATCTTTCTGTTCTGGAAGTAGATATAGATGGGTAAAAATGAAAATGTCAGAGATGTCAGTATTTATGTGTTTCAAGGGCAGAAGGATTAAATCCCAGCCTACTGTTATCAATTCAATCTGACACCCTCCATTCTGTCGCCACAGGAGATAAACGTATAGCTCTGAGTCAACACAGGACTTTGTGTGTGTGTGTGTGTATGTGTGAGCTCAAGACTTAGTGTAGACGTGCTAATGAAAGACATCTTTGCATCTCAGTGTCTCTCCCTTTCCGTCTTAGAGAAGGGCAAATCAAAGCAGACGTCGGAGCCTGGAGGAAGATTTTTTTTTTTTCTTCCCCTTTTTTTTCTTTTATCGTTCTGAGTTTGTTTTTCACAAAACGGGAGGATGACAGGAGCTGTAATTAAATGTAAAGATAAAAGGAGAGGATGAAAAAAGAAAGGAAAGAAGTGGTGTCTTTTGTCATATGGACAAAGAAAGGAGAAGCAGGAATGCTAAAATACCAAGGGCTAGTGATGCTAAAGATGGATGGATGGGTGGATGGATAGATGGATGGATGGATGGATGGATGGATGGATGGATTGATTGATTATGATAGATAAGCGGCGGAAGGATGGGTTTTTATGGGTGGCTAGATGAATAAATCTGTTTTCATTAAGTCTTTATTAATTCTATGCATTTAACATTAAAAAAATAAAAATATAATAAAGCACTTAAAAACTATAGCCCATTGAGAAAACAAACACACAGTCTATAAACATTTATTTACATTATAATCACCAGGTGGACAGAGGACGTTCCTACTGTTCTCTGAGGACTTACGATTTAAGTTGCTTACACACAGTGTGACTGCATAATTCCTGCTACCTGTTTTTCACCCAAATGAGGATGGGTTCTCTGTTTAGTCTGGCTCCTTTCAAGGTTTTTTCCTATTCTGCCTCAGGGAGTTTTTTTTTCCTTGCCAACGCCGGCTTGCTCTTCAGGGACAAACTGATTTCTGTTTCATTTGCATTTTATAATTTCTTTGCTTGTGTACAGACGCTTTGTGACAATGACCATTGTATTGAATTGAATTAAATGTAGGGTTTTTTGCCTCATGGTTTATAAATAGGTTTAATAGGTGTTTAGGTTTAAAGCTGTCCTCTGCAGAAGTGGTAGCACAGTGTTTAAGTTGTTGGACTACTAACCTGAGGACCTGGGTTTGATTCCCAGCTCCACCAAGCCACCACTGCTGGGCACCTGAGCAAGGCCCTTAACCCCCAATTGCTCAGTTGTATAACAAGGACTAATGTCTGTTGCTCTGGATAAGGGCGTCTGGCAAATGTAAATGTTTTAGTTTTCTTAGTAGGCGCCATAAGGACCATGTGTTCATCATTTCCTGATAAATGCTCTTAGGATTAAGAGCGGATATAAAACAGTAAACCTATTGATTCATCACTAAACAAGGTTGATCCCCTTTAAGAACATAAACAATGCGGTCTATAGGAACATTGTTTTGCAAGGAAAATGCTTTCAATTACCTCCTGAATAATTTGGCCTTGAACATACTTATTTAGCATGCTTTTGCAAACGATAGAAGGAAGTAAAAAAGAGAAAGAGATGAAGAAATTTAGGCTCACTTAATCATGATGCTTGTTTAATTCCACTGATCACCGTCATAGGTCATTTCCTAACTACACGGAACCTAATAGATGGATATCTAGTGATTTGCCTGCGATCTGCTTTAAATAAAACACAGGGAGATATGTACTGGTTTCAATCTCACACACACACATGCACCCGGACAGAGACACACACAATGAACGATAGATAGATGAAAGAGGATGTACCTTTCAGATATCAGATGTAAAATTTACAGGCAATTTACAGCTGGCTTACTTCTTCTCTTTAAGCACTCGGAATGAAAGGGCAACAATCAGCCATTTAATATTGACATTTTCCCTATAAAGCCCTTCATAACCTCTGAATGAAAATAGGGACACAATTGTCAAACTCAATGTTTAAACTGCAATATATATATATATATATATATATATATATATATATATATATATATATATATAGAGAGAGAGAGAGAGAGAGAGAGAGAGAGAGAGAGAGAGAGAGAGAGAGAGAGAGAGAGAGAAAGCAACTGGAGGTTGCTCCACTGGAGTTTTATTGTACAGTGACAATTCTTATCTTATTTACCTAATTTTATCTCATCTTGCATTATTTTATCTTATTTTATTTATTTTATTTGAAAAAAAACAACTAAGCAAATTAGATAACAATTTAACACTTTGAAGGGGGGGGGATGTTACAGTAAGTAACAACAAAATGCATTAGTAAAACGTAATGTTAACACTTCAGATGTTGGAGTCTCATGCTCATTGCTTTAATACTAAACTCTGGAGAATTTCCCAATGAGTCTGATTATTTACTAAGTGTCTTATCAGTCAAATTATATAAAACACCCTCAGGAGGCATTATTATTTTTCAATGAGTGTCCGAGACCTACAGCTTTATCATCGGTTCTCACCTTTAAACCTCAAGAAATGTAAACAGAAACTGTAGCTGAAGAGAAAACAAGAAAAGACAATAGTTTTTAACACAATGATGCATAAAATAAGATTTAAAAATTAAACAAAAAAGAGAAATATGTACAGTCTGTGTAAGTAAATTATAAGATTACCGAAATAAATGTTATTTAATCTTTAGTTTTTTTCTGCTGATATAGCATTTATTCTCTCAAGAAATTCCATAAACATTACTTTCACCTGATTGTGATCAATTCCTAACTAACTTATATTTATTATGCATTTTACATAATTCTAGTGTGTTTTTTCAGGCCTCCCTTCTATCTGAAAGTTTCATGTGTCTGGATCACAATTATCAATATACAAAAATGTGTTTAATATAAAACAGATTTGAGTCTGTTTGTTCAGACCTCAAAAAGAATGTTAGACATATTTCATCCATATTTCATATTTCATGATTTAAAAATGTAAGTACATTCATCTTTTTAAAGCATGTCTGATGACTCCTATATTAAACACTTGCAATGGTAAAACTCACACATTAAAAATATTAATATAACACTGGAAATAACTGGATCCAAAAAGTGCCACAAAATATCTGACAACATAAAGCATAAATCAGTCAGGCAGATTTATTCAACTGGAAAATCTTGAACAGGGGCTTTACTGAAACATTTCTTGCTTGCCGTTATACAAATCACCCCCTCCACATCATCTCCTTCTTTAATATTGCTACTTAAACAATGTCATTCTGTGCTCTGTACTGGGAGGATTTTGTGCTTTTCTCCTATGCTTAAACTAGGAGGGTAACAGCTTAACAGTAATAAGCTTAACAGAAACAGATACTTAGTAAATTACCTGTAAATTAGACACAGACAATTGGCTAATATCAAAAGTCCTAATTAACACTGGCGCAGTAGCAACAGCTAATAAGCACAAGTGAGAAATGTGGAGTTAAAAATGTAAATTAGCTTTAACCAATAAGTTAAATTCACCCCTTAGGTGCTAAATAATAATGCTTGTAAAATGCTGAATCTACACTAGTAATTAACTCTTTAGCTCAATATCATCAGCTACTGAGTGGAATAAAAAAAAACAAAAAACAAGGCACTACTTGAACTTCATTCTTTAAGTACCTACATGAACTGCCCTGTCGTATAAATATAACACTGTGAAATCGAAATGGCCAAAATATCTTTTCTGGCTAATTCACCAGAGCAGACTGTAATAATAACCCCATGCTTAATCCCTCCCCTAGGAACAGATAGTTCAGACTTGCTAATGGTAAGGGTAATGATACTTCTGAGTATTTTACTCAGATTACGTGGCTGTTAAAACATTAATAACTCTGTGGTCGCCTTTCAAACGAAGGCGAGTCCTGGCAAAGTCCTGGAGAGCGATGAAAAACGCCTTGTGTGTGGCTTCGTTTAGTCTGATGAATGAGCGACGGTTGCCTGGGGCTGAAAAGGCATTTGGGAGAACTTTGAATTTCCTAAAGAAAAGCTATTTTTCCCGCTTTGTTAGATAAAATCTTAAACAATGCAATTGAGAACATATTTTTAACTAGTATTAAAATGAGTACTTCTTCAAATCTCAAATGACAGTTAACAATTCATACAGTAACAAAACAAAGATCAAAACAAATAATATCAATACACTCAAATAACTATCTGTATGAAATAGCTATTTAAATTGGTTAGATTATTAGATGATTATGCAAATTATCTTGCTGAATATTGCTAATGCAAACTTGTTGCTAATTCATTAACAATATGATCAAGCATTCATTTATTTTTTTGTAGCAGATAAACTTTTGGATATCTACAGTATTCACTGTAAACGTGAGCTGGTTTATGCTTCTCTTGCACTTTTTTGGAGTCTGAGATATATTAGGTAAATAAGCAGCTGTGGAGAAAGTGATAGCTTGTCGAACCTGTTGCTTCATGCAGTGATAGTAATTATCCATCAAAACAGCTCAGAGTGAAATCTACCTGCCATCTTCTTCCCCCTCTCTCTCTCTCTCTCGCTTTCTCTCTCTATCTCTCCATTTCTCTTTCTCTGCTCTTGTTTGTTCTGGTTACAATTCATGTGCACATTTCATAACCCAAATTAGCTATTCATTATGCTGGAATCTGTTTCATGGCTATGATTCTGTATCATAGGAAGAAAGTTACATTTTTTATCAAATGCAACACTATGCCTAATATGAACTCCTTGTGTGTGTGCTAAGCTAGCCTAGGCAGCATGTTTTGTTGTTATGTGATTCCCTTTGTCTCTGTGTCTTGTTCTTATTTGTTTGTCATGTGCTGTTCCTTAGTTCAGGTGTGTCTTGTTTTGTTAATTACTTGTGTATTTATAGCCCTTGTCCTTGCCTTGTGTTTTGTGGATTATTGTTTGCTGTTTGTCTATGTACCATTGTTCCTATTAATGCTTCTGGTTTTGATAAATGTTCCTGTTCCTAGTTATGTTAAGTTTTGTTTTGTTCATGTTTATTGTTTGCTTGGTGTTTATGTATATAGTCACTTCTCTAAATAAACTGCACATGGGTTCTAATACTTCTCGCCTCAGTGGAGTCTGCTTTACACTGTGTGTGTGGTGTTGATAAAAGACTCACTTCTGCTTTTGACACAAACACTCAGGAGTTATCTCCATAGTTTAAGTATTAATGCTAATGCAGACAGACCACACATTTGGCTGCAGGGCTGGCTCTAGGCATTGGCAGGGGTGGGCTGAGCCCACCTAAATGTCTGTCTTGCCCACCCAGTCAAAATTACATTTGTTCAATAAAGCTACTACCTGTATTATGGATTCCTTGCCGCCTGTTACTTCACAGAATACTTGATCCACCTTGATTGGTGGCTCGTCTACAAGCTACAGTTGACTACCATACTCAGGCGCTACAGGCTTTTCAGGCACAATTGGCTACACTACAGCAGCAACAACCGATGCCGTCGGCAAGCTCCGGAACTTCGCCGCTGCATTTCTCACTTCCGGATAAACTTGACGGTATAGAGCTGCAGAGAATTTGTTTGCCAGTGCGAGATCTTTTTCCAAGGTCAGCCGCTTGCATTCGCTACTGAAAGTAAGAAGTGCGCTTTTTTACTGTCTTTGTTGTCTGGTAAAGCTCTCGACTGGGCTTTGGCGTTCTGGGACTAGGACCCACAAATTTCCACCTGCTTTAGTTAATTTACATCCCAACTGCGGGATGTGTTCGAACACCCCTCAGGAGGACTGGATATATCCAGCCAGCTGCAGCGCTTAAGTCAAGGTGACCTATCAGCGGAATATGCCATTCGTTTTCGCATACTGGCAGCTCAAAGTGGGTGAAATGAGATAGCCTTCAAGTCCAGATTTAAGGATGGACTTAACCCCAGGCTGCAGGCAATGCTTATCTGTTGCAACGATATGGGCACTCTTTCTCAATACATAGCCATAGCTGTGCGATTGGACAATTTAATCCGTAACAGCTAGGCTTTGCTAAGCTTTCACCACAGGAACGTCAGCTGCGCTTAACATCAAGGCTTTGTTTTTATTGTGGTTGATCTCATTTCTGTGCATCTTGCACAGCCAAGTCCTCATGTCAGACCAAAGTAAGTTCTGCTGTATAAACAATCTCTTATAGTATGTCTCTCACCCTACTGGCTTATCTCGCCATTGATGGTGTGTCTTATATGTTTCCAGCATTTGTGGATTCAGGTGATGCTCTGAATATCATGGACATCAATCTAGCTACCGGTTGAAACTTACTACGTTATCCTGCTTACCCCCACTTCAGATTTTCGCCATTGATGGTCAGCTTATCGGTCCAGGTATCTCACACTGAATTGTTCTCACTACTTTACGAGTATGAGCCATACATCTTGAGCAGCTCAGTTTACTACTTTAGCTACTTTACTAAGCTGAATCTCAGGAGGATCTCATCAGAATCTGAGAGGGAGACGAGTGGAGGACTGCTTTTATTACTACTAGGGGTCATTATGAATATTTGGTGATGCCTTACACGTTGGCTAATGCAGTTTTCCAGGCATATGTAAAAGATCTCTTCCGAGATCTTCTTAATAACTGCGTCATTGTTTACATCGACGATATTCTCATTTACTCTCAAACATATTTGCAACACATAACTCAGGTCCGAACAGTTCTATCTTGCCTACTTAAACATCAGTTATACGTCAAGACAGTGAAATGTGAGTTTCATCGTGATCACGTCCTGTTCCTGGGTTATCACATAAGCAGCCACAGGGTTTCCATGGATAAGGCCAAGGTTGATGCTGTGACTGAATAGCCATTGCCCACAACAGTTAAGGAGCTTTAACAATTCCTGGGGTCTTACTAATTTTTACAGACGTTTCATAAGAAACTATAGTCAAACCACAGCTCCTATCACCTCATTACTCAAGGGCAAGCCAGTGGACCCCAGCAGCCACCCTGGCATTCGAGAAACTGAAGGTCAAGTTTACTACGGCCCCTATTTTGAGACACCCTGATCCCTCATTACCCTTTGTAGTGGAGGTTGACGCCTCAAACTGTGGCGTAGGTGCCATCCTCCCCCAGCGTCATGGCACTCCCCCCAAGCTTCACCCATGCGCTTTCTTTTCCCAGAAGCTATCCCCAGCCGAGTGTAACTACGATGTAGGCAACAAGAAATTACTCGCGATTAAGGAAGCTCTGACAGAGTGGAGGCACTGGCAGGAGGGAAGCTCACACCAGTTCCTGGTAATTACAGACCACAAGAACTTAGAATATTTAAAGACAGCCAAACGCCTAAACTCCATGCAGGCTCGGTGGGCTTTGTTCTTTACTAGGTTGCGCTTTACCGTAACCTACAGACCTGGTACCAAAAACAGTAAAGCAGATGCACTGTCCAGGATTCACGATCCTCCTCTGCAGAGAGTAACCACAGAACATATTATTCCCCCGCAGCACGTCTTGGGGCCGTCTGCTGGGATCTTGAGGGAGTAATCATGACGGCTCGGCAGAATGACCCTCCTCCGGCGTCTTGTCCCAATGGTAAGACGTATGTGCCGTGCTGTCTACGATGAAGAGTTATGGCATGGGTTTATACCTCATTAAGTGCGGGTCACCCAGGTATAAGATGTACATCGGAGCTACTTTTTAACACTTACTGATGGCTGAGCCTTCAGAAGGATGGCACCTCTGTACGTTCCTGCACTAGTGTGCCCAGGCCAAGACACCATGCCACCTCCCTGAGGGGTTGCTTGAACCTCTGCCCATTCCGCAGAGACCTTGGCTGTCGACTTTGTCAGAGATCTGCCTCCCTCCCAAGGTTTTACCACCATTTTAACTATAATTGAATGCATTCTCCAAGGCCTGACAGCTGATGCCACTCAAGGGTTTACCCACTGCCATGGAAACCGCTCAAAAGTTATTCCACCAGGTGTTTCGAAACTTTGGCATACCGGAGGACATCATGTCTGATCGGGGGCCACAATTTACATCGCAGGTATGGACTGAGTTCTAAACGTCAGCCTCACGTTAGGGTATCACCTACAGTCCAATAGACAGGCTAAAAGACTGACCAGGAACTGGGGAGGTATCTCAGATCTTACTGTGCCCGTCTCGTTAGAGTGAGTTTTTACCGTGGGCAGAATACGCTCGAAATTCTCTTACACATTCTTCTACTGGTCTTACCCCTATTATGTGGGAAAGTGCACACGTCCGGTTACAACGTCCCATATGCACACAGCGTATCTAAGCCGACCGACATCGGCGGCCCCATCCTGACTACCAGCCAGGGCACTGGTATGGCTCTCCACAGGGGACCTAAGGCTATGGTTGCCCAGTAAGAAACTGGGCCCAAGGTCTGTGGGGCACTTGAAGATCACTAGATGGATTAATCCGGTTACTTATCGTCTAAAATCTTCCCATTGTTTTACGTCTCTCTAGTAAAGCCTCACAATGCCAAACTCATTAATGATCGTCCTCCCGCAGAACCCCTTGCACCCATCGAGGTAGACAGAGCTCCAGCTTATTAGGTCACGAGATCCTGGACTCAAGGAAACGGAGAGGTCAGATAGAGTATATGGTGGACTGGGCTAGTTGCGGTCCTGAGGAGCACTCGTGGGTAAAAGCTAGAGACATCTTGGGTCCATCTCTTACACAGGAGTTTCACACTGCTCACCCCGAACTCTTAGCGCCACGCCCTTGGGGACATCCTTGTAGAACGCCAGGAGCCGTTTCTAGGAGGTAGGGTACTGTAAGGAGTCCGTCTCCCAACCACTATAGGGCACCCTCGCCTGAATACTGACTTTATGGTTTTCATTTTTGGTGTTGTTCGCTATTTAAACTAGCGCCTTACGCTAACTCTTTGCAAAGTATTGTTTGCTCTGCAACTTACTGAGCGTCTGTTTTGTTTCACATGTTTTGCCATTTTGGATTATTGCCTGTTTTTGATCACGTCTTCTGAGAATTCTGAATGTTGAAATTAACCCTTTATTTAACATTTTAAAAACATATTTGTGCTTATATTAACTTAATATAATAGATATGTTTAACCAAACCCAAACAATAATAGTTCCATCATTGAACTAATTGAACCCCACCCCCATCTGTCTGCCCACCCGTGTATGGTTTGCAAGAATAGGGCCTGTCAAAAATACAACAGAGCGTAAGCTGCATGTTGTTATGGTGCAAGAACACACGTTATGCTAACTGCACCAAAAGCATTAATAATACACCTTTATAAAGTCCACTGTCAAAAACTTATGGGGAAAAAACTGATAAATGATAAACTCATGTTACATTCAAGTGTGAACTTTTTGTGTTGTGATTCATTAGATTCAGAATTTATGTTTACATTTTAATGAGTTACTTTTAATCAGAATGAAATCAATCAGATTGATGAATCCGAACGCAGTGTTTACATGAACTCTGAATAAAGTAATGGTCCAGGGCTTACAGTCAGACAGATTTGATCTTTTAAACATTCTGCACAGAACTTTTTTGGGTTTTTTTCAACCCAATAAAGCGTTTACATGTTCAATCAATCGATTAGAAAAAGGTTTAAACCACCCCTTACAATCTGGACGAAATTTTAATTAGATTTGGCCAATTAATTCCAACTGACAACTTTACATTTCACTACTTCAGTCTGATTGTGCTTATAGTTCTATTTTAATCAGATCATTAGGGTCCATGTAAACACAGCTACAGTTGTACATTTTAATTTTTTAATACACGTAAACAAAAGTTTGAATTTATTAGATTCAATGTAAATGATTAACTGTAGGAAGTTTTGATACATTTAATTCACTCCATTTATTTAGGTTAGTCAGTAATATTATTAGTATTGTCAACTTATTATCTTCTTTTTTGTTTCTTGTATCACCTCTTGTTAGGCTTTCATCTCAGGAGGGACGTGATGGCCCGAAATATTCCAGCATCGAAATCATGTCTCCTTTCTTTTTTATTGGTAAGCCATGTTTAAAAACCCCACCCAGTCATACCAGTCAGCCAATAAAAAAAACACAAACAACAGAAAGTATTTATGGATATCATATTTTGTATATTTAGTAATTGTACTAATACTAGTAGTGTTATTTTCTTAGATAAGTGAGTAACAAGTAACATCAAATTACGATAAATTTACCACTTGCTTAAATTATTAAACATTAGATTTTAGTCAGATTCTGTACTGTAACAGCTTACTAACATGGTGTAAATGGTTTTTCTGTATCCGACGCTCATATTTGCTCTAGTCATTTACTCCAGGGCCCAAGGCTTAAGCCGTCTCTGGGGCTTAGAGCAGAATTTTATTTGGGTGATGCCAATATGACTAGTTGTTGTCAATCCTTGTTTATTCGGACAGTATAAATCTACCACACTCATTATCGAAATTTTTTTTGTAACTGTGTTGCTTACATTATGCCAGTGTTTTTTTAGCAATCTACAATTTTGAATTCTAACGACAGCAAACCCACAAGAGTGCTTAGGTGTTCATTTGCATTTAAAGTCTTGCAGTATTTATTGGCATACTTAATGTGTTGTACTGAAAAGTAGCTAAATAAACCAGCAGACAGTATATTTACTGTAAACATGTACCAAATTCATTGCTTTGGTTAGAAAAATGTAGCAACTGTTATTTTTACTGTTAATTGCAAATACTGCTAATTTGCACATTATTACTGTTAATTTGCACATTCCATGTCTTACCTCATTTTATAATCGGTTGGCGCTATTGAATGTTCTGTGCAGCGTTGTTCTGTTCTGTTCTCTACTGTCTAATTTGCACTGTCTTTGTAATGTTTATATTGTTTACTGCACTGTCTGTTCTGCACTGTCTACACTAGGTTGCACACATGCACTTTATGTCTATCCTCTTTAGTGGCTCTTTGTTGTTTTGTGAATTCTATGTTTTGTGTAGCACCAGGGGGTCCTGGAGAAACGTTGTCTCATTTCACTGTGTATTGCATCTGCTATATATGGCTGAAATGACAATAAAGCTCCTTGAACTTGAACTTGAGTTTGGACTATCCTGTCTCATGCCTTAGGCCAGCTCATGCTTTCAGTCTCACTCTATCGATCTTTGTCTCGCTTCCTTACTTTCTAAATTTCTTCCTCACTCCATCCTATTTACTCCATTGTTACTCCTTAAATCTCTTTCTCTAAATCTGCCAATCGTAACTTCTTCTTAAGGATGTCATTTCCCCCCTGGGTGCCTCCTGGCTCTGTTTTACTACCTTAATGTCTTTTTCCTACCCCTCTCCATTTCATTTCCTTCTCCTCCTCCCTTTCTCACCTTTAGGCTTTCTTGCCTTTTTACCTCTGGCTCTGTTTCTTGGTTTTTGATTTTTGGATTGGGTTTTTGGATTTACCTTTCTTCTCTGTACCGTTTTCTGCCTGTCTAAATACTCTTTTGATTATCCCTTTATTCTTAATAAAGCCAACATTCTGCATTATGGATTCTACTCCGTCAAGTTTCTTACAAGAATACTTCGCCTACATCGAATCCAGCGGAACTGGCTAGACTACAGTCTACTGTGGATTACCATGCACAGGCACTGCACGCGTTCCAGGAACAACTAACTCAGCTGCGTGCACCATTACCTACAACACCTTCTCCATCGAGCTCCATGTCTTTATCTGGGTTCTTCTCGCTGCCTGAGAAGTTCGACTGAACTCCGGTGTAGAGGTTTTATACACCAATGTAACATTTCATAACATCTTTCAGAACCAGCCAGCATCTTTCCCCCAATGACCTGTGTATAGAGTGGGCTTCAGCCGTCTGGGATCTGATCATTTATTCCATTGCTTTTGCATCACTTCATGCAGGGGGTGGTGTTCACACTAGGGGGATCAAGGAGGTGATTTTGTCTGCGTTTTACCAAGCAGCGCTGATGCAAGGTGATGCTAAGTCCTGAAGTTTGTGTGGGCTATTAACCTAAGATTATTAAGCAGCATCATGCGGGCCAGGTAAAGTAAGTTTTCCAGTTTATCCTCTTCCGATTTCCTGACATCCCTGCTCTGCACTGTTTAAGCTGGATAACCTGTACCTGCCCCAACAGCCCTCATTGGAGCTAGGTGAGAAATCTTTCCCCTATTGCTCCCCTCCAGCCCAGTCTCCCTATCTGGACCTCTCCCCATTTCCAACGACCCTGGTTGCATGCCTCTTCCTTCACTTTGTCACAGTTTTACCACTGTGTTAACTGTTGTGGACCGGTTCGCAAGACATGTTCTTTCCAAAGGCCTCCCATGTCGAGGACAGCTTGGTTCACTGCTGAAGCCGTCAAGGTTCACCAAGTCCCAACCTCTCTTCGTCCACAACAGGTCACTCAGTTAACCTCCAGGTATCTAGGTGAGAATGCCCACATTGAATGGCCAGAGCGATGTGAGAGGTTTGTTGAAGGCAGCGGTACCTGTCAGTCGGCAAACGAGATCGAGGTTCGCCCTTGGGCGGAATACGCCCAAAACTGAACTCCTTTCAGGGTTTGGGCTACACCAGTTCCTGGTTGGAGAACCAGTACCGGCTGCGCAAGAGCATCCTAGATTTCAGACAACTACGTGGACCTTTCTCGAATATTTGGGGGCTGGACTGTCACGGAATGTTCTCATGGTCTCCCTTTAAGAGGAGAGGTCATGGGTAAAAGGGTGCACACGAATATTTGGGGAGTCTGCACACGATATTTACATCTGGATCCTGCACTCACTCAGGAGTTCATCGCGGCACATCCAGAACGCCCAGCTCCTTACACAGCTACGTGGACCCCTAATTTCACGACTAACGTCCTCGTGGGCGGCATTTCTTCGCTTAACTACTTCCTGTTGGCTGGCTTTATAAGCTATCCGTTTAGGCTAACACTTTGCAAAGTATTGTTCTTTATGACTTACCAAGCGTTTCACTGTTTGTTTACCTCGTGTTTTGATCTGTGCTCTGTTTCTTGGTTTTTGATTTTTGGATTGCGTTTTTGGATTTGGTCGCTTGAATTTAGCTATATTCTGTGTACCGTTTTCTGCTTGTCTGACTACTCTTCTGATTATCCCTTTATTTTTAATAAAGCCAACATTCTGCATTATGGATTCCACTCCGTCTAGTTCCTCACAATTCTGCCAGGCCATATTTTCCAATAATCTTTCTTCTAACAGTGTCCTCTACTTTATCAGCAATAACAGAGTGTTTTATGCCTGTACTGTTACGCCTGTTGCCTGAATGGGTATGTGTGTGTGTTGCAGGTCTCCAGTGTGTATCCGCTGAGGGCCGAATACTCCAGCTGTGGAGAAAACGAGTTTTATAATCACAGCAGCAGCAGCTGTCATCCGTCCCCCACCCCCCCCCCCCTATTTCCAGTCCAGGTCCAAGTGTCAACCAGGACAAGAGCCGTACATGGTAAATACACACACACACACACACACACTTAACAAGATACACATACAAACATGAAAATCAAAACTAACCAAATAGTGTTGATTAACTTTGCTGGTCCCAAACAATACTCGAACAAGTGTCTGTGTATGTGTATGTAGAACTGTGGCTATGGCATTAAAGATGAGGGCTATGACTGTGTGTCATGTCCACCGGGAAAATTCTCCAAGGGAAAATATGAGATCTGTCGTCGCCATAAAGACTGCAATGCACTGTACAGAGCCACAGTGCTCGTGCTAGGAACCAGAGAGAGTGATGCTGAGTGTGGACCGTGTTTACCCGGGTGTGTACACACACACACACACACACACACACACACACACACACACACACACACATATATATACATATATATACAGAGGTGGGTTAAGCATTACATTTACTTCATTACATTTACTTGAGTAGATTTTTGATAAAAGATTTCTTTTAAGAGTCATTCAACTGTCCTTAATTTTACTTTCCCTCAGGTTTATTTGTAATCTCAAAAATGTCTTTTCACTGCTGTACATCTGATGTCATTCCTCCGTTACTATTAAATGATAATAATATAAATGTAGTTTTAATATAATTCGTTTCGATCATGTTCCGTATAATGAGAGGCAAGTCTCGCGATTGGCGACAGTCGTCTGAAGATCACTGATTAATTAAAGCGTTCCGGTTCTAAAAGGGAAGAGAATTGAGAATATCAGTAGAGACAGAAACAAACATGACCTCACATTCAATCAATTTATAAACTCCAAGGAGAGAAACCAACAGTTCCATAGTGTGACGTCTTCTATGTGACCAAAAGAAGTGATGATATCAATGTACAGGAATTCCAGCTCCAACCTGATAAAACATCTTACAGTAAGTTTCATGATGAACTATTGATGAACTCTTTATTCTTAGTGTAAATTACTATAACATCTCACACAGTCACTTATTTTAACTCTTTTTTATGTGCATTTTATGTAGTTGTGATTGATATTATTTTTCTGTACTCAGGATTTTCCCTTTATTTAATCTGATCCAAAGTAACTAAAAACTGGGGGAATCTCATCATACCAAACTGTATTACTCTTTTAATCAAGGAACTTTAAACATAAATACTTTTACTAATACTTGAGTCATTATTTTTAGTTGTAAAATTTTTGGCTCCCCCACCCACCTCTGCATATATACAGTACATCTATTCACACATGCTGACACTGTCCTGAATCTGTGTCGTGTAGAGAACTTTAAAAACCAAAGTGAAAGATGTGCTGTCTCACATGTCCCCTCTCACACAGGCCTAACACATGTACTTTAAAAAACATCTGCTTTTAATCTTTTTTAATGTAAATATACACTGTGCAGCTCTTTAGATAAATGTTATTGAGTGTATTTAATATACTTAAGGACCAAGCTCTCTTTTTTTAACTACTAAAAATAAATTCCAGAAACCCATCTTTGATCAAAGAGGTTCTGGAATATGACTCTTATACGATTGGTGGATTTTATTAGTAGCTGTCCTTGACGTTCATCTTTACATTAAGATAAAAAATCCTGCTACTCGCACTTCAAAGTGTACAAGGAATTAACCTAAAGTTTAATAGCAGTTAACAGCAAGCAAGAGCTGAATTAATAGCAGTGTTTAGCAATAGTAGATTTCTTTCTGCTGAAGGTTTTTGTTTTCCTTACACAGGTACTACATCTTGGAAAATCGTCCAAGAAACATCTACGGCATGGTCTGTCATTCCTGTCAGAATGCTCCAAAGAACACCAAAGAGTGTAAGACAGGGATTTTATTTTTTTTAAAAAACACCATACAGAACAAAAGCCTAGAAATAAAGAGGCATAACTTTGATTTTGGTTTTCTTTCAGACCGTTACTGAGTAAATATGCTGATTAGCTGGAGCTGTCACATTTTCCTTTAGCAACACCCAAACTTTAGGCTGAGCTACACACACACAATATTGCCAAAAGTTTTTAAACACCTGACCGTCAAAAACATGATTTTAACCATATTATTTCGGATTCACTCTATGTTTTGCTGTTAGATTAAGCGTCAATGTTTTAGTAAGGCTTTATATTTTTATATTATTATTTATATTATCAGACACTAATGTTGAGGTGAGATGGTCTGTGGTGCAATCAGTATTCCAGTTCATCCCAAAGGTGTTTAGTGGAATTAAGAGACATTGTCTTGCTGGAACAGTGTTTGAGTCTATCAGTTTCAGCGAGAAAAGATGTAAAGCTACAAAATAAAAAGACATTTTAGACAACTGTGTGCCACATATAAAACTGATAGTGAGGTGTCCACAAACTTTTGGGAATATAGTGTAGTTTGAAAAAGCGACCACATGGAGATATTGACTTAATACAGACACAAGCCAAACTTGAATAGGACACAAAAGAATTTCAACTATACACATTTCTTATCTGTTAATGACAATGTATTGTAACATAATCAGATCTTTTTTTGTTCCTTAAAACAAGAAATTATGATGTGTTAAACTAGCATTATCCTGTCCATACTAACACAGAAATCTCCAATACTAATACTGTTAGAAGTTGATAAAATTTACACTAAGTGGTTGCAATAATCAGTACATAAAAATGCAAAAAACACAGGTTATGTTACTTTTTTTTTTTTAAATAAAACTTGATAGTACCTTAGGAGTACAGACATGTTTAACAACAGGTGGGGCTACCAAAACAGGAAAGCAGAGTTTGACATAACTCTTTTTTTTAAACACTTTTAATTGCAGACCTCCCATCAAACCTTAAAGACCTTTAAAAGTTAACATTCACAGATGAAAACACATTGTTAAAAATGAGCCAATGCTTGTCTGACGCAGCTAATCCACACATTACAGACAAACAGCATAGTCTTCATCTGAATGTCTGGAGGGCATTTAAATGGAAAAAAAACATTACTTGCTTCTGCATGCAGATAAAATACAAAAACCAATATAACACATTGTGGCATTACAGAGAGGAGGAATTTTGCGCATTGTGGGTGAAAACCATTTTATTAAAGCAAGAAACCCTGTTAACACAACTCCAACCGCTACACTTTAACTGCAACTGTATCACGTACATCATTCGGAGTAGTCCTGTTGTCTAAGATTATTGCAAAATTATTGCAGTCCATGCATAATTAATCCTGTTAAAGAAATTCAACACAACAGATGAACAGCAGTGGCGTGCTATGCATTTGGTACCTGGGCCTTCAGTGGGAATTTACCTGACTGATACACCTTGAAATTTGATTGATTAAAAAAAGGGTGTTTTAATAATATTGACCAATTAGCAATCTGCCACTGCTAATATAGTTTAAGTTACATAGGCCAGCACTACTGATTCTGGCCTTAGCAGATTAGATTAACATGGCAGCACATAGAAACTGAAATCTGATTTGACTAAAAAATCTAACCATATACCACATATACATACTGAAAGCAGTGCAGCTAAGAGAAATTATATGAAATAAAGAGAAAAGACGGTTGGGAGTAAATTAATACAATTTCATAACACAAATTTTAGAATTAAGGTTGTAAATGTAAGTCAGCTTCTGATAGTGTTTAGGCCAGCAGAGAAGGCCTTGCTGGCCCTGACTGCACGCCACTAATAAACAGTAAACATTATACAATAAACATTATAAGGCTGCGCTATCAGTATCAGGCCTAATACTGAGCTTATGTATGCGTCAAAACACCTGACTTCTTGTAATGTCATTAGAAGAAACTTCAGATTCTGAGCACTTGGCAACCAACACTGTAGCAAACCTTTGCAAGAAAACCATGCTAACCACTTGCAGCAAACCCTTGCAGTAATCGCACATCCCAAAAAAGTACCGGTATTGCTATCGTATTAAAGAGTCCAATAAAAAAAATATTGGTATTATTTTTTAATTGATTTTAATGTGGCTTTCGGGACTAATATGTCCTATTTTATTAGTTGAAGATCTGCCTTTAGTACTTATGTTGGATTACCTGTTTGTTGGTTCCTGCTACATTTATTGTTGCCACAACACCGGATAACATACGCCGGTTTATGTTTATTTCCGAAGCTATGTGGATTGGACTGCATTCTCTCTCATACTTTATCCAATAACAGCAGTAATTCAATATTCAGCAACTGAGCTTCTGCAACTACGGTTACTTGTCGGAGCTGCCCCTGCTCAATGCTCTTGCTCCGCTGATAGCCCAGACTGTCTCTTTCACTCATTTTGCACCATGGTACACACCTGAGCATTCATTTTTTAGAGCTAAAATTGACAATATTCATCATCAACTGACCCATCAACTGACCCAGTGGCTAATATTCACGAATCCAAACCTTCAACCAGTCAATTAGATCCTCTTCTGACCTATTAAGTAAAGCATTCTCGCCTTCTCCATCCACTTTAATAACCAACATTATACATTCCTCTCTGAGTTCTGGTCATGTTCCATCATCTCTTAAAATTGCCGCTATAACACCTATACTTAAAAAACCTGGTGCGGACCTGAGAAACCTTAATAATTTTCGTCCTTATCGAATTTACCATTCTTATCCAAAGTACTTGAGAAAATAGTTGCAGGTCAGAGTTTTGATCACCTAACTACCAACAATCTGTTTGAAGAATTTTAGTCTGGTTTTCGTCCATCTCATAGTACTGAGACAGCGCTTATAAAAATCACAAATGATCTTCTAATGGCAGCTGATTCTGGGCTTTTAACAATTCTTATTTTTCTGGATCTGAGTGCAGCTTTCGACACTATTTCTCACAACATTCTCCATGAGCAGCTTGCCACTCTTGGCATTTCTGGCATATGTCACGACTGGTTTAAATCATATCTTTCCCACCGTTCAGAGTTTGTTCAGCTAAAAAATTTAGATCTCAGTCATCTCCTGTAACTAGAGGCTTTCCCCAAGGTTCCGTGCTAGGCCCACTTTTATTTATTATCTATCTCCTTCCTCTTGGCAATATCTTTTGTAAGCACACTTCCTCCTGCTGTTCTTTTGACCTGTTAAGACAAAATTAAATCTCGGTTTTCTTGCAACTTTCTTCAAAAGTCCTTCTCGTTGGCTCCAAGAACACCTTAGCAAAAGTTGATAGTCTTTCTTTAAATATTGACAATTCGATTGTTCTTCCTTTTCCTCAGGTAAAGAGTCTGGGTGTCATCCTTGATAGTACACGTTCCTTTGAGGCTCATGTTAATAATGTTACTCGGTCTGCCTATTTTCACCTCCGCAATATTAATTGCCTCCGCCCAATCTTGACACAGCACAGTACTGCCATTTTAGTCCATGCCCTTGTTACATCATGTTCCTGTAAATCCATTCTTTTTGGTTTACCATCAAAACTACCTTCATAAACTTCAACTGGTACAGAACTCTGCAGCTCGCATTATTACTCAAACTTCTATTATTCATATCACGCCAGTTCTTCACCGGCTTCACTGGCTTCCTGTGAAGTTCCGTATTGATTAGAAGATTCTTTTTTTTTTACCTTCAAGGCTCTTCATAATCTTGCTCCACCATATCTGTCTGACCTTCTCCAACTATACACACCTTCTCGTACACTCAGATCCTCTTCTCTTAACCAACTCACCAAACCAGCAGCTCGACTGTCCACCATGGGGCTTAGAACATTCGGTTGCTCTGCGCCCCGCCTTTGGAACAGTCTTCCTGCTGACATCAGAAACGTACTCTCTGACAACCTTTAACTCCAGACTTAAAACCTACATGTTTAGAACTGCTTTTTATATTTGAGCTTATTACTGATTAATTTTTACTTTATTTTGTAAATAGTTATATATTATTCTGATTGTCTACTGTATGTTTATATTATGTGTTTTAAATGTATTTTGTAAGGTGACCTTGAGAGTTTGTAAGGTGCCCATAAATAAAATGTATTATTATAATTTATTATTACAATGTATATTATATAATATACAACATATATATTATGTGTTATCAAGTTTACAGAAGCATCATAATTAATAAGTAATAATGAAATTCTTTTTTAGGTATGCGAACAAAACCTGTTTCAACAAACCGCGGCTTGGGAATATTGTCCACCAGCACCACCACATTTCCTCATGCTGAAAAAGGTATGAAAACATTAGTGTCATATTACATTACCCAGAGTACTATGCAAACGTTTTAAGCAGGTTTAAAAAAATGCTATAAAATAAAAAATGGATTAAACAATAGAGTAATCCAAATGAAAGCAATGTTTTGTGTGACCACCTTTGGCTCCTTAAAAGAATTAATTCTTCTACACATACAGTTTTCGAAAGAACTCTGTAGGTAGGTAGGTTGTATCCAACATCTTGTAAAATGAACTACAGATCATCTACAAACGTATGCTTTCTCAGATCCAACTGTTTCTTTGTGTAGTTCAAGACATACTCAATAAATCTGGAGCTAAACCATCAAATCCAGGACTCCTTGTTCTCTCTATGCTTAGGATAAAGAAGAACAAAGGTATATCGGCTGTAGGTTGAGATCATTGTCTTACTGCAGAATACATTTGGGGCCAGTCAGACAGCTTCCTGATGGTATTGCATAATGGTTTATTTTGTGCCTGTATTTCTAGGCATTGAGGACACCATTAATCTTGACCGAGCAATTATTCCATTAAAATTACTTCTGTCCAGACTTCTCCACACAGTAGATGGGTGTATCATTTGTTAGCTGCTTGTACTGCTAGACATCTTTCAGTGTTAAAGGAAAGAAATCATGATGCGTTTTTCTTCTGCTGCATTATCATTTATTTTTAGACCACAGCGTCTATGATTCTCATCATTGCCTGTTTATTACTTTGTGCTTCTTCAAAATAGCTTGAACAACACATTTTTAAGCCTCAGTCCTCTTAAAAAAATCTTTTCCTGTGAAACAACCCCACTGATGCAGTATTTCTTTTTTGTGTCTTATTGCTGCTCAGTCTTAGCACAGAGTTTGGGTGAAGGAGTCTGTCTTTCGACCCAGCTTTAACTCTCCTGTTTCACTTAATGCCTGTGTTTTAACCTACATTTAAAATTGATTATTAATAGCACATGCTTGGTATAAATGGTTAATCATAAACCTGAGTAAATACCTTACACTTATTTCAAATGTACACGTAAAAATTGAAGCCAATGGGTATTTTCAGCAGGCAGCACAGTGGCCTAGATTGTTGCCTCACAGCAAGAAGGTCCCAGGTTCGTATTCCATAGAGGGGTCTCTCTGTGTTTGTGGTTACTTCGGTTTCCTCCAACATTCCAAAAACATGTATGTTAGTGTGAGTGTGTGTGGCTGTTTGTCTGTATGCGTCTCTGTGATGAACTGGTGACCTGTCTAGGGTGACTCCTGCATTTCATGACAGCTGGGATAGACTCAATCAGATCCTTGTGACCCTAATTAGAAATAAGCGGCTGTAGACAATGAATGGATGTGTTACAGCAGTCGCACAAAATATTGCTTTGATTTAATTACATATTTTAATTTAATCTCTCCCTTTTAGATTCAACAGGGCAGGGTCACCTAGCAACAGCCCTTATTATTGCCATGTCAACCATCTTTATAATGGCCATCGCCATAGTGATGATCATCATGTTTTACATTCTAAAAGCAAAACCAAGGGGACCAGGTAAGACAGCGTGACAATTCCAACAGCAAAAATGTTGCTCCTGTTCTGTTTGTTAGCCCTTTAAATTCAAGGATGCGTGTTACTGAGCAAAATATTTATATCAAGGACCAGGACTAAATGTTAAAATTGGAAATTGAGCTACCTGCTGCCTAGCAGGAAGTCATGATTTGCTGCCTCTTTTGCCATCCTATTTTTTGTGTTTGAAGTTAACTTACTCTGATCTGCTGCATTTACGCAAAACTGGCGTATATTCTCGGAAAAAATCTTTAAATAAAATCACATGAATGTTAGATGGTTGGCTTGAAACCTCTGCTTTTAGTTTCCATATTGCTTTATTAAAAACTCAAATTAAATAAAAACTGTGACTAAGAAAGAGAGTTTTCATAATAAGTGGACTATGATTCATTTTCTTTGTTTGTTTAAAGATTTTTTAAAGAAAATTGTATAAGTTGTTAAATAATATAATAATATTTAATCCGAAACTCGGTTTTAATTTTTCCCCAGCATGCTGTTCAGGCCAAATAGTAAAAACCATAGAGGCTCCGACAAACAAGCAAGAGGAGAAAAAAGAAGCTCAAGGTTAGTGAAGGATCTGAAAAAATACAAATCATTATTTAAAATGAATCTACCCCCACACCTGCCTGAAAACTCCTTCACTTCCTCACTGACAGAAATGTGTGTTGGAATTGTTGTTGTTTGTTCCTTGCTTCAAGCCATAAATTATACAACTTCACAATAGCTTAATGGTTCTCTTGTCTGGCCTGCCACAATTATCCTGCTTCACTTACCTTTGCTGCAATTAAAGACTTCAGCTGTCAACAAAGCAGCTATTATTAGCGGAAATGGAGTAACGGTGAGATAAGACATGTTCCAAACGTAAAAAAAAAAGTATTTAATGTGGCATTACACATATTTAAACTAATATGAAAAAGGTGTGTGTGGTAGCTAAGTGGTTTTAAGATGTTGGCCTACTGACAAGAACATTGTGGATTCAATTCCCAGCACCATCAAATTGTCACTGAACCACAAGACCCTTAACCCTTAAATACTTAATTGGTTAAAAATTAGATAAAAGTAAGGCGCTCTGGAAAAGAAGTCTGCTGAAATGCCGTAAATGTGTGTTGAAATCCAACAATTTTAACCAAAGTTAGCTTATGTATTAATTAATGATAAACTAGCAGGTTGCACATGCTGCGTAGTATAGTAGCTAACCAGCATGTTTATCTAGCTAAATAAGATAAGATCATCTTTATTGATCCCACAGTGGGGAAATAAAATTGTTACGGTGGCTCAGATACAGAAACAATTACGTGCAAAGTAGGAAAATAGAAAAAATGTGCAATAGAAAAGTGCAAATTGTGAGAAATAAAAACAATTTACGATAAACATTTTTTAAAAATCTAAAGGTATTTACAGTTATGTGCATAAATAGGATTAGGTATTTACAAATATTAATTTAAGTTTGGTGTTTAGTCAAGGATTTACTAATGATTTGATTAATTAGATTTTGTGGGTAAAAAAACTTGTTCTTATAGTTCTGTTTAGCTAACAAACTAATACTAATTAGCTAGGTAAAAGTAACAGGAACAAATTTAAACACAAATATGCTACATGAAAGACCATGCTAATTAATGCTAGTATGAAAATGTGTGCTAATAAAAGCTTAGCATATTTGCTTTTCTAATTAAAATCATTTGTAAATGTTTCTTTATTTGCTAATCTATATTTCGTATTATTCTTTGTTTGGCAAATTCTGTGAAATTCTCAGAGAAGGATGAGTTTAAGCCTCCTTCAACAAAGGCAGTAAAAAGGTAAGAAATGTTTTATAAAACATATCTTTGTAAAGAATGGGTTTAAATTCGAGAAACATCAGGGCAGCTGCACTCTGCTTGAACTTTAAACAAGGAGCTTTTTTTTCAAAATACCATTTTCTTCCTTTACCACTAATTAAGTCACCACAGAACAAGTTCCAGCAGTAAAGATTCTGCTTTTGGGGCCTTCAGCATGTTCAGAACTGAGAGCTAAACTAAACGCACTTCAGGGTCCTTGTATACTCTCTTCTATTTTTTGGACTGGAAACATTGTGCGGTTTAAGGTAGTTTGATGAAAATTCACCTTGGGGCAAGAAAGATGTTCAGACTGAGCACACGTGCACCAGCACACACACACACAGTGTTATTACTGAGGTGACTGGAGTCTCTCCACTGAGTCATTTTTAACAGACAGCAATAATTACATAAATACATTAACTAGAATTGCTTCTGGAAGCAACACATCTAGTAAAAGTAGTTTTGGTTACCGGGAGTCATTTATACCGAATGGGGTGTAGTAAGCATGTGAGGGCGGCTTAGGTGGGTCATGTCAGCCAATTCAGTAATGCTAGTTGTTGCCAAACCGTGGCAAAGGTATTACGTTTCTGAGAAACAATGATGCTCTATGTGTGTCTAACTCATCTTTGTTAACAATAAGCTTTTATTTTACTGGCCTGAGATGAAGGCGAGTGTGACTTGCTATGTGTTACTTAGCTACATGTTAATAACAGGAGTGCACAGCCTCACTATTTTAACACTAAGTAAACACATACATTTAAGAAGCAGGTTTTGGACTGTCAAATGCATTCCTTGCTGTTTAAAATAACAGGTTTTTTATTTGTGTGCAAAACTTGAGCGATGACATAAGGTTTAGCTAATGCTGGCTGCTAGCATGGTTAACAAGGCAGGCATACTTTTGTTACTGTTTACAAACATGCTTAAAATTGTAAATAAAAGTAAATAAAAAAATGAATAATAATGCAACAGCAGCCGATCCTGTTGTACATGTTAGCAGCCATTTTAAAGGTAATAACAATACTTATCGGTTTATTTTAGTGAAAATGACGCATCGTCTGAGAACGAGCAACTGTTAAGCCGCAGCATTGACAGCGATGAAGAGGCAGCACTGGAGAAACAGGGAGCCACTGACCTTTGCCTTTTATCTCTTGTTTCATCTCACACGAGACAAAACCTGCTCCAGCAACACTGCCAACAACAACAACTGCAGCAACAACAGCAAAAGCATAGGGGTGAGATAAAAAAACAACCTAGTTAAAGGATTTTAATTTGATTGAACTATAGCAAAATGATAAAAAAATTAACAATATATTTATGATTTTGGGCCAATTTTCCCCTTCGACAATCCTAAGTAATGTCCTGATTATTATATCAGCTTTCCTGTAGTGTTGGAAGTGTTTAAAGTGACTAGATCTGCTTAGCAGAATCTCGAAAGTGCACCAACCAAATTGAGCCTGATGTGTGAGAAACCTAAGGACAAACATGCGTTATGAGTGGAGATTATCACATAAAACCAAACAATATTCAATTAGATCTAAAAGAAGACGGAAGCATAACAAACACACTCATGGCACAGCACAAAGTTAAATGGACTTCACCCAAAAGCTTTTTTCCTGTCAAAATTATTTCAAATACTATCATTGTAATTATCCCTGCCTGTATTCACTATGTTTTATTTTCAAGATTTTGCGAGATTTTACTGTGTTCGCATTCGGGACTTGAAAATGTTGGTGTGTGGTGTGCACATCGCCGACACATGCTATATTAGAATATTAAAAAATATTTTAGCTTGTATTCAGCCCCCTATAATTAAAAACAACAACAATGGTGAAAGGGGGGGAAAGTAGTAGTGAAATAATGGTAATTAGAGATCGGGGTTTGATTCCCAGCACCACCATGTTGATCAGTTGAATAAAAGGGATAAAGGTTTGCCGAATGCTGTGAAAATAAATGTTATGTGAAATGCAGTAAAACAGTTAATGATAAATCAAATTATGTAATTAATTAATTAGAAAATGCTATTTGCATTAAGTCATAATGAAAGACGAAATTAAAATTAAAATAAGAGTAAATAGAAGTTTTATAAACTTTAAAACACATTTTTAACCCTATTAGGAACTCATAGGAAAACCTATAAGAAAAATAAAAATACTAAACTAATGTTCACTAATGAGAAAACTTACATAAACAGAGCGCGCTGGAGTCAGCAGATCAAACCAGCATCATCTTCCAAGGATCTAAACCATGCTCTAATCTCAAGCCTAGTTATGTTGGCTAGGTTTCTACAAACACACATAATCTACTTGTTTCCTGCCTGCAGCCATTCACAGTCGAAGGAAAAGAATCTTGGAGTTATACGCCAAAGCTTGACAGGTTGTGAGGGGTAAGTTGTCTTTATTTTTATTTTTTATAAGTTTGAGCTTTAAGTTAAACTGTTTTGGTTACAAACAGCATAATCAAATAGCATGATGTTATTTAAAAAAAACAAGACTTTTTTTTTTACCAGCATCTTGACCACCACAATTCCAAACAGTCATCTTTAAGAAAAAAAATTATCAATTATAAATCATACCACTGGCAGATATAACAAAAACAGGCCATTTAAAAAATATTGTTATTAATCAATTTGGAGAAAGAGTTTTTTTTTTTTTTTTTTTGCATGATTCACATGATACGTTTTAAATGAACAAGTAGCTTCATTATTCACAAGTTTACATTTTTGCAGGACTAAAAGATTTATATGCTTCCTATAACTGCTAATGTTAATCATAAGTAATTAATTTTCTTAGTCGTAAAGAAAAAAAATATTCAATAATGAAAATTATATTTTTTTTAATTAGAAAACCCCTCTGGGTAATCTAGAGCTGGTATGTACATGACTAATAACTATCAGGACTATCACGTTCAAGTAAAAGACTGCATAGAAGTGTGGTTTCTAAGTAAGCTTTTCAAAAGTGCATGTGGAGAGAGTGAGTTCGACAGCATATGTCGTACATCTTGCGTCTTGAAAATTAACGCAACAAACAGAGCAGGCATGTGTACAGGCTTTTCGGACAGAGACACTTCCTGCATGTCTGTTTTTAGGCTTGACATGCAATGAAGCGCTGCATCGAGGGGCATGTGCAGCATTAACCTGACCTTTTAGGCTTCAAAATAATGCATTCCACCAAAACAAATCCTTCTCAGATCGGAAAGGGACATTGAAGTAAGCAACAATTTCGCGCCAGTCGACCTTTAGAATGAACCATTTCAAACACAAAGATGGGAAATATTACAACAATAGCAAAAGCACCAAGAATGGAAACCACAACATAGCTATAACACTGACTGTTCTTCATAATCCAAGAGGATCAATGAAAAAATGAAAATGTCGCGTGAACTGATTAACATAAGGAACCCGAAGTAAAAGGTTGTTGTTAGGCTCAGGAGCCAAATTCTTTCAGATCGGAGCAAACTTCACGAAGATTCAAAATTGTAGTAAAAACAATGTGATCGTTTACTAGAAACCTATTAAAACTCCGTTTGGTTTGTGGTCCACAGGTTAAGTCCAGTGAGTGCCTTCGACTGCCGGAGCGAAAAGCGCATTAAGCACCACTACAGCACGGAGAAGGCGCTAGTCAGAACATGAGCGTCACCGAGATGAGAGCTTGGATTAAAACGTGTGTAATTGGAGGCAGACAGCGGCATGCAGCTATGTGACCGTGGACGCACGGATGGAACAGCATCCCAGTCTGCTGCTCGACTATCCAGCTAGAGAGATGGATGTGGTCGAAGCCCTAGTTGGATATCTCGAGCACC